>CM077165.1:130611393-131036380 GCA_039583875.1 Platanthera guangdongensis
TTAATATTATGACCAGGATATCTTCACTATAAGAACTGATTGGTCTGTTATAGTATTGAGAAAATCAAGGAAAGCTTGAAGAAGCCTTAATAATGGGCGGAGGATCATAAGTCTTTACCTTGCGCCGGTGGTACCATACCAGAGGTAATGCAACAAGCTGCAGGAAGCAAAATAAATCACATGAGAAAAAATGGAAATGAGGTTGTTTTATAGAGGGACAGGGTGTTGTCTAAAGAGATGTGCCAACCCCTGAGAAGATAGTTCTGAGAAAGAAATTCCTCCCAAGAAGAAAAGGAAGACTGCTCCAGTGGCACAAGAGTCCAAAGTAGCTCTGACAGTGAAGAACAGGTTGTCTTCACTCCAGATGAGAATGAGGAAGGGACTGTTGAGAAGAATCCTGCTCCTCAAGATGATGCTGAGATCCAGGGGGAGCTACCTCAAGCTAGCCCCATACACAAGGATCAAAGACAGGGGGAGCTTCCAGTTGTAGATGAACCCACTACACTGGAAAGTGAACAAGCTACCAACATTATCCTAGAGGTAATCACTGAACTCAATACTTTAGATTTTCCTATGGAAGATACTGATTTGTCTGATGTTCATCAGCAAACTCAGCTTGATAACCAAGTACCAGATGCTGTCTTGGAAGACACATATGTTGCAGCTCCAATAGTTCCTGATCCAGTGGTTGAAGAGCCAAGAATTTCTCCTGCTCAGTCTCCAAAAGAATATACCATGGAAGATCTTTTCTTAAATCTAGATCAAGAAGACTTTGGACAGGACAATGCTGCTGCTGAAGTAGAGAATGCTCCAGTTGAGGGGGAGCAAATTGTATTTCTTAAAGAGCATACAAGAAAAGAAACTGAAAAGGCACCAGGTGTGCAGACTGAGAGGCCCCCAAGCCCTAAGGAGAGGGTAGATATAGCCAGCTCCTCAGCATCTGAAGATGAGGAGGCTGCAAGGGCAAAGAAACAGAAACTTTATGTATTCAAGAGAAGAAGTCAAAGCTACAAGAAGACTCTCCAAACTATAACACCTCAGCCTATAGTTCAGCAAGCACCATCAGTTGATTATAGTGCACTGATGGTTGCTATGCAGATTAAACTGGATGGACACAGGAAAGAAATTGAGAAGTATGTTGATGCAGGGCACAGATCACTACAATTTGATCTAGTCCAGGACATAAAATCTATAAGGTTTGAAATGAACCAAAATAAGAAGGAGATGACAGACTGCTTCCACAAAGGTGGAAATGTAGTGGTGTACTTGGCCACACACCAGGAGAAGATAAAAACACAAGTGGATGACATAGCTGTGAAGCAAGGTTATGTCTTGAAAATCAGCTAAGAATGAATGACAACCTTACTGAATCCCACAATGCAATAGTCACAGAACTGAAGAATCTAGCCGCAGGACAGACTCCAGCTATAACAAAGGCAGAATTTGACAAAGTATTCCAGGAAGAACTCACTGCTGTTAAGACTGCCATTCAAGAATCTCAGAAGATCCTCTCTAAAAAACTCCAAGGTTAAGACCTTTCTACAGGATGGAGTTAATTATCTCAATGCTCAAGTGAGATTTCAGAAAGATGACTAAGGATCATATTGAAAGAGAAGTCATAAAGGGGAGAGAGGTTAGTCAAGGCAAGCTCTGATCATGCAAAGTGGATATCTAATTCCATCAGAGCTACCCTGGGTTATCCTCCTCTTTGTGATGATGATAATGTGGCAGAATCTGGTATTCATCCTGCATATCTAGGAGGAGAGCAACCTGAAGTGGCTCAAGTCATATACCCTCCTCCAGATTTTGACATGATACATGCTGATGTACAGTCCATGTACAGCCCACCTGGGGGCAAGGACAATGTTATTATTGAAAAAGTTGTTCAGCCTGTCTCTGAAGCTTTACAAGAAGCCATCTTGAAGGAGCAAGCTGAAGAGGAAACCAGATTATCTAAGAAGAGGTTTAGGGAACAAGCTGAGCAAAGACCAGATTTTGAGCAATGGAGCCCTACCTCTAGACCAGGTTTAGGGAACAAGCTGAGCAAAGACCAGATTTTGAGCAATGGAGCCCTACCTCTAGAAACATTATATTAACTGCCTGGAAATCTGCCAAGGATAACATTCAAGACAGGAACAAATGGTTTTCTGAAACTGAATGGAGGAAACATGAATCAAGACAGGAGGCAATAGTTCAATACAGAAGGAAGGCCAAGATGGGAAAGCTACCTCCTACTGCTCAGGAGCCTAGCAAGTACTTTCCAAAGCCATACCATTACTTTGAAAGACAAAAGATCAAAGCAGAAGAGCTTAAGAAGAAAGACTTGAAAGGCAAGAAGCCTACTAATGCTGAAGTTGCTGATGCTCCTGTCCAAGCTAAAGTTCATGCTGGCAAAGGAATAGTGATTAAGGAGCCAGAACTGAAATAGATTTAGAATTTTCTTGAAGTTTAATTTGTAATTTTCTTGATGTAAAACATTTTGTGAACTTCTGAAAATGTATAAGACAGATATTAGAACAATATGTTATATGATTAATATATTTCATGTTTGTTCTGTGATAATGTCTATGTCTATTTCATATTTGTTCTGTGATGATGTATATGAATACATGTGTGATTGATACATGTTTATGTTACCCTGCTGTATATAATCCTGCTTTACATCATTTTGTAATTTATTATGATGGTGTATATCATTGACTAAGGGTTATGACTTCTCCAAATAGGGGGAGATTGTTGGGTACATTGGTTTAAATGTACCTGATTTGAAGAAGCCTCACCCAACTCAATGATATACATCAAAATGTATTTGATGTATTTTGAGTTACTTGTGCAGGTTAAGTATTTGCAGGACTGAAGCAAAAATTTCTAAGTCCATGTGTCGACACCCAGAGAGAAAGTGTCGACACTTAAGAAGACCTGTGTCGACACCCAGGCAAGCAGTGTCGACACTTGGAGTCATTGTGTCGACACCAGGGATGCTGAGTTGACACCAGACAGAAAGTATCGACACAAGGAGCTGTGTCGACACTCAATGAAGAAAAGCCAGTAAAGCTGTGTCGACACTTAACAGTTGTGTCGACACCCAGTGAAGTTGTGTCGACACTTAACAGTTGTGTCGACACCCAGTGAAGCTGTGTCTACATCAGAAAGTGTCGACACTTGGAGCTGTGTCGACACTCAGCAAAAGTCAGCAGAGACTAAGTATAAGTGTCGACACCAAGAACAATGTGTCGACACTTAGTAGAAGAGTCAACACTGGAAGTAAGTGTCGACACCAAGAACAATGTGTCGACACTTAGCTGAAGACTTAACACTTGAAGAAAGTGTCGACACAAGGAGCTGTGTCGACACTTAGCAAAGAACAGCAAAGTTCAAGAATATTCTAAGTACAAGTGTCGACACTAAGGGAATGTGTCGACACTCAGCCAGAGTCTCGACAGAAGAAGAAAGTGTCGACACAAGGAGCTGTGTCGACACTCAGCAAGTATCAACACTGAAGACTATGTGTCGACACCAAGAAGCAGTGTCGACACTTAACAGATTCAACACATGAAGATGTGTCGACACAAAGGAGATGTGTCGACACTTAGAAGAATTCAGCAAAATACAAAAGATCAAGTACTTGTGTCGACACTCAATTCCAGTGTCGACACATGAAGAAGAAACTGTGTCGATACATAGAATCAACAACACAAGGAGTTGTGTCGACACCTTGTAGACTAGTGTCGACACTTTGACAACATGTGTCGACACTTGGTCTATAAGTGTCGACACTTAAAGACAGAAAGTCTCGACACTATCAGACAGTTAGAGAATTTTCAAGAACTGACTAGATGACTTGACAGCTGCCGTTCCAGCCGGTCTACAGCACTTGTCAGAGTTGTCAGAATTCAGTTATGGACCGGACCAGCCGGTTACCATGAAGAAGGCCTATAAATAGGCCTATGCTGTCTACAGAAGAAGTTGTTAAAAAAAGGGAGTTGTTCAAATCATTGATCAACAAAGAAGATCTAGCTATTCCTTGAAGATTCAAGTGCAGATCTTAGAAGTTGGAGAGAGAGAGCTCCATCCAAGAAATCAGCCGTTGGAACTAGGCTGAGAAGAAGGATTCAGATTAGTCTGAATCTTAAGAAGCAGAGATCAAGGATCAACTGCAGAAGGAGTCAATCTTATTGAGTTCTACTTTCAAGAAGCTTTGAAGAAAGCTAAGTCAGATTGAGTCCAGCTGAGTTCTTCCAAGAACTCATCAAGAAACTCACAACTCCCCTCTCTTGTCTTTGGGTTGCTGAGTTAACAATTGTATAATCATTTTTATCTTGTAGGATCCTTTGGATCTGAGTTTTGTAAGCCTGTAATTATAAAGGCTGAGTGTAGTGCTTTGGGAGCCTGAGTGTAGGAGATTGGAATCTCTGAGTGTAGGCCTTTTGTGGCTGAGTGTAGGCCTTTGTGGCTGAGTGTAGGCTTTGTGGAAAAGCTGAGTTGTAGGGCCTTGGGCCTGAGGTGTAGGAACCAGTTTTGGTTCTGAGATAGTGAAGGAGTTTGGCCGAATCTAGTACACTGCTAGATAGGCGAAGGGGGAAAGTGGATGTACCCAAAGCTTGGGGAACCACTATAAAACTCTGTGTCTGTTGTGATTGTGAATTGCTGTGAATGCTGTGTGATTGCTGTGCTGTGCAAAAGTAGATTAGATTCTGTGGTAAAAACTGATTGCTGCCATTAAAGTGTAAAAAGAATTTGGTCACCTATTCACCCCCCCTCTAGGTGTTTAGGTACTATATCTTTCATAACCCTTAGTCAATGATATATACCATACATAACCAATACTCAATATGATGTATAACAATATTAAATGACAGGGTCAGAACTAAACATATATAAACATAACATGTATAAACAATTATCTCAGAACAATAATGTAAAAGATTAAACATATAACATTGTTCTTACAACTTCAAACATTTTCATTAATCAAAAGTTTACATAGAGTTAAATGCAAATGATTACAAATTGTAAACTCAAGAAAATTCTATCTTATGGCTGCTCTGGTTCCTTGATAACAATGCCCTTTCCAGATTGAATCTTTGCTTGAACAGGAGCTTCATTGTCATCAGCAGGCTTCTTCCCTTTAAGATCTTTCTTTTTCTGTTCTTCAGCCCTTATCTTCTGTCTCTCAAAATAGTGATAAGGCTTAGGGAAATACTTGATAGGCTCCTGTACATTAGGACGTAGCTTTCCTAATTTAGCCTTCCTTCTGTATTGTACTATGGCCTCTTGCCTAGCCTCATGTTTCTTCCATTCCTGGTCAGAATACCATTTGCCTCTCTCTAGAAAATTATCCTTAGCAGCCTTCCAAGCAGTCAATATGATATTCCTAGAGGTTGGGCTCCATTGCTCAAAATCTGGCCTTAATTCAGCTTTCTCTCTGAACCTTTTCTTAGATAATTGGGCCTCTTGTTCTTTTAGAACTGCCTCTGGTACAGGTTGTACAACTTTTTCAAGAATAACATTCTGATTACCCTCAGGAGGACTATACATAGACTGTACCTCCTGATGTATCATGTCAAAATCAGCAGGAGGGTATATCACTCGAGCCACTTCAGCTTGCTCTCCTCCAAAGTATGCAGGATTGATGTCAGACTCTACAACATTATCATCATCACATAAAGGTGGATATCCAAGGGTGGATCTGATGGAGTTTGAAATCCATTTGGCATGATCAGAGCCTGCTTTGACTAACACCCTCTCCCCCTTATGATTCTCGTCTATATGATCCCTAAGATCATCCTTCTGAAAAATGATCTGGGCATTCAGATAGTTAACTCCATCTTTGTAAAAAGGTTTCAACCTTTGGAGCTTTTCATTGATAATCTTCTGTGAATCCTCTATGGCAGATGTAACAGCAGTGATACCTTCTTGTAATGCCTGGTCAAATTCTGCCTTGGCTTTAGTCATGGCTGCAGTGTGGGTAGTAGCTAGATTCTTCATTTCAGTGACTATCACATTATGTGATTCAGTCAAGTTTTCATTCATTCTTATTTGATTTTCTAGAACATATCCTTGCTTCACTGCTAGGTCATCAATTTGTGTCTTTATCTTCTCTTGATGTGTAGCCAGATATACCACTGCATTGCCTCCTTTATGGAAACAATCAGTCATTTCCTTCTTGTTGAGATTCACTTCAAATGTTATAGATTTGATGTCTTGAGCCAGATCAAATTGAAGGGATTTATGTCCCTCATCCATATATTTCTCTAGAGCTAGCCTTTGCTCATCCATCTTGATTTGCAATGCCACCAACAAAGAACTATAGTCAGTAGTTGGGGCTTGTTGTGGAACAATGGTTTGCAGTGCCTTTTTGTAGGTCTGGCTTCTTCTCTTGAAAACCTGGAACTTCCTTTTATTGGCTCTAGCAGCCTCTTCATCTTCTGAAGCATAAGTACTAGCAATATCTACTCTATCCTTAGGACTAGGATGCAAATCCTTCTCAGTCCTTGGTAGCTCCTCAGCAATTCTTTGCTCCCCAGTCTCTTTTGTAGCAGTCTCCTCTATTTGCTCCCCCTCAAGATTGTCCTTCTCCCCCTCAACAGCTGCTTTCTCTCCCTCAAGGTCTGTCTGTACAAGATCAGGGAATAGCTCTTCAAATGTAAACTCATGTTGAGGTTGAACTGGAGAATCTATGATCTCAGGAGCAACTGATACTTCTTTATCAGCAACAGATGTGTCCCCCATGACAACATCTTGTGGTTCACTATGTAACTGTGTTTGCTGATCAACATCAAGTAATGATTCAGTCAAAACTTCATCCTCAATAGGGAAATTTAATTGATTAACTTCAGTAATTACCTCTAGAATGGTTTGGGTAGCCCTTTCACTCTCTAATTGAGTAGGTTCATCCACATATAGAGGCTCCCCCTGGAGTGAATACAGGTGAATAGGGCTAGCTGATGGTAGCTCCCCCTGCCTCTGAGCATCTTCTTGTATTGCTGGTGACTGTCCAGCATTGTCATCTCCTCCATCATCAGAACTGAAAAAACTTGCTCCTCTGAGCTACTTGAGGATTCTTGAGCCACAATGGCTGTTCTTCTTCTTCTTTCTGAGGTGTTTCCTTTTCTGGAGTTGACAGTTCCTTTGTCAGCACTCTATCCCACCTTGAGAAAATTCTTACATCCATTCTCCTCATGTGGTTTATCTTTTAACCTGCAGCTTGGTTCATCACTTCAGGAATACTGCCAGCTAAGTATAAACTCAGAATTCTACCCAGATTGGGTTTCTTCAGGCTCTCTTTTATCTTATCAAACATAACTACTGACCAATCAGTCTTAAGCTGGAAAATTATCCTTGTCATCAGACTGAACATATGAGCTGAAATTCTATCATGTCCACCAGGCTTGCTTAGTATTACCTTGCCAACTATCTCAGTGAAAAACTTGCCCTGTATGTTCATTCCTTTCCTGTTGAACACTGATCCAATCTTCAGGTTTGAATCAAGTCCACACCATGTCAGTGCCTCCCTTGTCTTTGAAGCAGATACATCTTCCTCTTCTTTTGTTCTAGGGAGATGTAGAACTTTTCTTAGAGTCTTATGAGTGACCTTCACCTTTGCCCCATGAACTTTGGACTTAATCTTGAGTCCAGATTCATCAAGAGTTGCTGCACTCAAGAATTCGAGGACTTCCTTCTTCCAGATCTTGATAGGTTCTGAAACAAGATACTCTAGGCCAGTCTCTGCAATTAGGGTTACCACACCTTGGATTTCGGTTCCGCGTCATCAAAGGCATGTCGCACGAGCTCATATCCTTCATTATTGTTCTCTTCTAGCTTGGGCGCCATTAGGGTTTGAAGAAATTTTGAATTTAGAGAAGAGAGATGTCGACACACAAGTTTGGTATCGAAACTATGGTGAGCGTGTCGACAAACAATGGTGAAAACCTATTTATACCTTTCTAAAATTGAAGGTGAAAAGGCCCGTCAAAATACTTGAAATGTGTCGACACTGTTGAAAAGTGTCGACACTTACTTCTAATGTCTCGACAACTATGTGTCGACACAAGTATAGTCGACAGAATATATGTGTCGACACTTATATATCTCAGCTCGACACTTAGTCGAGACTCTACTAGACGAATTCTATGTAAATCCTAAGTGTCGACACCACCCTGGATGTGTCGACACCTATACTTCATGTGTCAACACTAATTCTCTGAAGTGTCGACACAGACTTCCTAGATGTGTCGACACCATTTCTCTGAAATGTCGACACCACTTCTATGTGTCGACACAGACAACTCTGTGTGTCGACACTATTTTACTTAGCCAATTTTTGTAAACTATTCTAAGTTTATCATTCCTAATTCAATTTTAAACTTATTGAATTTGGTTTCATCTAAGGGCTTAGTAAACATATCAGCTAACTGATTATCTGTCTTAACATACTCTAGTGTAATGTCTCCTTTTTCTACATGTTCTCTTAGAAAATGGTATTTTATTTCTATGTGCTTAGTCCTACTATGTGAGACAGGATTATTTGTAATAGAAATGCACTAGTAGAATCACAAAATAAAGGTATTCTACTTACTTGAATATCATAATCTTCTAGCTAGTGTTGTATCCATAGTAGTTGTGCACAGCAGCTTCCTGCAGCCACATACTCTGACTCAGCTGTGGAGATGGCCACACTGGTCTTTCTTGCTACTCCATGACACCAGCCTTTCACTTAGAAATGACAGGTTCCTGTGGTACTCTTCGTATCTTCCTTGCAGCCTGCAAAATCTGCATCTGAATAACCTGTCAGTTCAAAATCTCCATTCCTAGGGTACCAAAGACCTAGATAAGGTGTGCCCTTAAGATATCTCAAAATTCTTTTGACTACTGTCAAATGAGTTTCTTTAGGGCTTGCTTGGTACCTAGCACAGACACATGTAGCATACATGATATCTGGTCTACTAGCAGTCAAATACAGTAGGGAGCCAACTATCCCTCTATACAAAGTTTCATCTACAGGTTTCCCTGCATCATCTTTGCTTAGAGACATGCTTGACCCCATATGAGTTTTCATGGTACTGGATGATTCCATACCATACTTCTTTATTAACTCTAGGGTGAACTTATACTGGAATATGGATAATCCATCTTCAGTCTGTCTAACTTGGAGACCCAAGAAGAACTTAAGTTCCCTCATACTGCTCATTTCAAATTGTCTTGCATGAGTTTTGCAAACTTTCTGCAAAGACTACTTTCTGTAGATCCAAATATTATGTCATCTACATATTTTGGACTAAGATAATCTTGCCTCTGATTCCCTAAGGAATAGAGTGTTTTCTATTTTCCCCTTGAGAATTTGTTCTCAATATGGAAACTAGACAGGGTTTCATACCAAGCCCTAGGGCTTGTCTTAACACATACAAAAGCCTTCCTAGTCTATATACATAATCAGGTTTAAGAGAATCAACAAAAACCTGATGGCTGCTCTATATAGACTTCTTCCTTCAGATTTCCATTCAGAAAAGCTGACTTAACATCCATTTGATATACCTTAAATCCTTGAAATGTTCATAGCAAGGAACATCCTTATTGCGTTCCAGTCTGGCTACTGGAGTAAAGGTTTGATCAAAATCAATACCTTCTTCTTGCCTATATCCCTTGCAACAAGTCTAGCTTTATTCTTTATGATGATTCCATTCTCATCCAACTTGTTCCTAAAGATGCACTTAGTTCCAATAATGTTGTGGTCCTTGGGTTTAGGAACTAGCTCCCAGACCTTGCTCTTTTGAATTGATTCAGCTCCTCTTGCATGGCCTCAATCCAATGAGGGTCTAGATTGCTTCTTCAAACTTCTTTGGTTCCACTTGGGATAAGAAGCTGGAGTAAAGAACTGTACTTAGGTTCCTGCTCCTTATTTGCACTCCTTGTCTAAGATCTCTCAATTATTTGATTTGCTGATGATCCTTTAAATGCCTATTTGCTTAAATAGCCTGTCTTCAAGTTGCACACCTTCAGTCTCTTCATTAAGCTGCACCTCTTGGTCTTCTTCAGCATTAGGAGTATCTTGTACTCCCCCTGGATAGCAGCCACCATCTTCTACTTGCTGACTTGCAGAAGAACCTTCTGCAATGGTAAGCTTGACCATCTTCTCAGCTATACCTGTAGAGCTGCAAACACTTCTTGGCAATTCATTGTTAATGAGTCTAGCTTCATCAAAAACTACATGAACAGACTCTTCTACAACTTGAGTAATCAAGTTGTAGACCCTATAAGCCTTACTATTATTGCTGTACCCAACAAAGATCCCCTCTTGGGATTTGGCAGCAAATTTAGTTAGATAAGACTTTCCATTGTTAAGTATATAACACTTGCAACCAAAGATCCTGAAATAGGATAAATTTGGTTTTCTGCCATTCACAATCTCATAGGGGGTCTTCTTGTAGCTCTTGGTGATAGTAGCCCTATTGATCACATGACAAGCAGTGTTTACTACCTCAGCCCAGAAATATTCTGGGAGAGATGTGTCACTCAATAGGGTTCTACCAGTCTCTATCAAGGTTCTATTTTTCCTTTCAGCAATACGATTTTGCTGAGGTGTTCTTGGTGAGGAAAATTCCTGAAAAATTCCAAATTCTTCACACAGTTTTGTCATACTTTCAGACTGAAATTCAGTACCATGGTCACTTCTGATTTTGACCACTGTACTGTCCAATTCATTCTGAATTTGTTTAACAAAACTATATAAGATACTTGGGGTTTCAGATTTTTGTCTAAGGAAGAACACCCAGGAATACCTTGAATAGTCATCTACAACCACAAATGTGTATACCTTCCTACCAAGGCTATGAACTGGCATAGGACCAAAAAGATCCATATGCAAGAGGTATAGACACCTCACAGCATCTTTGTTCTCAAGGCTATGAAAGGTGGATTTGGTCTGCTTGCCTTTTTGACAAGCTGAGCATATCCCATCCTTTATGCACTTAACTTGAGGACCATTCCTCACTAACTCTTTGCTAAAGAGTTGACCAATTGTCTTATAGTTAAGATGGGCCAGTATCTTGTGCCATTTAACACAGTGTGAGACTTTTTCATCAGCTACAAGACAAATAGGAGAAACATTGTTCTCACATACAAAGTCAAGACAATAGACATTTCTCTTCGTATATCCTGTCAAAATGATCTTTTGATCACTTGACCTTTTGATATGACAACCATCCTTGACAAATGAGATGTCATATCCTAAATCACTCAGCTGACTTATGCTAATGAGGTTATGTTTCAAACCCTTTACATAAGCCACTTGAGTAATTGTAATCTTGTTACTAGAAATGTTACCAAAGCCTTTGATGACTCATTTTTCTGAACCACCAAAGGTAACTTTAGGACCATCCTTGATAGGTGTATAGTCCTTCAGCAGCCCCTTGTTCCAGTCATGTGCCTGGAACATCCACTGTCCAAGTACCATATGGGGGCATGACCACTTGGACTCACCTGCAAAATAGATTACTTAACCTTAGAACCCAAATAATTCTTGGGTCCTTTGTGCAGGTTAGTTTGACTTTCAACAAAACTACCTGTAGCTCTTCTAGCAGGTAGTTTGCTACTCTCCTTGACACTTGAATTGTGTCAACAATCTATGGCAAAGTGGCCTATCTTGCCACAACACCAGCACTCAAACCTGTTGTACCTTTGTTTAGGTACAACACTGGCTGGATTTTCTACTACAGCCTTCTTGTTTAGTGCTGGGGATTTGCCCTTAGATTTGGACTTAACTGTCCAGGCAGGTTTTGTAAACTCCAATCCAGTTTTACCCTTATGAGGTACAAACTCATCTATCAAAGGTAAAACAGATTTTGGTTTAGAATAACTTGCTACAATCTCTCTCTCCTTCTGAAGTCTAACCTCCAGATTTCTAATTTGATCATTCTTAAATGTAATAGTACCCATCTGAATAACAATAATGTTCTTCAGCCTGGCTATTTCATTCAGTTTCTGATCAAATAACTTGTCTGAATCAGCAGCAGCCAATTTAAGACTAGCAATCTCCTTTGCCTGAGTTTTGGCTAAGGTTTTGCTTTTCTTCAAGGCCTGCAACAAGTCCCTATATTCATCAATTAACTGATGAATATATCCTTCAGATTTAGACCCACCCACATCACTTGATGCAGATGTATCTGATTCTGACTCAGTACTAGAAATTGAACTAGAAGAACAACTTTGTACCTTACTTGGTCCAGGATGATCCTGGATTTTGTCTCCTTCAGATAAGGCCATCAGCCCTTTGCACTGAATGTCCTCATGCTCATAAATTGAGTTCATTAGCTGCATGAAATCATCTTCTTCTTCTTCAGTAAATAAACCAATATAGGCTTCAGCTTCTGAATCTGTTTCTGAAGATGACTGATCAGTCAAACTTTTGTCTTTCTTGGCAACAAAGGACTTTTCCTTTTTGCCCTTAAACTGTGTATTCTTTTTGTTAGTTGACTCCTTCCTCTTTTCAGGACAGTCAGCCACTACATTCCCTGTCTATTGCAACAATAGCATACAATCTTTGAGGATGTAGTTTTACTTACTTGGACTTTCTTCTGTCATTCCTTGATGACTTCCTGTTTTGATAGTAGTCATCTTTTGTCTGTGAAGTGGATGGCTTAGACCTCCACTGCTTATTCATCAGAAACTTTTGAAACTGTCTTGTAAAGGCAGCAAAATCCTCATCACTTTCACTGCTGTCTGAGTTCTGGTTCTCTGAATTTTCTGAAGCAGTATCAGGAACTATTTGTGGTGGAGATGGAGACTTGCTTCTATACTTCCTAGTGGCTTCAGTCTTGAAGGCCACAGCTCTTTCCTTGTGCTCCACTCTAGTAGTCTTCACTTTCTCCTTTGTTGCCAATAACTGCATCTCATAAGATAACAGTTTTCCAAACAATGTTGGAGGAGGTATGTCAGCTAGTTTGGCCACTTCCCTAATGACACAAATCTTGGTGTCCCAGTCTTTAGTCAGGGATCTTAAGAACTTATCATTCAGCTCATAGTTACTGAATTATCTTCTATAGGACATCAACTCATTAACAATCCTATAGAATTTCTTGTAGCATTCAGTAATGCTATCAGACTTTCCTTGTCTGAAGCTTTCATACTCCTGATTTAACAAGGACTTCCTGTCCTGTCTTACTTCTTCAGACCCTTCCATGTAAACTATTAAAGTGTCCCACATTTCTTTAGAAGTTTTACAATGAATTAAATTCTGAAATGTTGCATCATCAATTGCACTAACAATAATATTCTGGGCCCTCTTGTCCATAGTGGCCAGAATAATTTCATATTTAGTCATTTCTGAATATTCTTTGGGAGTTCTCTGATTTGCATCTAGAATAGATACTTTCATTGGCACATATGGCCCTTCTTTAACTGTAATGTATATTCTTGGGTCAGATGCTTCCATAAAGAGTCTAACCCTCTCTTTCCAAATGCCAAATATCTCTTTTCTACAGATTTGCAATTTCATGGACCCCAGCTCTTTGTGATTCTCACTAGAACCCATTATCTTGAATCTTGATTATTCTGTTTCTGCCTACAGGATCTTACTCAGACTGTTATGTCCTTTTTGAGGAACCTCCCTCTGATACCACTTGAAAGAAATAGTGTCTAACACCTAGAGGGGGGGTGAATAGGTGTTCTTAATCTTTTTAAAATTACAGGCAGAAACACTGAATTATAAGACCTGTATTTGCAATTCTCTACAGCAATTCAGCACAGATCACACAGCAATCACAGAATTAATCACACATACACAGAGTGCACACATAATTTATAGTGGTTCCCCAAGGTCTGGGTACATCCACTTTCCTCATGCGCCTATCTAGTAGTGTACTAGATTCGGCCTAACTTCTCCACTTCTTCTCAGATCCTCAGATCTTACAACTCAGAACCCCAAACAGGTTCCGACACCTCAGTGTGTCCCCACTCCTACAACTCAGACACAAAGCCTTACCGCTCAGTCTTCACCAAGACCTACACTCAGGCTAAACAGCCCTACCTCAGCCTTCAATCAAGGCCTACACTCAGAGAATAGAATCTCCTACACTCAGGCACAAAAGCCCTACCTCAGCCTTTATAGTTTAGGCTTACAACTCAGATCCCTTAGGATCCTACAGAAAATAAAGTTTACAGGGTGTTTAACCACATCTTCTGAAAGAGAGAGATGAGTTGACTGGCTTCTTGATGAGTTCTTGAAAGAACTTTGCAGAGATCAACCACCCTTGGCTTTCTTCAAAGCTTCTTGAATTAAAACACAGTAGGGTTGACTCTCCTCTGAAGATGATCTTCTATCAACTTCTGTCTTGAGAATCAGATCTCAATCTGAATCTCACTTTTCAGTCTGGTTCAACAGCTGTTCTTCTTAGAAGGAGCTCTCTCTCTCCAACTTCTTAGATCTTCTCTTGAAGGTCTTCTTCTTTGTTGTATTGTTTTTCAATTCATTGATTATCTTTTGTTGAAGGAGAAAGGTCTTTAAATAGTCTTCCTAGAAGGTAACCGGCTGATCCAGTTTCTAACAACCTTCTGACAACTCTGACAGTTGCAGTTGACCGGTTGAAATGACAGCTGTCAAGTCATCCAGTCACTTCTTGAAATCGCTGTCATTGTCTGAAAGTGTCGAGGCAGATAGTCTTGATGTGTCGACACAAATAGACTAAGTGTCGACACAAGTAGACTAAGTGTCGACACTAGCCTTCATGGTGTCGACACAACTCCTTGTGTTGTTGTAACAGCTTCTCGACACTGCTTCTTCAGAATGTGTCGACACTGATCCTGTGTGTCGACACAAGCCTTCTGTGGAATGTGTCGACACTGATTGAGTGTGTCGACACAAGTACTTCTTCTTTAATACTTGGTTGATTTCTGCTGTGTGTCGACACAACTCCTTTGTGTCGACATAATCTTCTTATGTTGAAACTTGCTAAGTGTCGACACATCTCATTTATGTCGACACATGCCTTCATGTGTTGAAACTTTGCTGAGTGTCGACACATCTCCTTTGTGTCGACACATGTACTTTAACTTTGTTGAAGTTTGCTGAGTGTCGACACAGCCTTCTGGTGTCGACACTTTTGATGTCGACAAAGTTTCTCTGGGTGTCGACACTGCCTCTAAGTGTCGCCACAGATAATGTTGACAATTCTTCACTGTGTGTCGACACAGCCTATATGTGTCGACACTTTTCTTCTGGTGTCGACTCTGCCTTCCTGGTGTCGACACAATTACTCCAAGTGTCGACACAGCTTCTCTGGGTGTCGACACAAGTCTTTATAAGTGTCGACACTTCACCTCTAGGTGTCGACACATGGACTTAGTATTTTTCCTGCATTCCTGCAGTTACTTAACCTGCACAAACAAACTCAAAACACATCAAATACACCTTGATGTATATCATTGAGTAGGGTGAGGGTTCTTCAAATCAGGTACATATATTCCAATGTACCCAACAGTAGTTAACTGCCAGACAACCAAAGAAATGTGGGACTCACTGACTGCCTACATGGAATGGGTAGAAGAGAAAAGAGATGACAGCAACATCAGTCTATCCGATAGTGAATCAGAGCCTGAATAAGAAAAAAAGAAGCCTTCGTTGGGCTACTTGCTGGTATTCCAGATGAAGATGAAGACCATCCAGATACCAAGATAGAGATCAGAGCCCCTCTATCACACTCAAAAAGTTATATTGAGGTGGATGAAGATATTAGTGGCTGCTATGAAGGGATGGCTTTGACAGAAGAAGAATCCTACCAGGATCAGCCTGGTTAAGATCAGGTACAACCTCTGTCTAGCTGCTCAGGTCATGAGACTAGTCCAGATTCTGATGCATCCTCATCTAGTGATGAAGATAGCTTTGAATCTGAGGTAGATGTCAATCAATTGATTGACAAGTATGGTCAAATTTTGGATGCTTTGAGAAAAAGCAAGATGTTGGCCAAGATGCAGGCTGAGGAGATTATATCTCTTCAGCTAGTTGCTGCCCAGCAGTTTGAGACAACATCCTTGCTGGATCAGAAAATGAGGGAAGTCAGCCAACTGAAGGCCATCTCAATCATCCAAATCTAGATATAAGCTAGAAGAACAAGATCATTTTGAATCTTAAAGAGAAGCTCCTAAAGGAGAGAATGGCTATGGTTGAATTCATCAACCCTAAGGCTGTGTTGCCTTTGATAAATTCCTTCTCCTCCCAAAAGGGTAAGAAGGAGTTAACAGTCAAGGAAAGCACAAGAGTTGACCTTTCCAAAGAGAAAGGCAAAGCTCTTGTAGTGACACAGTCAACCTTTCACAAGGTAATCCTCCCTTCCCATAGGTATGATCAAGGTTGCATGCATGGTCATTAGGAGAATGAGAATCTTTCTTGTAGGAATATAAATATTTCTTACAATGAAAGAAGAAAGGGTAGGGGAATGTGTGCCTTTAAGGCTCCCCATGAAAAAGTACAAATAGTACATGCTCGACCATTTATATTTGGTGCCTTAGCCCCAATCACAAGGGAAATGAAGTGGCTTTCTCTCAAGCCCATCCAGTAAGGACTCAGACCAAGGGTCAGTCTACCAGTTAGCCTAACTTGGCTTATTCTGATGATATAAACAGTTTGTCTTCTACAAAGAAGACAACTGTAAATACCATTCAGGGCAATCAAAGAAAGCCTGCTGGAAGAATGACCTTCAGTCAGATCCTTGCTAAAAGGAACCTGAAGAAAGTTACAGCTCCTCTTATTTCTGTTTAGTTAGCAGTTAACCACACTATAAGACCTACTCAGAAAAGAAAATATAATATTCATGATTGTTGGTGTTGTGGTAAGGTGGGGCATTTTGCCCTAGATTGCTGACACAATCCTTCTATGTCTAGAGCAAGAGTTAGCCTATCTGTCAGAAATGTTGCAGGTAGGCAATTCAGATTTCAGACTAATCAGAACCTAGGACCCAATACCTATTGGGGTCTAAGGTAAGATAATTCTATTTTACAGGTTAGTCTAAGTGCTCATCCCCCATGTGGTACTTGGACAGAAGATGTTCTAGAACTTAGACTAGAACTCAGAAGTTTTCCTATGGTTAATACCCCAAGGATAAGGATGTTGTGTGCATTCCTAAAGATGGATAAGGTGCACAAGTCTTGGACAAAGCCCATCAGGATCCAGCTAGCAGGACTATCTAGTTGGACTAAGCTTTGTTGCCACACCAGCAAACTAGGAGAAGAATAAGTAGGGTGTACTCATCACTGAGGAAATCACTAGGAGTGATCCCTCTGTGAGCAGCAAGGAAGAGGCACACTACACTTAGCTGATCAGACTCACTATACAAAAGGGTCAATCTGTCAAGTGATATTATCAACTGAAATGATGACTGGCATTCATAAGGACAGGATCTGTGCAAATGCTGATGGGGAGCATGTTCAGTCAAGGTTGCTAGACAAGCTTGAATCTTACCCAAAGTTCCCCCAACACAGAATAGATCAGCATTACTGCTGAGGATCAGCTTGTCCCCATGGACATTATAGAGGTTGAGAGGGAAACTACCCAGGTGATGGCACCTGCTGGAGGATGGCAAGAAAATTAGTTTACTAGAATAACTGGATAGCTCCAGCTATTGTTGATACAAGTCAGCACATTCCTATGAGAATGGCAGTGTAAAGAAAGGCTTGGTATCAAAATAAGAGGATGGTATCAAGTGCTTTTAAAGACCAGCAGCTGTAGGAGAAGAGAAAGCTGGCAGCTGCACCAGCGGTATCATCAGCAATCAGCTAGGGGGATAAGTGAATCACAGCAGACCAGCTACTCCCTGGCTATCCAGAAACCAAGAAGGGATTGATCAAGTGGTGATCAAGTGGGGAGATCAATGTAATGATCCAAATTGTACTCAGTAGGTTGAACACTATTGTGCTGCTGATCAGAAAGTTAAAGACAAAGACAAGTCTGTTGCTAAAGACAAGGATAAGATATGGCTCAGTAAGAAGTGATCATGGTACAAGGGATCTGCTGTGATAAACTGATGAGAATCCAGCCAAAGCTTCAGAACCATAACCTCCAGGAATCTGACAAGGATGCCTCAGTTGAGGGGGTACATGAAGCTTCTGCAGTAGATCAGCTGTCATAACTATTGATTAGTTTATCTTAAGGACAATGCACAGACCAAGGGGGAGATTATGTATGACATAGTCACAATCTTCTCTGAGTCTGAGAAGTCAGTCCTGCTGCTGGAGAAGAGGAACAACCAGCACAAGTGGAACTATGTTAGCAGGTAGCTCAAATGCTATAGTATTGTATTGTATCAATGTATCAACACAAAAGGTATGACTCCTAATATAGTAGATTGATCTTTAGGATAATTTCCTTAGTATTATCAACATAGGACTTTGACTAGGATCAAGAGATAATCTCTCCCATGATCCTTTCTCCTCCCTCAATAGATATACCTATTGAAGAAGACAAAAAGGGGGAGATGTGTGGCAATACATGAGGAGATTGGAGATATTGAAGCAATACTTGACATGACTAGGTCATATTGAGTCGGTTCATATTACTGGAAAAGATTCTAGTAGTATGAGAAATGCAATGACTGACTACATGATGAGCCATGATTATGTCAGTGCATATTTTGTGGTAAGTGCTTCTAGTGGTGCACTATTTAAATATTAAGTGGCATAAAGGAGAGTGCATATTACTTGAGCAATTGCTCAATTAGTATGGGGATGCATTGACTTAACCTATTGAGTCAATACAATTAATGAAGAACATTGAATCAATATAGCATAAGCTAACAGGTGTAGTAGATTATAATCTACAGCTGCATGAAGGTATTGTGCGTATTATGGTAATACCTCTTAGTATTGCTGGGTGCTCTGCCTTCTTCAAATATGGGGAGATTGTTGGGTCCATTGCCCACAATGTTCCTTAGATTGGATTTGAAGAGACATCTCCATCAACACTAAGAGCATAGTTGCATTTGATGTTGTTTAAGCTCATCTTGTGCAGGATGTTCCATGGAACAAGTCTAAATAAATTGTCTAAGTGATGTGACAGGTGGTCATAAGGCAGAAAGGTGGACACTAAGAGAAGATGCTGGAAAGGCAGGAATTTTCCTAAGTCCACAGGCATTGAGTGAGGTAAGCTCACTCAACGCCAGAAGTCAAGATTTATCAAACTAAGTTCAGAGTTCGTTGAGCTCAGTTCACCATTCGTTAAACTCAATTCAGAGTAATGCAGGTTGCGTTAGTCAATGCCTAAAGTTAAGAGGAAGATTTTGTCAAAGACATAACCGTTGAGAGAAGTGTTAGTCTCAGCATAACCGCTAAGACAAGTGTTAGTCTCAGCATAACCGCTGAGACAAATGCTATTCTCAGCATAACCGCTGAGATAAGTGTTTGTATCAGCAGAGAACAAGAAAGCGTTGAGACAGTTAAGCCAGTGTTTTTAAACACAGAAAATTGGCTAAGGCAAAAAGCGTTGAGTGATGTACTTTTTACTATTTTGCCCCCACCGGTTGTAACACCCCGAAATCAAGTGGAGCAATTTGAGCAAAATCGGGTTCAGGCTTGGGTGACACGGCCTGGGACACGGGCGTGTCCTAGGGCGTGTCAGGCCTGGATAGTGTCGAGTCGGGCAGTCGACGAGATTTGGTGTCGACACAGTGGACACGGCCTGCGACACGGGCGTGTCGCAGGGCGTGTCGGGGCCGTGTCGACGATCGGCGTGATGTCGACGAAGTTTCTCGACGATCGTCGAGAGTCGAGTGTCGAGTGAGGACACGGCCTGTGACACGGGCGTGTCATAGGGCGTGTCAATGGTCGATGAACTCAACTCGACGTTTCGAGCTAGAGCGTGTTTGCGGGACACGGGCGTGTCCTGGTGCACACGGCCATGAACACGGGCGTGTGCCAAGCCGTGTGCCAGGCCGTGTGAAGTCTCGGGTTGGATTGGGATTATTTTCTGTAGAGGTACACGGCCTCAGACACGGGCGTGTCTGAGGGCGTGTCGGGTACACGGCCGTGACACGGGCGTGTCACACGGGCGTGTACTGGCTGGATTGAGTCGGTTGTCTGCCGCTTAGGGGGACACGGCCTGTGACACGGGCGTGTCACAGGGCGTGTCAGGCCGTGTTCAGGATTTTCTGGCCAGATCTGAGCCGTTTGTTTCCCTCTTCCTGGATCCAAGGGCTGGGCTTTGTCCAGGTGTCTAGGAGGCCGAGAATTAGAAGATAAATCCTCTTATCTTCTTCTCCTTCTTCTTCACTTTCATTCCAAGAGAGAGAAAGAAGAAAGGCCTAAGGGAGAGGAAAGGGAGGAGTCTTCCAGCTGCTGTAGGAGCTGCGGAGTGCGGATCGAAGATCCGAGAGCGGATTCGTGAAGGTAGAGCCGAGGCGGTGATTTCCATCCGGCTACTTCATGGCGCCGAAGCGATCTTCAAGGGTAACGATCTCCTTCTTGGACATCGAAGTCCTTCCTTTATACATGTGCTTGGAATCCTCCACCAAGAGGTGGATTTGTGGAAGAGATTCCTCTGTGAGTCTGCATTTAGAGCCGGAAATATGGAGTAAGGCATAGGCATGCTGTGTGAAGCCCATCTGGACCGGTAGTCTGGATTGGTGATGTTCATGGGTAAACCGGAGATGACTCCGTGGCTTTGATGATGTGCAAAACGTCTTTCTGTTGTGATGAATGTATGGATGTGATGAATGTGAGGAGGCTTTGGCAAAGCTCCTGGTTATGAGATGATCAATTGGTAACATGCCTGGGGAGCTCGTGTTAAACCCGACTGTTACACCACCTGTGTGGGTTGATCTAGTTAAGGAAGGGATCGATGGGTGGCAATGCTAGGGGAGCCGAGTTAAACCCGGGTTGCTGCACCACATAGTGTGGGTCGATCGGATTAGGAGGGGGTCGATGGGTAGACATTGCCTGGGGAGCTTAGATAAACCCGGCGTGCTACACCACATGTTGTGGGTTGACCTACTCTGTTTGTTGGATGCTGTGAGGATGGACCTCTGTTTGGTTTGGGCGGGATGTCGCCAGCTTGCGAGATTGGTGGACTAGGGCCGGTCAACCAACAAGTTAACACCTCGAGAGACAGCGGTGTACGACGGTGGATTCCGGTACACCAAGAAGGTGCCCTGAGTGCACGAAGCGTTGGTGGACTCCAGCGTTTGTGATGTGATGTGTTTGTTAGTGGAATAAAGAGAATGATCTATCTATGATGTGGTTTGGTGATGTTTGATGATACTTGATGAGCACTGTGTACAGGGAAGGAACCACTACCCCGGGTAGGGGGTAGGGTCGTTATAATGGGTCAGCAATGCTGACCGTTACTTTGTTTTCTGTGGTGGTTTGGATGATGATTTGCAGGTATTGCGGTTTGGAAAGAATCAGTGGATTGGCTAGCTTGTTGAGGCCCTTGAAGGCCATGCGGAGAGTGTTGTTTGGATTTCATGTGTGGCCGGCCTGTGTGCCGATGTACGAAACCATTGATGTGAAAGAGGAATTTGTAAGGCCATAAGGCCAGGGTGTGTGAGTTGTATACATTCCTGGTGTTGGTATATATATAAATGTGATTTTATATATGGTGGACATTCTGGTTTGTGTTCATGGTACCAAGAAAAATGCTGCGCTAGAATGGTATGAGTTAAGGACACGCATAGTTTTGATTTCCACACGTGATTCCTTCGCTTGTCTGTGCTATATGGCGTGGGGCCCCGGCCGGACCCACCGTTATATGTCATGTGACAGGTGGGGGCGTTACAAAGTGGTATCAAAGCCAGGTTGAGATTGTTTGGGAGGAGAGAACCTAATTGAACTCATGAATGTCCACTAGGAATGTAGGTCATGCACATGATGTGCGTGAGTGTGTAGTCAATGTTGCAGTACCGTTATGATTTGAAGGATTAATGGTGTTCTGTACATTGATAGGTGGCGAGGGATGGAGCTGGGCCGTCTGAGCCCCAGCGGTCGGATGAGAGTGCAGCACCCGTGGAAGCGCCGATGCCTCCCTCGGCAGAGGCCATACGGGTGGTGGCGGAGACAGTGCTTGCAGTGTTACAAGCACATCCAACTGGACAGGCAAGACCTGGTGCAAGACAAGAGCATGCTGCCGAGGTGGTGGAAGTGCAAGCGAGTGACGACGCATTGTCACGTTTTATGCACTTTCATCCACCGACGTTTGGTGGAGCGCTTTCACCAACGCAGGCGGAAGATTGGTTGGCAAGAGTCAAAAGGATTCTCACTGCAATCCGGACGGTCGAGGAACAGAAAGTGATGTTGGCCACTTTTCTGTTGGAGGGAGATGCGAGATTGTGGTGGGATGAGATTGAAGTACACCACTTGGCAGGTCGAGGTTTAATGGAGATTTCGATGGAGGAATTCTCCCAACTCTTTTTAGCCAAGTATGTGCCAGTGTCGCAGAGGATTGCGATGGAAAATGAGTTTCTCCGCTTGGTACAGGGTGAGCAAGATATTGATACTTACCTGCATGAGTTTACAAGATTGGGGAGATATGCGGGATCTACCTTTGCGGAGGAAGCACGAAAGACAAATCGGTTTTATGAAGGCTTGCGAGATGAATTGAGGTTGGCACTTTCGAGTTCCGTGAGCCAAGGCTTCCAAGCATTGGTCGATACAGCTCGTGCCTTGGAGAAGGATATGAAACGAGTACAAGCGAATAAGAGACGGGAAACGGAGAAACCAGAGTTGAAAGTGTCGCAGTTGGAGCAATCGGAGTTTCGACGACAAGAGAAGAAAAGATTTAGGCCGGCGGAATCAGTTCCGTCGACTGTTTCTTCGGGGACGACTTGTGGGTCAGGACGTGTGGATACACGTATCTGCTATAATTGTGGGCAGCAAGGACACATCGCAAGGTTTTGTCGGAATGCCCCTCCAGGGAGTGAGAAAAAGACAGGTGCGTCATATGAAGAAAAGGGAAAAGCAGTGGCCAAGTCATCTGCACCCCGGACGCAACCTAGATTGCATGCGATGGAAGTGCAAGAGCCGCAAAGCTCAGTTGGTGAAATTCAGCCTCGAGCGGTTCATTTATCTTTAAATCGCGAATTTCAAAATCTAGAGGCTGAGCGGAAGTGAACTGCGATGTGAATCATGTCGATGTTATGAATGTTGTGTAAATTATGTTTTGATATCAGGTGTGCTGAATAATAGCTGATGTACATCACTTTTGGCTGATGTAAATAATGTTTATATCTATTTCTATTATAGCTTGGTTCACTTGTGATTGTGATGAAATCAATCAATTATGTTGTTTTGGTTGAGGTTTTATGTGGTTGAAGGTGCTCAAGCTAGGGATGTTTGTTGTGTTGTATGTTTGTTAGTGTGTGCGGAGACTATGATTTTGTGATGTTGTGACCAATGGGCTGTTTGGAGTCAATTTCGAGGACGAAATTATTTGAAGGGGGGTGGATTGTAACACCCCGAAATCAAGTGGAGCAATTTGAGCAAAATCGGGTTCAGGCTTGGGTGACACGGCCTGGGACACGGGCGTGTCCCAGGGCGTGTCAGGCCTGGATAATGTCGAGTCGGGCAGTCGACGAGATTTGGTGTCGACACAGTGGACACGGCCTACGACACGGGCGTGTCGGGGCCGTGTCGACGATCGGCGTGATGTCGACGAAGTTTCTCGACGATCGTCGAGAGTCGAGTGTCGAGTGAGGACACGGCCTGTGACACGGGCGTGTCACAGGGCGTGTCAATGGTCGACGAACTCAACTCGACGTTTCGAGCTAGAGCGTGTTTGCGGGACACGGGCGTGTCCTGGTGCACACGGCCATGAACACGGGCGTGTGCCAAGCCGTGTGCCAGGCCGTGTGAAGTCTCGGGTTGGATTGGGATTATTTTCTGTAGAGGTACACGGCCTCAGACACGGGCGTGTCTGAGGGCGTGTCGGGTACACGGCCGTGACACGGGCGTGTCACACGGGCGTGTACTGGCTGGATTGAGTCGGTTGTCTGCCGCTTAGGGGGACACGACCTGTGACACGGGCGTGTCACAGGGCGTGTCAGGCCGTGTTCAGGATTTTCTGGCCAGATCTGAGCCGTTTGTTTCCCTCTTCCTGGATCCAAGGGCTGGGCTTTGTCCAGGTGTCTAGGAGGCCGAGAATTAGAAGATAAATCCTCTTATCTTCTTCTCCTTCTTCTTCACTTTCATTCCAAGAGAGAGAGAAAGAAGAAAGGCCTAAGGGAGAGGAAAGGGAGGAGTCTTCCAGCTGCTGTAGGAGCTGCGGAGTGCGGATCGAAGATCCGAGAGCGGATTCGTGAAGGTAGAGCCGAGGCGGTGATTTCCATCCGGCTACTTCATGGCGCCGAAGCGATCTTCAAGGGTAACGATCTCCTTCTTGGACATCGAAGTCCTTCCTTTATACATGTGCTTGGAATCCTCCACCAAGAGGTGGATTTGCGGAAGAGATTCCTCTGTGAGTCTGCATTTAGAGCCGGAAATATGGAGTACGGCATAGGCATGCTGTGTGAAGCCCATCTGGACCGGTAGTCTGGATTGGTGATGTTCATGGGTAAACCGGAGATGACTCCGTGGCTTTGATGATGTGCAAAACGGCTTTCTGTTGTGATGAATGTATGGATGTGATGAATGTGAGGAGGCTTTGGCAAAGCTCCTGGTTATGAGATGATCAATTGGTAACATGCCTGGGGAGCTCGTGTTAAACCCGACTGTTACACCACCTGTGTGGGTTGATCTAGTTAAGGAAGGGATCGATGGGTGGCAATGCTAGGGGAGCCGAGTTAAACCCGGGTTGCTGCACCACATAGTGTGGGTCGATCGGATTAGGAGGGGGGTCGATGGGTAGACATTGCCTGGGGAGCTTAGATAAACCCGGCGTGCTACACTACATGTTGTGGGTTGACCTACTCTGTTTGTTGGATGCTGTGAGGATGGACCTCTGTGTGGTTTGGGCGGGATGTCGCCAGCTTGCGAGATTGGTGGACTAGGGCCGGTCAACCAACAAGTTAACACCTCGAGAGACAGCGGTGTACGACGGTGGATTCCGGTACACCAAGATGGTGCCCTGAGTGCACGAAGCGTTGGTGGACTCCAGCGTTTGTGATGTGATGTGTTTGTTAGTGGAATAAAGAGAATGATCTATCTATGATGTGGTTTGGTGATGTTTGATGATACTTGATGAGCACTGTGTACAGGGAAGGAACCACTACCCCGGGTAGGGGGTAGGGTCGTTATAATGGGTCAGCAATGCTGACCGTTACTTTGTTTTCTGTGGTGGTTTGGATGATGATTTGCAGGTATTGCGGTTTGGAAAGAATCAGTGGATTGGCTAGCTTGTTGAGGCCCTTGAAGGCCATGCGGAGAGTGTTGTTTGGATTTCATGTGTGGCCGGCCTGTGTGCCGATGTACGAAACCATTGATGTGAAAGAGGAATTTGTAAGGCCATAAGGCCAGGGTGTGTGAGTTGTATACATTCCTGGTGTTGGTATATATATAAATGTGATTTTATATATGGTGGACATTCTGGTTTGAGTTCATGGTACCAAGAAAAATGCTGCGCTAGAATGGTATGAGTTAAGGACACGCATAGTTTTGATTTCCACACGTGATTCCTTCGCTTGTCTGTGCTATATGGCGTGGGGCCCCGGCCGGACCCACCGTTATATGTCATGTGACAGGTGGGGGCGTTACACCGGTCTCCCCATAGCCCTTCAAAACATTGGAGTTTGGCTGTTGGCAGACCCATCCAAGGGTATTTTGGTAACTTCAGGTTAATTCAGTTTGGTTATTGGCAGTTAAAATTCTGAAATCTATAAATAGGACCCAAGGGGTACCTCAAAAAGCATGCTACCAACGCCCTCTTGCTCCACCTTTCAAGCACTTTCTGAGGATACCTTAGCTCAGCCTTTGGCTAAGGAGGGGAAGTGCTCAAAGATCTTCCGAGTGTGTGGTGGGTCTTCCTCGCCGAGCCCTTGGGTCTGTCCTCTCTTGTTTCTCTTGTTATTTTGCTTGCAGGAGCAAAGTAGGTGCGCGATCGCCCCTTCCCCAAGGGTGAACTCCACAAGAGACCGAGATTTCGGTTTCAACATTTTGGTGCGGTGAGCGTGGAGCGTGATCAGCACAAAAAACCTTCAGCGGGCTCGATGACAGGAGGGAAAGAATCTGACAGGTCGGACTCACTGCCACCCCCAACCTCTGGCCATAGTGGGGATGTTCGAAGATTTCAGGAATGAGGTGCTGGGCCTCGTCAAGTTCGCAGTAGGCACGCGGGCTGAGTGCTTTACTCCAGCCACCTAGATCGCAGCTGCCCCCTCTCTGGGCGAGGATGCTCCCAGCAGGCGAGCTGGGAAGGAAGTGGCCGAGGAAGGCCGGTTGTGCGAGCTCCCCGGGCGCGTGCTCTTCCCCGGCTCGGCAGGCGGAGGCCGGCTAGGCGAACTGGGGCCGCGAGACGCGCCAGCTTGCCCAGTAGGGGGAGGCAGCCCCTTCAGCGAGCTGGTCTCTTCTGCTCCAGTTTTGGAGGGGTTCAGGGAACCTGAGATGTCCTATTACACCGGGAGAGGAGACCCAGTCCAACACGTCCAGTGGTTTGAGGACATGGTCTCGATCTAGCAGATGTCGGATGGGTTCAAATGCCGACTCTTCGCCATCACCCTCAAGGATAAGGCGAGGGAGTGGTTCCATCAGCTGCCGGCCAGCTCCATCTACTGCTTTGAGGACCTGCGTCGGGGGTTCATGCTGAGATTCACTACCTTAAAGAAAAGGAAGAAGGAGTCGGAGTCCTGTTCCACATCAAATATGGGGTGAATGAGATGCTAGGGAGCTACGTCGACCGGTTCCAGGAGGAGGTCACCAGGTCCAGGAGATGTCAGGCCATAGCCTGATGATGGAGTTCACCTTGGGGCTGCAATAGGGATTCTTCAGGATGGAGCTGAAAAGAGCTCTCCTATGAGGAGTTGATGGAGAGTGCGACAAGAGAAGTTGACGGGGAGGCGTCAAATCCGGATTTTCCCCGGAAGCTGGCCAGGTGGGCCACGAAGGAAGAGAAGGAGCCGAGAGGTGGAAGGGTACGGGAATAGAGGACAGTCGAGCACCGACAGAGGGAGCAGAGGCAACTCTAGGGGTAGCAGCAACCCAGATGGGTGTGACAGGAGCCGGACCATCGGTTGGGCTGGAGGCCCGAGTGGCAAGACCAGGGTCCACGAAGAGGATATCAAGGAAGGGACCACCACTAGGGGGCAGGATCGATTCCACCCCCCGGGCTGGAGGCGGGAACAGAGGCCTCCCCTCCCCGATCAAGAGCAGGCTATGGCCATAGCCCAGGGGGAGAGGAGGAGAGCGATTTGGAGGAGGAGAAGGGAGGTCAGGGTAGAGCTACCCTACTGCGACTTCCACCAGGAGGAGAAGCACGCTACGGCCACGTGCCCAAAGTTCCTCGAAATGAGAGGGAACAGGGAGCAACAGTAGTAACAAGGGTGGCAGGAAGTGAGGATCGAGGAGGTCCTGCCTCGGGTAGAGGAGGATCAGTGTGAGGACCGGGTGGATGTCAGGACCCGAGGAGGGATCGGGGTGATCCATGGGGGGTGGGGTTGAGGCTTCCCGGAAGGTGAGCCTCCACACCATATATCGCCGGGGCGTTGGCTCCACATCCCAAACCCCACCCCCAGAAGAGAGGATTACCTTCTCTAGGAGCGACATGCCGGATCATGAGGATAAATTTGGTGATGCGCTGGTCATCCAGACAGCCATCGAAAATTTTACCGTCTCCCGGGTCTTGGTTGACAACAGAAGCTCCGGCAACGTCGTTTTTAAAAAGGTGTTTGATGCGATGAAAGTGGCGGCGAAGAGGGTGTTGGCCTCGGATGGGCCCTTGTTTGGATTTTCGGGGGAAAGGAAGGAGGTAGAAGGAGGAGTAGGCCTCCATGTCACCCTGGGAGGGCAGTCCAGGAACTGCAGGTTCGTCATCGTGGATGCCCCCAACAGCTACAACGTCATCTTCGGGAGGCCCCTCATCAGTGCCTTCCACAGTGTCCCCTCATCGTTCCATCAATTCTTAAAGTTAAATGCCGAGGGGATCCATGTACGGTTCAGGGGGGACCCCAAGATGGCGCGAGAGTGCTATGTCACCGCTGTAAACTCCATCTCTTGGCAGGAGGGAGCCGGGGAGATGGAGCGAAGGATGGAGGAGGCGGAGCTGGAGGCTGATCGGGAGGAGGCAGAGCAGGAGGCTGACCGGGAGGAGATGGAGATGGAGAGCTACACCGAGGTTGAGGTGGCAGGAGGAGATCGAGAGGAGCTGGCCGAGGCGATAGCCATGGAGTAAGAGGTGGAGGCGGAGGTTCTCGTCTTAAAGGAAAGGGATGTTGAAGAATGGGGGGAGCAGTCTAGGTTGGAGGCTGCGGAAGAGGTAGTGGAGCTGGAGGTTCTCACCCATGGAGGAAGGGTGGAGAAGGTCTGCGTCAGCGGAGGACTGACCCCGGAGGATCAAGGCAGGATGCTAGCATGCATCCAGAAGAACGTGGACATCTTCGCATGGAGCGTCGTGGAGATACCAGGGGTTAATGCAGATGTGGCTTGCCACCTCCTCAACTTAGACATGGGAACACGCCCCGTTCAACAAAAGAAGAGGTCCACGACGGACAAGTTGGTTGAGCCCATCCGGGAGGAGGTGGCAAAGCTTCTCAAGGCCGGCTTCATATTCGAGATCCAATACCCCGGCTAGGTCTCTAACGTGGTCATGGTCAAAAAAGGAGACGGTCGGTGGCGTATGTGTATCGATTTCTCTTTGCTTAATAAATCTTGTCCTAAGGACTGTTATCCCTTGCCTCGGATCGACGCGCTGGTTGACTCAGCTGTTGATTTTTCTATAATGAGTTTTCTAGATGCATTTTTAGGTTATCATCAAATCAGGATGCACCCCCCGGACATTAAGGACGCCTCGTTCATCACGGGGGATGGGTGCTGCTGCTACAAGATGATGCTCTTTGGGCTGAAGAACGTAGGGGAAACCTATCAAAAGATAATGGATAGGGTTTTCAAAGAACAAAAGGGGAGGAACCTGGAGGTGTAAGTAGATGATCTTATGGTCAAGAGTCAGGATGTGGACTCTCACCTCTAGGACCTAGAAGAGACCTTGCCACCCTGAGCAAATACAAAATGCGGCTGAATCCCCGGAAGTTTGTCTTCAGGGCCAATAGGGGGAAGTTCTTGGGGCACCTCCTCACCCCCGCGGGAGTTGAGCCAAATCCTATTAAGGTCAAGGCTATCATGGAGCTGGGGTCGCAGCGAAAAACTAAGGAGGTGCAACGGTTGACAGGGAAGCTGACAGGGTTAAGTAGGTTCCTCTCCCGGGCTGGGGAGAAGTGCTCCCCCTTCTTCAAAACACTTAGGGGGGGCAAAACTTAGAGTGGACCAAAGAGTGTAAGGAGGCATTCCAGGCCCTCAAGATGCAGTTAACATGAGCTCCGTTACTCCAAGGGCCCAAGGAGGTAGAGGACTTATTTTTGTATCTCGGGGTCAGAACGGAGGCCCTGAGCTCCATCCTAGTTCGAGAAGAGGGGAAGAAGCCGCTCCCCATATATTACGTGAGTTGGTCCTGAGGAAGGCCAAGCTCCGGTATCCAATTTTGGAGAAACTGGCCTTCACCATGGTCATCTCTGCCCGAAGGCTGCGACCCTATTTCTAGGCACACTAAATCCGAGTGATGACTGACCATCCCCTCCGCAACATCTTTGAGGGGGTGGATCATTCTGGCAGGCTGGCCAAGAGGTCGGTAGAGTTGAGCGAATTCGACATCTCCTTCATCCCCCGCCACTCGATCAAGGCTCAAGCGATGGCCGACTTTTTGGCCAATTATGTGATCGAGGTTGCGGAGGAAGAGCTCGCTTGTTGGGTACATTGGAATACATGTACCTGATTTGAAGAAGCCTCACCCTACTCAATGATATACATCAAAATATATTTGATGTGTTTTGAGTTTAGTTGTGCAGGTTAAGTATTTGCAGGGAAAGCTGAAAAGTTTCTAAGTCCATGTGTCGACACCCAGAAGAAAAGTGTCGACACTTAAGAAGACTTGTGTCGACACCCAGAGAAGCAGTGTCGACACTTAGAGTAATTGTGTCGACACCAGGTATGCAGAGTCGACACCAGACGGAAAGTGTTGACACATACAGGTTGTGTCGACACTCAATGAAGAAATGTCCAGTGAAGCAGTGTCGACACTTAGAAGCAGTGTCGACACCCAGAGGAACTTTCTCGACATCAGAAAGTGTCGACACTTGGAGGCTGTGTCGACACTCAGCAAAGTTCAACAAATTCTAAGGACAAGTGTCGACACAAAGGAGATATGTCGACACTCAGCCAGAGTCTCAACACATGAAGAATGTGTCGACACAAAGGATCAGTGTCGACACACAGCAAAAGTCTCAACACTTGAAGAAAGTGTCGACACTAGGAGGCTGTGTCGACACTCAGCAAAGTTCAACAAAATTCTAAGTATAAGTGTCGACATAAAGGAGATGTGTCGACACTCAGCAAAAGAAGAATGTGTCGACACAAGGAGAAGTGTCGACACTCAGGAAAAGTATCAACACAGAAGGCATGTGTCGACACCAAGAAGATGTGTCGACACTGAACAAGTTCAACACAAGAAGATGTGTCAACACAAAGGAGTTGTGTCGACACTTACAAGAATTCAACTAAGTGCTAAAGAACAAGGAGTTGTGTCGACACACAATATCAGTGTCGACACATGTTGAAGTAGCAGTGTCGAGAAGCAGATTCTACAACACAAGGAGTTGTGTCGACACCATGAAGGCTAGTGTCGACACTTAGTCTACTTGTGTCGACACTTAGTCTATAAGTGTCGACAATTAAAGACTGACAGTCTCGACACTTTCAGACAGTTACAGATATTTCAAGAAGTGACTGGATGACATGACAACTGTCATTCCAGCCAGTCTACTGCAACTGTCAGAGTTGTCAGAAAGTCGTTAGAAACCGGATCAGCCGGTCACCATGAAGAAGGCCTATATAAAGGCTTATTCTGTCAACATAAGGATTGATGATTAACAATCAGTTAAAGCAATTCATTGAAGAATTAATTCAAGTGAAGTTCTAAGTAGTTGGAGAGAGAGAGAGCTCCTTCCAAGAAGACAACTATTGAACCAGGCTGTGAAGAAAGTTTCAGATTGAGATCTGAAACTTAAGTTGTAGTGATTGAAGATCAGCTGCATAGAGAATCAACCCTACTGTGTTCTACATTCAAGAAGCTTTGAAGGAAGCCAAGGGAGGTTGATCTCAGCTGAGTTCTTCCAAGAACTCATCAAGAAACCTGTCAACTCTTCTCTCTTATTCTGAGTTGAGGTTATATACATTGTTTTCTAAATTTCTTGTAGGATCCTTAGGGATCTGAGTTGTAAGCCTGAAATTATAAAGGCTGAGTGGTAGGGCCTGTGTGCCTGAGTGTAGGAGATTCATTTCTCTGAGTGTAGGCCTTGTGGCTGAGTGTAGGTCTTTATGAAGACTGAGTGGTAGGGCTGTTGAGCCTGAGTTGTAGGAGTGGGATCACTCTGAGCTGTAGGAACCTGGTTGGGGTTCTGAGTGTAAGATCTGAGGATCTGCGGTATAGTGGAGAAGTTTGGCCGAATCTAGTACACTACTAGATAGGTGAAGGGGGAAAGTGGATGTACCCATACCTTGGGGAACCACTATAAAACTGTGTGTACTCTGTGTGTGTGTGATTCTGTGATTGCTGTGCTGAATTGCTGTGAAGAAGTTTTTATAATTCTGTGATATAATCTGCCTAAAAGTTTAAAAAAAGATTAAGGTCACCTATTCACCCCCCCCCCCTCTAGGTGATTAGGTACAATTTCTTTCAAGTGGTATCAAAGCGAGGTTACTCAAAAAGGACATAACTGTCTGACTAAAGGATCCTATTGGCAGATTCAGTTTAATCAAGTGCAGAATCAAGAAAATCAAGAAAATGGGTTCAACAGAGAATCATAAAGAACTTGGATCCATGAAGTTGCCAATTTGCAGAAAAGAGATCTTTGGCATTTGGAAAGAAAGGGTTAGACTATTTATGGAAGCCTCTGACCCTAGAATCTATATCATAGTTAAAGAAGGGCCATATGTCCCAATGAAGGTATCTGTGTTGGATGCAAATCAGAGAACTCCAAAAGACTTTTCTGAAATGACCAATGATGAGATTATTCTGGCCACCATGGACAAAAGGGCCCAGAATATTATAGTAAGTGCAATAGATGATGCTACATTTCAGAACTTGATACACTGTAAAACATCAAAGGAGATGTGGGATACTCTGATAGTGTACATGGAGGGTTCAGAAGAAGTTAGACAGGACAGAAAGTCTTTGTTAAACCAAGAGTATGAGAGCTTCAGACAAGAAATGTCTGATAGCATAACTGAGTGCTATAAGAAATTCTATAGGATAGTTAATGAGTTAATGTCCTATGGAAGAGAATTCAGCAATTATGAGCTGAATGATAAGTTCTTGAGGTCCCTAACAGAGGATTGGGACACCAAGATTTGTGCCATAAGGGAAATGGCCAAATTAGCAGACATTCCTCCTCCAACATTGTTTGGAAAGCTGTTATCCTATGAAATGCAGCTAATGGTTAGGAAAGAGGAGGAGAAGACTACCAGCTTTGCGCATAAAGAAAGAGCAGTGGCATTCAAGACAGAAGCCACCAAGAAATATAAAAGTAAGTCTCCATCTCCACCTCCAAAAGTGGCAGAAACTGGGTCAGATGAATCAGAAAGCAGGAATTCTGAAAGCAGTGAGAGTGATGAGGACTTTGCAGCTTTCACAAGACATTTTCAGAAGTTCCTAAAGAAGAAACAGTGGAGGTCTAAGCCTTCCACTTCACAGAAGTCATCAAAGAATGACAGGAGAAAGCCCAAGACAAGTAGAACTACATCTTCAAAGATAGTATGTTATTGTTATAACAAACAAGGACATGTTGTTGCTGACTGTCCAGAGAAAAGGAAAGAGTCAACTGATAAGAAGAAGACTCAAATCAAGGGCAAAAAGGAAAGGTCCTTTGTTGCAAAGAAGGACAAAAGTCTGTCAGATATGTCTTCTTCAGAAACTGATTCAGAAGCTGAAGCTTACATTGGACTGTTTGCTGAAGAAGAGGAAGAGGAGTTCATCCAGTTAATGAACTTTATATATGAGCAAGAGGAAAATCAGGGCCAGGGACTGATGGCCTTATCTGAAGGTGACAAAATCCAGGATCAGCCTGGACCTAGTTAGGTACTAAATTGTTCTGCTGATTCAATTTCTAGTACTGAGTCAGATTCAGATACATCATCATCAAGTGATGAGAGTGCATCTGAATCTGAAGGAGACATTCATCAATTAATTGATGAATATAGAGTAGTGTTGCAAGCTTTGAAGAAAAGCAAATCCTTGACCAAGAGTCAGGCTAAGGAGATTGCTAATCTCAAAGTGGCTGCAACAGATTTTGATAAGTTGATTGATCAAAAACTAAATGAAATAGGCAGGCTGAAGAACATAACTGTTATTTAGATGGGGACTATAACATTTAAGAATGATCAAATCAGAAATCTGGAGATTAGTCTTTAGAAGGAGAGAGACATAGTTGCAAGGTTTTCTAAACCAAAGTCTGTTCTACCTTTGATAGATGAATTTGTACATCAAAAAGGTAAAACTGGATTAGGGTTTACAAAACCTGCTAGGACTGTTCAGTCCAAGTCCAAGGGCAAAGCCCCAGCACTCAACAAGCCTGCTGTAGATAAAACAGCTATGGTTGTACCTAAGCAAATGTACAACAAATTTGAGTGCTGGTGTTGTGGCAAGGTAGGCCACTTTGCCATGGACTGTTGGCACAATTCAAGTGTCAAGGTGAGTAGCAATCTGCCTGCTAGAAAAGCTACAGGTAGCTGTGTTAAGAGGTAAACTAACCAGCACCAAGGACCCAAGAATTCTTTGGGTTCTAAGGTTAACTAATCTATTTTGCAGGTGAGTCCAAGTGACCATGCCCCAATATGGTACTTGGACAGTGGATGTTCCAGGCACATGACTGGAACTAGGGGATTGCTAAAGGACTACACACCAATCAAGGATGGTCCTAAAGTCACCTTTGGTGTTTCTGAAAAAGGAATCATCAAAGGTTTTGGTAACATTTCTAGCAACCTTATAACAATTACTCAAGTGGCTTATGTAAAAGGTTTGAAACATAACCTTATTAGTATAAGTCAGCTGAGTGATTTAGGATATGACATCTCATTTGTCCAAGATGGTTGTCATATCAGGAGATCAAATGATCAAGAGATCATTCTGACTAGTTACAGAAAGAGAAATGTCTATTGTCTAGACATTATCTGTGAGAACAATGTTTCTCCAGTGTGTCTTGTAGCTGATGAGAAAGTCTCTCATTGTGTCAAATGGCACAAGAGACTAGCCCATCTTAACTACAAGACAATTGACCAACTCTATAGCAAAGAGTGAGTGAGGAATGGTCCTCAGGTTAAGTGTATTAAAGATGGGATATGCTCAGCTTGTCAAAAGGGCAAGCAGACTAGATCCACCTTTAATAGTATTGAAAACAAAGATGCTGTGAGGTGTTTATACCTCTTGCATATGGATCTTTTTGGTCCTATGCCAGTTCACAGCCTAGGTAGGAAGGTCTACACATTTGTAGTTGTAGATGACTACTCAAGGTTTTCCTGGGTGTTCTTCCTTAGACAGAAATCTGAAACTCCTAGTATCTTTTATAGTTTTGTCAAACAAATTCAGAATGAGTTAGACAGTACAGTTGTCAAAATAAGAAGTGACCATGGTACTGAATTCCAGTCTGACAGTATGACAAAGCTATGTGAAGAATTTGGGATATTTCAGGAATTTTCTTCACCAAGAACACCTCAGCAAAATGGCATTGCTAAAAGGAAAAATAGAACCTTGATAGAGGCTGGTAGAACCCTATTAAGTGACACATCTCTCCCAGAATATTTCTGGGCTGAGGCAGTAAACACTGCTTGCCATGTAATTAATAGGGCTACTATCACCAAAAGTCACAATAAGACCCCCTATAAGATTGTGAAAGGCAGAAAACCAAACCTATCCTATTTCAGGATCTTTGGTAGTAAATGTTATATACTTAACAATGGTAAGTCTTACTTAACCAAGTTTGCTGCCAAATCCCAAGAGGGGATTTTTGTTGGGTACAACAACAATAGTAAGTCTTATAGGGTCTACAACTTGACTACTCAAGTTGTAGAGGAGTCAGTACATGTAGTATTTGATGAAGCTAGACTCATTAACAATGAATTGTCTAGAAGTATTTGCAGCTCCACAGGTGTGACTAAGAAGATGGACAAGCTCACTATTGAAGAAGGATCTACTGCAAGTCAGCATGTGGATGATAGTGGCTGCTGTCCAGGGGGTGTACTAGATGCACCTGATGTAGAAGAAGACCAAGGGGTGCAGCAAGTTGAAGAAGCTGAAGGAATTCAACCTGAAGACAGGCTGCCTCCAGCTAATAGACATCTAAAAGATCATCCAGCCAATCAAATTATTGGTGATCTAAGTCAAGGGGTACAAACAAGGAGCAGAAATCTAAGTTTAGCACTCTACTCCAGCTTTCTATCCCAAGTAGAGACAAAGAGATTTGAAGAAGCCATCCTAGACCCATATTGGATTGAGGCTATGCAAGAGGAACTGAATCAGTTCAAGAGATGCAAAGTCTGGGAGCTTGTTCCTAAACCAAAAGACCACAACATAATTGGAACTAAGTGGATCTTTAGGAACAAGATGGATGAACATGGAGTAATTATCAAGAACAAAGCAAGACTGGTTGCTAAGGGATATAGGCAGGAAGAAGGTATTGACTTTAATCAAACCTTTGCTCCAGTAGCCAGACTGGAGGCAATAAAGATGTTCCTGGCCTATGCAACCTATCAAGGGTTTAAAGTATACCAAATGGATGTTAAGTCAGCCTTTTTGAATGACAATCTAAAGGAAGAGGTCTATGTGGAACAGCCATCAGGTTTTGTTGATACAACTCAACCTAATTATGTTTATAGACTTATGAAGGCATTGTATGGGTTAAAACAAGCCCCTAGGGCTTGGTATGAAACCCTGTCTAGTTTCCTCATTGAGAATAAATTCACAAGGGGGAAAATAGACAAGACTCTATTCCTTAGGGAATCCAGAGGCAAGATCATACTAGTCCAAATATATGTAGATGACATCATATTTGGGTCTACTGAAAGTAGTCTTTGCAAAAAGTTTGCAAAACTAATGCAAGGACAATTTGAAATGAGCAGTATGGGGGAACTTAAGTTCTTCTTGGGTCTCCAAGTTAGACAGACTGAGAATGGTTTATCCATATGCCAGTCTAAGTTCACTCTAGAATTGATCAGGAAGTATGGTATGGAATCATCCAGTACCATGAAAACTCCTATGGGGTCAAGTATGTCTCTTAGCAAAGATGATGCAGGGAAACCTGTAGATGAGACTTTGTATAGATGCATAGTTGGCTCCCTATTGTATTTGACTGCATGTAGACCAGATATCATGTATGCTACATGTGTCTGTGCTAGGTACCAAGCTTGCCCTAAAGAATCTCATTTGACAGCAGTCAAAAGAATACTGAGATATCTTAAGGACACTCCTTATCTAGGCCTTTGGTACCCTAGGAATGGAGACTTTGAACTGACAGGTTATTCAGATGCAGATTTTGCAGGCTGCAAGGAAGATAAGAAAGGTACAACAGGTACCTGTCAATTCCTAGGTGGAAGACTGATATCATGGAGTAGCAAGAAACAAACAAGTGTGGCTATCTCCACAGCAGAATCAGAGTATGTGGCTGCAGGAAGTTGCTGTGCTCAACTTCTATGGATACAACATCAGTTAGAAGATTATGGTATTCAAGTAAGTAGAACTCCTCTATTTTGTGATTCTACTAGTATCATTTCTATTGCAAACAATCCTGTCTCCCATAGTAGGACTAAGCATATAGAAATCAAATACCATTTTCTAAGAGAACATGTGGAAAAAGGAGATATTTCACTAGAATATATAAATACAGATAATCAACTCGCTGACATGTATACTAAGCCCTTAGATAAAACCAAGTTCAATAAATTTAAAATTGAATTAGGGATGATAAACTTAGAATAAGTTTACAAAAGAAAATTGGCTAAGTAAAATGGTGTCGACACACAGAGTTGTCTGTGTCGACACAGAAAAGTGGTGTCGACATTTCAGAAAAATTGTGTCGACACATCTAGACAGTCAGTGTCGACACTTAAGAGAATTAGTGTCGACACATGAAAAGTAGGTGTCGACACATCCAAGGTGGTATCGACACTTAGGATTTACTCAACATTAGTCTGGTAAAGTCTCGACTAAGTGTCGAGCTGAGTGGTGTCGACACATAAACAAGTGTCGACACATATATTCTGTCGACTATACTTGTGTCGACACATAGGTGTCGAGACATTATAAGTCAGTGTCGACACTTTTCAACAGTGTCGACACAATTTAAGTATTTTGACGCGCCCTTTCATCTTCGATTCTAGAAAGGTATAAATAGGGTTTCACCATTGTTTGTCGACACGCTCACCAAAGTTTCGAGACCAAACTTGTGTGTCGACACCTCTCTTCTCTACATTCAAATTTCTTCAAACCCTAATGGCGCCCAAGCTCGAAGAGAATGTGAATGAGGGATATGAACTCGTGCGACACGCTTTTGATGACGCGGAACCAGATATCAAAGGCGTGATAACCCTAATCGCAGAGACTGGATTAGACTTTATTGTTTCAGAACCGACCAAGATATGGAAGAAGGAAGTCCTGGAATTTTTGAATGGAGCAACAATAGATGAATCTGGACTCAAGATAAAGTCTAGAGTTCATGGGACTAAGGTGAAAGTTTCTTCTAAGAGTCTGAGAAAGGTACTACAACTACCAAGGACAAAGGAAGAAGATGATGTTTCTACTTCTAAAACTAGGGAAGCATTAACATGGTGTGGACTAGACTCCAACATGAAAATTGGATCTGTGTTCAATAGAAAAGGAATGAACATGCAGGGCAAATTTCTATCTGAAATTGTTGGCAAGGTTATCCTGAGCAAGCCTGGAGGCCATGACAGAATCTCAGCTCACATGTTTAGCCTCATGACAAGGATTATCTTCAAACTACAAATTGATTGGTCTGCAGTAGTGTTTGAGAAGATAAAAGAGAGCATGAAGAAGCCCAATTTGGGTAGAATACTAAGTCTTTACCTGGCTGGAAGTATACCAGAGGTCATGGGTCAAGCAGCTGGATCTAAGATCAACCACATGAGGAAGATGGACATGAGAATCTTCTCTAGATGGGATAGAGTCTTGACCAAGCAAATACCAACTCCTGAGAAGGTAACACCCCAAAATAAGAAAAAGAAGACAGCTCCTGTGGCTCAGGAATCATCAAGCAGCTCTGAAGAGCATGTAGTGTTCACTCCTGATGAAGATGACACTGGAAATGCTGGCCAGTCACCTGCTAGACAAGAAGATGTACCAAGGCAGGGGGAGCTACCACAAGCAAGCCCAATTCACCAGGATTCCATCCAGGGGGAGCCTCTACTGGTGGATGAGTCAACTCCACTGGAGAGTGAACAAGCCACTCAGACCATACTTGAGGTAATAACTGAAATCAACCAACTAGTTTTCTCTATTGAAATGAAGATATGACTGACAGATTGTCTGATGTACATCAGCAACCTCAGATTCCTTGTCAACCTCAGGATGTTGTCATGGAAGACACATCTGTGGCTGATCAAGTGGCTAATCAAGTGGTTGATGAGACAAGAGTTTCTCCACCCCTTCCTCAACAAGAGTTTACAATGGAAGAGCTGTTCCCTGACCTTCTTCAAACTGATATTGAAGTGGAAAAAGCTGCTGCTGAGGGGGAGAAAGTAATTATTGAGGGGGAGCATGTGGATTTTGTAGAAGAAGCAACTGCAAGCAAAGAACCTGAAGTGCCAAAAGATGCTGAAGGGATACAAAGGACTGAGAAGGACTCTCATCCTAGTTCTAAAGAAAGAGTTGATATTGCAAGCACATCTGCTTCTGAAGATGAAGAGGCTGCAAGAGCCAAGAAGAGAAAATTTCAAGTTTTTAAGAGAAGGAGCCTGAATTATAAGAAGGCTTTACAAACAATTGCACCACAGCCTGCACCACAGCCTGCCCCATCTACTGACTATAGTTCTCTGATGGTTGCATTACAAATAAAGACGGATGAGCAAAGGCAAGCAATAAAAAAATATATAGATGAGGGGCATAAGTCATTACAGTTTGATCTTGCCCAAGATATTAAGTCCATCAGATTTGAAATGAATCTGAATAAGAAAGAAATGACTGACTGCTTTCATAAGGGAGGAAATGCAGTAGTCTATCTAGCTACTCATCAAGAAAATATCAAGAAACAAATTGAAGACCTGGCAGTAAAGCAAGGCTATGTCCTGGAAAACCAGATAAGAATGAATGACAATTTGACTGAATCACACAATGTGATAGTCACTAAAATGCAGAATCTAGCTGCTGCTCAAACTACAATAAGGACTACTGCCCAGGAAGAGTTTGATAAGAAGTTCCAAGAGCACATCACTGCTGTTAAAACTGCTATAGAAGCCTCTCAAAAAGCTATAACTGACAAGCTCCAAAGGTTGAAACCTTTCTATAAAGATGGAGTAAATTATCTGAATGCACAGATAAGATTTCAGAAAGATGATCTAAGGGATCACATTGAAAGAGAAGTCATAAAGGGGGAGAGGGTGTTAGTCAAAGCAGACTCTGATCATGCAAAATGGATTTCAAATTCCATCAGAGCCACCCTTGGATATCCTCCATTGTGTGATGATGACAATGTTGTAGAGTCTGGAATTAATCCTGCATATCTTGGAGGGGAGCAAGCTGAAGTGGCTCAAGTAATATACCCTCCACTAGACTTTGATATGGTACATTAAGACATGCAAACAATGTATAGCCCTCCTGAGGGAATTGAGAAGGTTATCATAGAGAAAGTGGTTCAGCCAGTGCTAGAGGCTATACTGAAAGAACAAGAAGCTTTGCTGAAGGAACAAGAAACTCAATTGTCTAAGAAGAGATTCAGAGAGCAAGCTGAACTTAGGCCTGATTTTGAACAATGGAGCACCACCTCCAGGAATATCATTCTGACTGCATGGAAGGCTGCCAAGGATAATATCCAAGATATAAACAAGTGGTATTTTGAACTGGAGTGGAGGAAGCATGAGATCAGGCAAGAGGCCATTGTGCAATACAGGAGAAAGGCTAAGATGGGAAAGCTACCTCCTACTGCCCAGGTGCCTAGCAAGTACTTTCCAAAGCCATATCATTACTTTGAAAGATAAAAGATCAAAGCTGAAGATCAGAAAAAGAAGGATCTTAAAGGGAAGAAGCCTGCTGCTGCTGAAGATACTGAAGCTCCTGTCCAAGCAAAAATACAATCTGGAAAGGGCATAGTTATCAAGGAGCCTGAGCAGCAATAGGATATATTTTATCTTTAGTTTATAGTTGTAATCATTTGATTTTAAACTCTCTGTAAACTTTTGAATAATGATTATGTTGAAGTTGTTAGAACAATGTGATATATGTTAAATTGATTACATTAATGTTCTGAGATATTTGTGTATACATGTTTTGCTTAATACATGTTTATGTACTTACCCTGTCATTTAATAATTGTTTTACATCATACTGTGATTTTATTATGTATGGTGTATATCATTGACTAAGGGTTATGACTTCTCCAAATAGGGGGAGATTGTTGGGTACATTGGAATACATGTACCTGATTTGAAGAAGTCTCACCCTACTCAATGATATACATCAAAATGTATTTGATGTGTTTTGAGTTTAGTTGTGCAGGTTAAGTATTTGCAGGGAAAGCTGAAAAGTTTCTAAGTCCATGTGTCGACACCCAGAAGAAAAGTGTCGACACTTAAGAAGACTTGTGTCGACACCCAGAGAAGCAGTGTCGACACTTGGAGTAATTGTGTCGACACCAGATATGTAAAGTCGACACCAGACGGAAAGTGTCGACACATACAGGTTGTGTCGACACTCAATGAAGAAATGTCCAGTGAAGCAGTGTCGACACTTAGAAGTAGTGTCGACATCCAGAGGAACTTTGTCGACATCAGAAAGTGTCGACACTTGGAGGCTGTGTCCACACTCAGCAAAATTCAACAAATTCTAAGGACAAGTGTCGACACAAAGGAGATGTGTCGACACTCAGCCAGAGTCTCAACACATGAAGAATGTGTCGACACAAAGGATCAGTGTCGACACACAGCAAAAGTCTCAACACTTGAAGAAAGTGTCGACACTAGGAGGCTGTGTCGACACTCAGCAAAGTTCAACAAAATTCTAAGTATAAGTGTCGACACAAAGGAGATGTGTCGACACTCAGCTAAAGAAGAATGTGTCGACACAAGGAGAAGTGTCGACACTCAGCAAAAGTATCAACACAGAAGGCATGTGTCGACATCAAGAAGATGTGTCGACACTGAACAAGTTCAACACAAGAAGATGTGTCGACACAAAGGAGTTGTGTCGACACTTACAAGAATTCAACTAAGTGCTAAAGAACAAGGAGTTGTGTCGACACACAATATCAGTGTCGACACATGTTGAAGTAGCAGTGTCGAGAAGCAGATTCTACAACACAAGGAGTTATGTCGACACCATGAAGGCTAGTGTCGACACTTAGTCTACTTGTGTCGACACTTAGTCTATAAGTGTCGACACTTAAAGAGTGACAGTCTCGACACTTCCAGACAGTTACAGATATTTCAAGAAGTGACTGGATGACATGGCAGCTGCCATTCCAGCCAGTCTACTGCAACTATCAGAGTTGTCAGAAAGTCGTTAGAAACCGGATCAGTCGGTCACCATGAAGAAGGCCTATATAAAGGCTTATTCTGTCAACATAAAGATTGATGATTAACAATCAGTTAAAGCAATTCATTGAAGAATTAATTCAAGTGAAGTTCTAAGTAGTTGGAGAGAGAGAGCTCCTTCCAAGAAGACAGCTATTGAACCAGGCTGTGAAGAAAGTTTCAGATTGAGATCTGAAACTTAAGTTGCAGTGATTGAAGATCAGCTGCATAGAGAATCAACCCTACTGTGTTCTACATTCAAGAAGCTTTGAAGGAAGCCAAGGGAGGTTGATCTCAGCTGAGTTCTTCCAAGAACTCATCAAGAAACCTGTAAACTCTTCTCTCTTATTCTGAGTTGAGGTTATATACATTGTTTTCTAAATTTCTTGTAGGATCCTTAGGGATCTGAGTTGTAAGCCTGAAATTATAAAGGCTGAGTGGTAGGGCCTGTGTTCCTGAGTGTAGGAGATTCATTTCTCTGAGTGTAGGCCTTGTGGCTGAGTGTAGGTCTTTGTGAAGACTGAGTGGTAGGGCTGTTGAGCCTGAGTTGTAGGAGTGGGATCACTCTGAGCTGTAGGAACCTGGTTGGGGTTCTGAGTGTAAAATCTGAGGATCTGAGGTATAGTGGAGAAGTTTGGCCGAATCTAGTACACTACTAGATAGGCGAAGGGGGAAAGTGGATGTACCCATACCTTGGGGAACCACTATAAAACTGTGTGTACTCTGTGTGTGTGTGATTCTGTGATTGCTGTGCTGAATTGCTGTGAAGAAGTATTTATAATTCTGTGATATAATCTGCCTAAAAGTTTAAAAAAAGATTAAGGTCACCTATTCACCCCCCCCCCCCCCCTCTAGGTGATTAGGTACAATTTCTTTCATCGCTCGTCCGACTCCTTGGAAGGTAATGGTAGATGGAGCCTCAGGGAGACATTCCTTGGGGGTGGGGGTAATCTTGGAGAGCCCCCAGGGGACTAGAATTGAGCAGATGGTGGTGGTGTACTTTCCCATCACAAACAATCAGGCCGAGAATGAGGCCGTGATAGCAGGGCTGCGGCTAGCCAGGGAGCTAGGGGTGTTGGACGTGGAGGTCCTCACTGACTCCACGGTGGTGGCTTCCCAGATCAACGCGAAGTTTGAGGTAAGAGAGCCTACCCTGCGACTATACCTAGCCAAAGTAAAGGGGGTAATCGACACATTCCAAACCTTCTCCATCCAACACGTGCCCAGGGAAGAAAACGAGCAGGTCGACCAACTGGCTAAGCATGGTCCCCGGGTGGGGGGTACCATCACTGACTTGTTCCGCCCTTCCATCGAAGAGGGAGAGCTCATGGAGATAGATCAGCGACCCTCGTGGATGGACTCAATCACACCTTTCCTTTCCACGGGAGAGTATCCGGAGGGGGTGGACAAAAAGAAGCTCCGGTACAAATCGGTGTACTACCTCCTTCGTGACGGGCAATTGTACAGGAAGACCCTCTCAGGGATGTTGGCTCATTGCGTGGCTGAGGGGGAAGTACAAAGGATCGTGGAAGAAGTCCACTCCGGGGAGTGTGGGAGTCACTCCGGGAGTCGTACCCTGGAAGGAAGGATCGTCAGGCAAGGGTATTTCTGGCCCACCCTAGGCCGTGATGCGACTGAGTTCGCAAGAAGATGTCACAAGTGCCAGCTGTTCGCCCCTATCCAGTTACAAGCAACTCAGCGGCTAAAGAGTATCACAGCCCCCTGGCCCTTTGCCATTTGGGGAATGGACTTGGTTGGACCGTTTCCCCAGGCCAGTGGGCAAAGGAGGTTCTTGTTGGTGATGATTGATTATTTCTCTAAGTGGTTGGAGGTGAAAGGACTGGCCAAGATAACCTCCCAGGTCATCAGAAATTTCGTATGGGGGGAAGATCATCTGCCGCCACGGGCTTCCCTAGGCTATTGTCACGGAAAAACCTTTCAGAGGCTAATATGATCAGTGTTATAGATATGCTTGCCGTCGACGAAATTAAATGCGAATGTTTTCTGGTTATGCCAGAGATTCTTAGGAGGGCTTGGTTGCACTTGCACTTGGGCGAATATTTTTTTGGCCGCACCAAAAATATGGTGGATTGTATCTTTTTTGATGTGTAAAACTTATATCATGATGATTGTATCTTTTTTTATGCGTAAACACTATGATGGTTTTAAGCTTTTGATGTTATATAATGGACGATTAACTTTTTAATGATGTTTAAAATGTTTGTTTATATAAATTTAATATTTTTTATTAACTTAAAAATCAATTCCTGTGATCGAAAACCTTCCTATAAACGAACAAAAAATTTGGCATTTATCAATATCTGAGCGAGAAGGTGTTGACCCCATCGATCATACTCGGTTCTTAAAACAAACCCAGATATCAAAAATAGAATAAACACGGGAAATAGACGATAAAGAAAATGAGACAATAATCATGGGATCTTAGAAAAATCACCTTGTGAAAAACATCTCCGAGATCCCAAAAACCTAGAACTCCGCAGACCCTAGTAAACGAAAAACAAGCTCTCTATTTACAGAGCTCGGTCGGAGGCGAACGGGCGAGGAATCCTAACAAATAGGGGAAGGAATAGCGGTGATGAGGAGTGATATCGTACGGAGAAGATGGCCGGCGTTGAGGACGGGAATGGGAGAGGAAGATCCCAGCGACTCCACGTAGCGGCTACCTAGGGCAAATAGCAAGCCAAGTCTGTTGTGCTGCTGTTAGGCTGCACAACATGCAATGTTATCAAAACCCCCAATATTTCTACAGCGGCTCTCACTACAGCCTGTTTGGCTAAGTTGCAGTGCTGTGAGAAGCAGTCATAGGAAGCAGTGGTGGATAAATCAGTTGTTTTTCTGTGATGTAAAAATTTATGAAACTATTTGAAAAACTGTATTCACAGTATTGTGTAAAATAAAGGTGTAAAATTAATAATTAAACAGTTCGCAAAATTTATAAAATCCAAAAATAAATAAACAAATTGTTCGGAATTAATTTCATTTAATTATAAAAGTAAAAAATATTAAGATCTTTTAATTGTTAAAGTTAATTATATTAAATGTTAATGTTGATGGGTTCCTCAAAATATGTTTGAACGAGTCAAAGGTTTTTTTTCACGATCTCGTCCGGCTCGACGTTACAATTCCAACGGGCATATTCTCGCACAATTTCGAGCTCGTTCGATATTCTAAACAGACGTCAGGACACACGTATGCGCACTCGACTCGCTCAAGAGCTAGGACGATTCATTTTGACCGATCACGAGCGCCTCGAGTGACCCACAATAAAAATTATTAAACATTAAAACGTAATTGATTATTAAAAAATTAAAATGTGAAAATGTTTTAATTATAAGTTAATATAAGTTTTATTATATTAATTGATAATATTCCCTAGAAATTTTCAAACCAAACAGGGCCCGACTCGGAATCAAGGCGATCCGATTTTTAAGCCGTGCGACCCACCTCATTAATAATAAAAAATTAATATATATTAATTAAAACATTAATATGTAAAGCATTTAATTATATAATTCAATTATGATTAATTACATGTTAATATTTAAATTAATTAACATTAATAATATAAATTATAAATTAAAATTAACGTTATTAATTTTAATATATTATTTAAAATTATATATAATATTAACGTTAATAATTAAAGTTATAATGTAAATAACGTTAATAAAAGTTAAAAAATTAACAATAATTAAATGTTAATAATTAACTTTATAATATAAAAGTTTATATAAGTTAAATATATAAATAATTTTTAATTTTAATTATTTTTTAAGAATGCAGCGTTGCAGCTTTTTCAGAGCTGCAGCACTGCTGCCTGTCGTGGGCGATAGCAAAAGAAGTCGTATACAACTGTATTGTTGCTCTGCCAAACAATGTCTAGTCTGCTAAAAATATGTGTTTCATGAGGCGGCGCAAAAATCTGTGGCACCTCACTTTCAAAATGCTCTGCCTAACAGAGTCTTAGGCTGATAGATTGTGCATCTGCTAATGTTGAATGCAATCATGTATGATCTGTAGTTTTCTTATTTTTCAGGTGTTATGAAGTAAAGTTGCAGTCAAATTTTTGTATTAACTTCATTTTAAAATTATGTATGTGATAAATTTTTTAATAGATGTGTAAACAAAATACCATTGGTGTTTCAGCATCATGGGAGAATGCCCAAGTTCATATTTTCTGTGATATCTGCATCCGAGAAATTGACTTGGAAAATTGACCAACTACTCACTTCAGTACGAAGGGTTGAGAAAACGTAATAGATAATTTCAAAGTACGCACGAGATTAACATATGACATGACACAATTAAAAAATAAATGAGACCGATTAAAGAAGAATTGGAAGTAATGGCGTGATCTAAAAAGACGGGAGACTGGATTATGGTGGAATCCTATTAAAATGACGATTGATGTCTCAGATGAATGGTGGAAAGAAAGAATAGAGGTTAGAAATAATTCGTTGATGTTGTTTTGTTTTTAGATTTTTTTAATTAATTTATATTCTTTACTGCAGATGTTGTTTGCCACCAAAAAATTTTGATTCACAAGAATTGCTCCCGATATTGAGGATAAATTTGATCGGATGTTTAGCCAGGCTGTTGCTAATGGTGAGAATGATTGGATCCCTTCTACGGGTGCTATGTCACATGGATTTGATCAACAAGACCATACTTCTAATAATACTGCTTTAAGTGATGAACATGTTCTAAAGAGAGCGAGTACGCAGCTACCTGCATTTGATAATATTGGTTCTAGTGGCAAGATTCGAAGAGTTTACGCAAGGGAAGGAGCTTGAAAGAGAAGGGTAAAAGGCAAGTAATGGAATCACATGTTGAACAACTAGTGGAAACTGTTGCAAGCACTTTCTTTATGCCCTCAATACCACCAAATGTTTATTTGTTGAATGAAGCCTTCAAGGAGCTTTTAATAAATCCAGAGATTTATGACGATCGACGTTTCTACGATTGAGATATAGTATTCCTAATGATGATAAATAAGGTTATATTTCTAAGCATTCCAAGTGACAGAGGCTTGAGTGGCTAAAAAATCGCTATATGCATAGCATCTCCTAAATTTCATTTTATATGTTGCAGTATCTTATATGTTTTGTAGCACTTTATATGTGGGAACCTTATATGTTGTTTCTATGTTTGAGATGATGCAATTTTCATGTTTAATATTTGCAATTGAGCTTATGTTGTACTATTTTTGATATAGTTTTCATGTTAAATAGTAGTGTGAAATGTTTGCTAGGATTTTAGGTATTTTGTAATGGTGGATGATAACGAAGAATTTGTTTACGATGATGACGAGCAAATTTCAGCTGTTGAATTTGATCGACAACACCATTTTGTATTGTTCAACAATATAGTCACCTCGATAGTGGTTATGATTGGTGAATACATGTATGCATACAGTGACAAAAATCATGCATGTCGTCTATACAGATTTGAGATAAGTGGGTTGGTGCGTTGTTAGTTGGTCATCTAGTGAGGTTCCACATTACGTTCAGGATGCCACCACAAATATTTACAGATTTATTACATCTATTACAGTCATCTTATGGCTTACAAGTCTCACAAAGAACAACTGTGAGAGAGGTATTAGCTATTACCATATATACTTTTAGCTCATAAATGATCAATGAGGTTGACAAGTGAGCATTTTCAGCATTCCACCAAAACTATAAGTAGGTTTTTAGCAATAGGTCTGGATGCATTGTCCCTCATTGTTGTTGAAATGATAAAACCACTAGATCCGCAATTTATGAATATACCTGCAAAAATCTTAAATGATGACTGAAACATGCCTTACTTAAAAGATTGTACTGAAGCCATAAATGGAACTTATGTTGATGCATGCATTCTGGTGCACGATAAAGTGCGATATATAGGACCTCATGGTACACCAACTCAAAATATAATGGTCATATGTGACTTTGATATGTGCTTTACTTATATGGACCACGGATAGGAAGGTTCAACTCATGACATTCAGATCTTTCAACATGCAGTTAATGATCCAAGTTGTGAATTTCTCCACCTGCCTCTTACTACGTAAATTTATTAGTATTCAAATTAGATTAAATTTTCACTTCTTTTAAAATTAATAAATTTCTTATGTAAGTAAATATTATTTGGTAGACGTTGGATATCCACTTCAACGAGAAATTTTGAAACCATATCTAGAGAGACGCCATCACTTACCTGATTTTGTGAGGGGTAATCCGCCGGTTTCAGGGTGGCGTAAGATTTTCAATAAGGCTCACTCATCACTTCGTAGTGTGATTGAGAGAACCTTTGGTGTCTGGAAGAATAAGTGGACATACTGAAAAAGAAGTCACAATATAAAATTTCAAAATAGTGCCATAATGGTGGCGACAATGACCTTTGCATAATTATATTCGGAGGCACCCCTCACATGTGGATTGAGAGTTTAATGCATGTGATATGGATCATAGCTTTGTGCATCGACATGCATATGGGCTTCGAGCTACTCGTAACCGAAGAACCACGATTGCAAATCCAAACATTGATCTAATATCAATTGATGGAACTGTAGCTAATGAAATGTCTGCATTATAAGATTTTATAGTCGATCTGTTACGAAATCATCACCAGTACAATATTGTTCAGTAGTAAAAAAAATTAACATCAAAATCAGTGATGTTGAAACCGAAAATCGGTCTCCTGTGGAGTTCGATCCTTGGGGAAGTGGTGACCGCGCACCTACTACCCTCAAGCGAACGATCTAGGCACAAGACTAGGAATACGAGGGACATACCCAAGGTCTCAGCGTGGAGGACGCGCCGCATACCCGGAAGACTAACAAACTCTTCCCCTCTCAAGCCAAGGGCTGAGCTAAGGCTCCTTCGGAGGGCTCTCTTGGCCCACCGGAACATATAAGGAGGATCTCAAGATCCACTCCCTAACTAGAGGTGCCACCTCGGGTCTATGTAAAATGTTCCCCGCCCGCATTACTATTGGCGCTAAACCGCCCAGCAGCCATACTCTACGCAGCCCCAATTGGGCCGCTAACAGCGGAGCTCCGCTATTCTGAAAGGATGACAACAGGCCATCAGGGGCTTCCCGGCATCTATACCTCGGGGCCCCCACGGGGGGAGCGGTTCACGAACACGCCGCTCGCCCAAGACAGGAGTAAACTACATATTCGCAGGGAATCACAAATATGAAAAAAATATTACAGGAATATGAATTCCATACTCAGCACGCAGGCCGGCAATATAAACAAAAAAGGCCTTCGAGGGCCGGCACGAGCTCGGGCTTAAGCCCGCTATCCCCCGCTTAGTACTGCAACACCTGTACGCCAACGTCTCGGCGTGCGGCGGCGAACTAGGCATCGATCGGCTAACATAAGCGGGCCAAACATATTGCGCACACCCCCTTTTTTGGGGCTTGTGGCGCGCATTCCCTGCAAGAGGCTAATAAACAACTTCCTCAGAGTCTTCTCCGGGAACCCCAGAACATCACCAATCCGGCTCACACGTCCGGATGGGCTTCATACACCATGCCTAAACCCGTACTCACGCTTCCGGTTACTAATGCAATTAACTGCGGGGGCGTACACGTCAACCCGTCGGAAAGCTCCCTTCCCCCCACCCGTTGGTGGAGAGGGGCTTCCATGCAAATATGTAAACTGAGGGCTTCACCTGCCCAAGTAGAAACATCATTACCCTTGTCGCGTGCTTGGCGGCGGGGCCGGGAGAGGAGCTCCGGGTCGATCCTACTGCATGCGGCCGCGTCGGTGGTCGATCTCCACTCTAGGCCGAGCCTTGCTCTAGGCCGAGCCTTGCACTAGGCCGAGCCTTGCTCCAGGACGAGAGAAAGGGAGGGGGCCGGGCTACCTTGCTTAGGCGGCGGCGGGAGAGAGGGGAGGCGGCGTCGGGCTACCTCCTGGCCGCTACCTCCTGGTCGTCACTTAACAAAATCATTCTTCAAAACTCTCATTAGGATCATGGCGAGGAATCCAGTTAGTAGAAGCATTCTCCATCCTCTTCTCAAAAGGTGTGACAGTCTCCTTCCACTTCACAGAATACATAAACTCCACGTCTATCTCTGTCCTCGGTGATGTCAACCATCGAATTGGTATCAGTGTGAGCATTTATCTCAATAACATTATCAATGTCCTCTCTTTCTCCCGGCCTGGAGAGAGGGAGGTCGGGGTGGTGCTCCTTGCTGCGGCGGCGGCCGGTGAGAGAGAGGGATGGAGGAGGCCGCGCCCTAGCTGCTCCAGGCGGCTGGAGGGAGAGAGAGGCGGAGTGGGTCGGCGGCTCCAGTCCGAGAGAAAGATGCGGGGGCGGGATGCTGATGTAGATGGCCGGAGAGAGGGAGGGGAGGCGGCGCTCGGCCCGCCCTGCTTTGCCGACGATGGGAGAGACGGGGAGGCGGCGTCGGCTGCCTCCTTGCCGAACCCTAGCGGGGAATCAAAAAACCGATCCTCTGCCCTCTTTCTTCTCTTTTATTTCTTCCCCCCTTTATTCCTTTTTTCTCCCTTTGCTGTACCCGCCTGCCGCATCCCATCCCCCTATTTCCCCCTATCTCCTCTCATATCATCAATCCCCTCTTTAATATATTATATATATATATATATATATAAATTCTAAGTCCATGCACAGAAAACCTCCGCACGCACGCACGAGCACGAGCGCGTCTTCGAACAGGGTCGCACCAACTCATCGCCCATAACACACCCCTAGGCTGATATTTTGGGAGGGTCCCACTCGCCCGGCTACGGGGTTGTACACAATCCCCACTCTTTTCGAGCTTGGCACAAGCTCGGAAAGAATCATCCAACCCAACGTATCCGGCGAGTGGGAGCCGACCCAAAAAAATTTTGAGGGAAACTGAAATCTGCGCTTGGAGCATCAATCTCTCCATGACCTTTCTGAACCTTTTGAATCACTCGATACCCTTTGGCTCACTGCTATTGAATTGCCCTTATACCATTACTTACAACAAGTATACAATTTCTTGTGATATCGTGAAACAACAAAGCTGTATATTTTGTATCCTCTTGTACACGCGGAGCTAATCCTTTCCCCCCAGGTGTGCCTACAGCTCTGCCAGCTAGTGAGAGCCTGACAGCGAGTCTACCCGGGGCCGAGAAGCACTTGGGGTCCCTTACCCCCCAGGTGAGCCTACGGACCTGCCAGCTAGTAGGGGCCAGGCAGCGGGTCTACCCGGGGCCGAGCATCACTCGGGGTCCTGCAAAAGGTCTCCACGAACCAATCCTTTCCCCCCAGGTATGCCTACAGCCCTGCCCAGCTAATGAGAGCCTGATCAGCGAGTCTACCCGGGGTCCACTACTACCACCATCGAGTGACTTCCAGCCCTGCCAGCTAGGTGAGAGCCTGAGAGCGGGATCTGCTCGAGGCAAGGATGACACCGAGTGACTTCCGGACCTGCCAGCTAGGTGAGAGCCTGACAACGGGATCTGCTCGGGGTCCACTACTACCGCCATCGAGTGACTTCCGGACCTGCCAGCTAGGTGAGAGCCTGACAGCGGAATCTGCTCGAGGCCCACGGATGACACCGAGTGACTTCCGGCCCTGCCAGCTAGGTGAGAGCCTGACAGCGGGATCTGCTCGGGGTCCACTATTACCGCATCGAGTGACTTCCGGCCCTGCCAGCTAGATGAGAGCCTGACAGCGGGATCTGCTCGAGGCCCATGGATGACACCAAGTGACTTCCGGCCATGCCAGCTAGGTGAGAGCCTGACAGTGGGATCTGCTCTGGGTCCACTACTACCACCATCGAGTGACTTCCGGCCCTGCCAGCTAGGTGAGAGCCTGACAGCGGGATCTGCTCGAGGCCCACGGATGACACCGAGTGACTTCCGGCCCTGCCAGCTAGGTGAGAGCCTGACAGCGGGATCTGCTCGGGGTCCACTACTACCGCCATCGAGTGACTTCCGGTCCTGCCAGCTAGGTGAGAGCCTGACAGCGGGATCTGCTCGAGGCCCATGGATGACACCGAGTGACTTTCGGGCCTACCCGCTAGGTGAGAGCCTGACAGCGGGATCTGCTCGAGGTGGAAACATCCTGTTTACTTAAGAGGTGTTGGAGAGCTAATTGCACCGATGCTTTTACAAATGGAGGACGCATAATTTTCATAAGAGAGACGATCTGGAAGTCGTCAAATCGGGAAGCTGGCGTCCGAGCCTGTTCCTAATAATTCCTCCAATCGGAAGAGAGATGCAATCAGGGGGACATATGCCGATATGCAAGGGGGGAGCTGATCTCGGCCGTCAGTGCAGAGACTCGGTCTTACAATAGCGCTTAGAGTCCCGAGGCATCGTCCCATCATCCGAACTGGGCAATTTAGAAGGAACAGTTCGACGGCTCGTATCCTGATCTAATGACAAAGATCGCTTTCCGCCATGTCACTTGTGATTGCTTGAAGAGATCGGCCCTTTATCAAATCTGGGAGGTTAGCGTCTAGGCTCATTCCTGATAATTCCCCTAGTCGGAGGAGAGGTGCGATCGGGAGGACATAGGCCGACGTGCAAGGGGGGAGCTGATCTCGGCCGTCAGTGCAGAGGCTCGGTCTTACAATAGCGCTTAAAGTCCCGCGTCACCGTCCCATCGTCCGAACTAGGCTATTTAAAAGGAACGGGTTGGACGTTTGGCTTCCGGAGTCGATCGCGAGGCTAACCCTTGAAGTCCTCAGAAGCTCGAGGCGAATTGGTAATAAAGAGAAAACTTGACTGCTACTGAATTACAAGTAAGAGATAACATATTACCGCTAGGGAGGGAACCCTTTCAGGTCACCTCGGCTCCTAATACCTCTCAGCTGCTCGCTTACTTGATCTTGAAGACAATAACCTCCAGGTTTCTCGTTGATGTAATAAGTGGGGATACATGAGTTTTCATAGGTAGAAGAGCTTCAAATAGGTGCAAATCCTACTCCAAATGCTATGAGATTCAAACAACAGTTATGGGAGGGGACAACTCTGAGTGTGAGGAACTTACACACTGTAACGGTCCAGGCCCATCAACATGGGACCCAGCTGGACCGCCGGCCTACCAGAGTCCAGACCCGGGCCCACTCCTGGTAGTCAGCCTATCACATTCAAGCCTGCAGGCCATGCACCCCAACCCCTCTCCGCCCTGTTTATCAGCACGGTAGGTTATTGCCACTGGGTCTCGAACCCAGGACCTTGATAAGAGAGCTTTCCACCACTCCCTCACCACCAACTGAGCTGCAGCTCAGTTGGTGGTGAGGGAGTGGTGGAAAGCTCTCTTATCAAGGTCCTGGGTTCGAGACCCAGTGACAACAACCTACCGTGCTGATAAACAGGCCGGAGAGGGGTTGGGGTGCATGGCCTGCAGGCTTGAATGTGATAGGCTGACTACCAGGAGTGGGCCCGGGTCTGGACTCTGGTAGGACGGCGGTCCAGCTGGGTCCCATGTTGATGGGCCTGGACCGTTACAAAAAAGTGCAGCTCAGTTGGTGATGAGGGAGTGTTGGAAAGCTCTCTTATCAAGGTCCTGGGTTCGAGACCCAGTGGCAACAACCTACCGTGCTGATAAACAGGCCGGAGAGGGGTTGGGGTGCATGGCCTGCAGGCTTGAATGTGATAGGCTGACTACCAGGAGTGGGCCCGGGTCTGGACTCTGGTAGGCCGGCGGTCCAGCTGGGTCCCATGTTGATGGGCCTGGACCGTTACACACACAAAGTGTCAGCGCATGACCCTGGTCGTCACCTGGTTCCACTTCTATAGCCATGACGCTCTCCAGAGTTCTTCTGTGCTGGTCACTCTCCACGGTCACCGCACCAAAATGTTGAAACCGAAAATCGGTCTCCTGTGGAGTTCAACCCTTGGGGAAGGGGTGACCGCGCACCTAATACCCTCAAGCGAACGATCTAGGCACAAGATTAGGAACACGAGGGACACACCCAAGGTCTCAGCGTAGAGGACCCGCCGCATACCAAGAAGACTAACAAACTCTTCCCCTCCCAAGCCAAGGGCTGAGCTAAGGCACCTTCGGAGGGCTCTCTTGGCCCACCGGAACATATAAGGAAGATCTCAAGATCCACTCCCTAACTAGAGGTGCCACCTCGGGTCTATGTAAAATGTTCCCCGCCCGCCTTACTATTGGCGCTAAACCGCCCAACAACCATACTCTACGCAGCCCCAATTGGGCCGCTAACAGCGGAGCTTCGCTATTCTGAAAGGATGACAACAGGCCATCAGGGGCTTCCCGGCATCTATACCTCGGGGCCCCCACGGGGGAGCGGTTCACGAACACGCCGCAAGCCCAAGACAGGAGTAAACTACATATTCGCAGAGCATCACAGATATGAAAAACTATTACAGGAATATGAATTCCATACTCAGCACGCAGGCCGGCAATATAAACAAAAAAGGCCTTCGAGGGCCGGCACGAGCTCGGGCTTAAGCCCGTTATCCCCCGCTTGGTACTGCAACACATGTACGCCAACGTCTCTGCGAGCGGTGGCCAACTAGGCATCGATCGACTAACATAAGAGAGCCAAACATATTACACACACCCCCTTTTTTTGGGGATTGTGGCGCGCATTCCCTGCAAGCGGCTAATAAACAACTTCCTCGTAGTCTTCTCTGGGAACCCCAAAACATCACCAATCCGGCTCACACGTCCGGATGGGCTTCACACAGCATGCCTAAACCCGTACTCACGCTTCCGGGTACTAATGCAATTAACTGCGGGGACGTACACGTCAACCCGTCGGAAAGCTCCCTTCCCCCCACCCGTTGGTGGAGAGGGGCTTCCATGCAAATATGTAAACTGAGGGCTTCACCTGCCCAAGTAGAAACATCGTTACCCTTGTCGCGTGCTTGGCGGCGGGGCCGGGAGAGGAGCTCCGGGTCGATCCTACTGCATGCGGCCGCGTCGGTGGTCGATCTCCACTCTAGGCCGAGCCTTGCTCCAGGCCGAGCCTTGCTCCAGGCCGAGCCTTACTCCAGGCCGAGAGAAAGGGAGGGGGTCGGGATACCTTGCCTATGCGGCGGCGGGAGAGAGGGGAGGTGGCGTTGGGCTACCTCCTGGCCGCTACCTCCTGGTCGTCACTTAACAAAATCATTCTTCAAAACTCTCATTAGGATCGTGGCGAGGAATCCAGTTAGCAGAAGCATTCTCCATCCTCTTCTCAAAAGGTGTGACAGTCTCCTTCCACTTCACAGAATACATAAACTCCACGTCTATCTCTGTCCTCGGCGATGTCAACCATCGAATTGGTATCAGTGTGAGCATTTATCTCAATAACATTATCAGTGTCCTCTCTTTCTCCCGGCCTGGAGAGAGGGAGGTCGGGGTGGTGCTCTTTGCTGCAGCGGCGGCCGGCGAGAGAGAGGGACGGAGGAGGCCGCGCCCTAGCTGCTCCAGGCGGCTGGAGGGAGAGAGAGGCGGAGTGGGTCGGCGGCTCCAGGCCGAGAGAGAGATGCGGGGGCGGGGTTGCTGCTGTAGACGGCCGGAGAGAGGGAGGGGAGGCGGCGCTCGGCCCGCCCTGCTTTGCCGGCGACGGGAGAGACGGGGAGGCGGCGTCGGCTGCCTCCTTGCCGAACCCTAGCGGGGAATCAAAAAACCGATCCTCTGCCCTTTTTCTCCTCTTTTATTTCTTCCCCCCTTTATTCCTTTTTTCTCCCTTTGCTGTACCCGCCTGCCGCATCCCATCCCCCCATTTCCCCCTATCTCCTCTCATATCATCAATCCCCTCTTTAATATATCATATATATATATATATATATATATATATATATATATATATATATATATATATATATATATATATATATAAATTCTAAGTCCATGCACAGAAAACCTCCGCACGCACGAGCACGAGCGCGTCTTCGAACAGGGTCGCACCAACTCATCGCCCATAACACGCCCCTAGGCTGATATTTGAGGAGGGTCCCACTCGCCCGGCTACGAGGTTGTACAAGTGATCATATATTTTTTTCATTATACATGTAAACATCATCAGTGCAGATGCATGTGGATCCAATGAAGCAACTACAAAATTAGCTGAGGTTTATTTTTATAATGTCTAGACAATTTGATTATGTAATATTAATATTTGACAAAATTTTAAATTTTCATATTCTATTAGCAATTGCTTTTGTTTTGAATATTAAGCCACCAAACAGCTACTCTGTCAAATAGTATTGACAGATTCTCTGTTCAAACAACACTAGAAAAGCAGATCTTCCAAACATTATTACTGATTCTCTAGTCGCTGCAAATCAACAAAGTTTCTCACCACTCTGCACATCAGTTGCTTCTACAGTCGCTACAGCCCAGTCAAACAGAGCCTTAGTTCCAATAAAGTTAATTTTAATATTTTCCATCTAAATGTTATTTCTAATGCAGTAATGTCTAACATTTATACATTTGGACCTAGGATGATGACATTTTTCATAACAAAGGTGTAGAAAGTATGATCAAGAAGAATGACAAAATCAAACTCAATGTTGTGTTTTAATGAACATAAACAGTAAACGTACATCAGTACTAAATATTCCTAATGTGTATGTGTAGTGATCAAGGCATATACTGAGGTGGATTTTTAAAACATTGCTACAGTGTCGTGGTAGGCCCAGATAATATGGCCCTTTGAACTGAATTTTCATTTTATATTTTCATTTGTGGATGACGGTCTTGTTCATTAAATACTCGACGACTTGGGGCGATATTAGAATTTTCCTGATTCCATGCCTTCATTTTCAAGTAATCAAGAGGTATTTAGACATGATTTTTAGTATTTAATGTCAAGATTTGACTTTTATGTGCACAAATCATGAATTTCAGATTTCTCCTCCAACTTTTTGATGGTTGTAATATCTCAAGATTGTATTATCTATACTATATAGAAATTTTTTTTGTCATACCACGTAGCCCTAGCAGACCATTCAAGCTTTTAAACATTGGTACAGTGTCGTGGTATGCCCGAATAATATGGCTCTTTGAACTGAATATTTGTCATCGCATTATGTGTAGTTTTTTTTAAAAAAGAATAACGTTGAGATTTGAACCCCTAACCTACAACATTAAAACAATACCCTTCACCAACCAAACCAAACAACTTTTATGTAATAAACACAACCACGACGAGTGACACTATACTAGCAATTTAAATTGTAATTAATACAATTTCATAATATTACGAGTGACACTGTACGACAGAACATCGTGCCACCGCGACAGTGCCCCAATCACGACGATGTCGTAGGGCGATTTCGCTCGCACCCACAAAGTTCAATACTCTAGCTGGCGACCAATCTTCTAATGAGCTCCAGGGGAGGGAGTGGATGGAGTGTCATCGTGCCGTAACACCGTCATGATCGTGGTACTGTCACGACTGCACGGGGGTTCCCCCAGTGCATTGTCACTTGTGTTTTTAAGTATAAATTTTTATTTTAAAACTTATGAATCTTATGAATGTAAGAGGGAAGATAGTGATTTTAATGTTTTTTGATAGGTTGTTCAAAGAGTCAAAAAAGTTCAACGACAATGACAAATAAGACGTTTTAATGTGAAAAATCCGAAAAGGGTGAAAAACTACATGATTAGATCTGTGTCGGGCCGAAATCCACTAGTTCTTTGAGGTTACAAGAGTTGAGATTGTTAAATTTTCTCAACGTGGTCAGCAAGATAGCACAAACGCCAAATTAATATTTTCGGAACTACCCAGTTCGCACGTTGAACCAGCGGAAACCAAGGACTAGAGGTACAAAGGTAAATCCCAACAAACAATGGAAGAACAAGCAGGTCTTTTATTCATTCACTTCTTTACAATGCGAGACATACATAGCGAGACATGATTTCGCTAGTATCACAGCTGTAAACAGAAAGCACCAAAAAACAAGCCGGGCGGACAGCACCCGAGTCAGCCGAGACCGCGAGGTCGCCGAGGTCGCCGAGTCCGCTGAGCTCGCCCAAGCTATGCTGCAATCCGCCGAATAGCACGGAGTCCGCCGAAGCCGCGAGGCCGCGCGGACACACCGTTATTCGCCTCCTGCTGAACTTGAACTGAGGAACACCCCTACCCGCCTGAAGCCGGCGGACAGGTTATTGAAGCTGACAAAGATGAAACAGAACTGACAAGCCGCAGAGCGACCTCCTGCTGAGTCCGCAGAGACCGCACACTTCCAAGCACTTGACCGAAGTCACAGCCAAACTCCTGGCTCCTTGAAGCTATCCGCGCGACCTGCACACAGCAAACCGTCAGCCTGAAACAATCCGCGCGGACTGACAAACACAGACCGCAGCTCCTTGCACACCCCAACTTACTGTTCACTCTAGTTACTGTAGATGTGTCAGGGGGTCCTATTTATAGGTGAGGTGAGGAGTGTGGTCACCGCCCTAGAGATAGCGTCACCACCCCAGCCCGCGCGATAGCAAAAACACCGTCCGCCGAGTCCGCATGGACTTAGCCGGATACCAAGGCAAACCGCCAGGAGCAAGGCATACATTGGCGAACCCTCTCCAGTCCGCCCAAGCTATGCGGACAGGGCATCAGCCCGCAAAGCTCCAACCACTGCAAGACAACAACCCCCTTCAATGGCAGTCCGCACCAACCCGAGGCAGTCTGCAAGACTCACACCTCAATCCGCCACAAGTCCACGAGCAAAGGAAGACAGCAACAGTCCGCCCGGTCACAGCGGACTTGGCGGATACCGCGGACACCATGACCTTGGCACAAAGTGTGACCAAGTCCAAAACCATCAAGAGCCAATGCGAGCATGGCGGACACAAATTCTCGTTCGCCAAACACCCAAGCACAGACCGCCACCAGTCCGCGAGCTCCTCGCACTTCTGTCAACCGCAGCAGCCAACCGCGGACTCCAAAGCACAGTCCGCCAAACGACCTCCACAGCAAATCGCCTGCTGTGCCACCAGAGCTCGACAAGGCCTCAGCCAAGCTCTAAGCTCAGTCCGCAACAGCCCACACCGCGGACACTCCAGTCCGCAAGCTTCCCGCGGACACGAGCCAAACCGCCTATCAGCACAAGCTTGCACCCGCGGCCACTGAGCAATGCACCAGTCCGCAACCTTCATCCGCTCAGGCCGCTCCTTGGCAAAGCCAATCAGAAAACACCCTATCCGCAGAATCCAGGCCGCATAGTCCGCGGACTCCATGCAACAAGCCGCTCAGAAGACAGTCGGCTTCCCACTAGACCTACCACCAGGCCGCACATCTCAGTCCGCCCAGTCCGCCTAGTCCGCCAAACCTGTCCGCCCCAGGCCGCCCGGCCTGTCCCGTCACCCACTTCCACTTCACAAATTTCAACACTCCCCCTTGAAGTGGGAAGTGGTGACCAAGCCCAGCAAGCTGCGCAAGCGTTCAAAGGGCCCCTTCGACAGTGGCTTCGTGAAGATGTCAGCAAGATTATCTTCACTCCGAACATGCCCGACCAGCAGAGACCCCTCCAACACCTTCTCCCTGATGAAGTGGTGATCAATCTCTATATGCTTGGTCCTGGCGTGACACACTGGATTGTTAACCAGTTTGAGAGCACTCTCATTGTCACCCCGGAGTAAAGTAGGCCCTTGCACTTCTTCATGAACATCCTCTATAAGCCTCCTCAACCAAACGGCTTCCCGAGCAGCCAAGGCCGAAGCCTTATACTCCGCCTCCGTGGTTGAAGCCGACACCGAGTCCTGCTTCTTGCTACACCACGAGATGCTAGTTGAACCGCAAGTGAACACATAACCTGAAGTAGACCTTCGATCATCCGAATCACCGCCATAGTCAGCATCCGTGTACCCGAGCAACGCAACCTCCGCGTCCCTTCTATAGAGGAGTCCCATGTCAGAAGAAGCCTTGACATACTTCAGAATTCCCTTCGCCGCCACTAGATGAGATTGCCTTGGTTCAGCCATATATCGACTTACTCGGCCAACAGCATAAGCTATATCCGGCCTTGTAATCGTCAGATAAATCAAACTCCCAACAAGAGCCCTGAACACCAAGGGATCATGAAGAACCCTTCCCTCATCTCGTCGGAGCTTTAGCCCAGATTCCAGTGGAGTAGAGCACTTCTTCCCTTCGCCCATGCCAAACCGCTTCACAATGCGATCAGCATACCCTTTCTGGCTAATGAGAACCCCGCACTCCTTCCTCTCCACTTCCAGACCGAGAAAGTGATGCAACTCTCCCAAGTCTTTCATCTCGAAGCGTATAGCAAGCTCAGCCCTGAGCCTTGCTACTTCCCCCTCCTGAGTTCCCTGTGATGATCATGTCATCCACATACAGCAGGACCAAGACTCGTAGCTCCCCCTTCTTCTTGACGAACAAGCTTGAATCCGAGTTAGAAGCAAGGTATCCACAGAATTGCAAGTACTCTGCAATCTTCCCATACCACGCTCTAGGAGCTTGCTTCAACCCATAGAGAGCCTTCCTGAGTTTGCAGACATAGTCCGGATGCTTCTTAGAGACAAAACCAAGCGGCTGATCCATGAAGATGTCCTTGTCAATCTCTCCGTAAAGAAAGGCATTCTTCACATCGAGTTGCCACAACCTCCATCCCTTGCTAGCAGCCAAGGCGATCACCACTCTTACAGAAGTCATCTTCGCAACTGGACTAAATGTCTCCTCATAGTCTTCTCCATACTGCTGTGAGAATCCTCTAGCGACCAGGCGAGCCTTGAACCGATCAATGCTCCCATCAGCCTTCTTCTTCAACTTATACACCCACTTGCAAGTAACCGGAGTAACGCCATCAACCTTGGGCACAAGATCCCAGGTTTCATTCTTCTTCAGAGCATCAATCTCTTCTTTCATGGCATCATCCCACTCCTTTACTCCAGTGGCCTCGTTGAAGTTTGCAGGCTCTCGCTCATCCAGAGGACCTGCAAAGAAGCAGGAGACAAAGGCTCACTGCATTCCCATCACAGTACCGAGCCGGTGGCTTAACCACCCTCTTCGATCTCCGAAGACACGGCTCCTTGCTCACGGCTTCCGTTGCTTCTTCGGGCTCCACTCCTACCTGGGGCAAGCATTGAGCAGTGCTCCCCCTGCTTCCTGAGCCAGAAGGCTCAGCCTCGGAGTTCGAAGCAACAGGAGCTGCTGGTGAAACAGCAAGCTCCTCTTCCAAGCCTTCAGCAGCCTCCACCGGTGCTTCATCAACCTTGCTACTTCCGGTTAGCTCCACCGAGCCACCTCCATATGACGTCAGCTCGTCAAAGACAACGTCTCTTGACACCACGAACTTCTTCGTCACAGGGTCCATGCATTTCCATCCCTTCTTCCGCTCATCATAGCCAACAAAGACAAGTTTCCTTGCCTTCGCATCCAGCTTTGTCCGTGAAGCATCCGGGACATGCACGTAGCAAGTTGAACCGAACACCCGAAGGTGTCCAACACTCGGCTTCTCCTTCAGCAACAGCTCAACAGGAGTCTTCATGTTGATAGGGCTGAGTGGCATCCGGTTGATAACATAAGCAGCACAAGACATTCCCTCCGCCCAAAAGGACCTTGGGATATCTTTCGCATGAAGCCAGCATTTGCAGGTCTCCGTCAGATGGCGGATCTTCCGCTCCGCTACCCCATTTTGTTGTGGAGTGTGAGCACATGTAAGCTCCCGTTGGATCCCGTGTTTCCTGCAGAAGTTAGAAAACTCGGAGGAGACAAACTCCCCCCCCCGTTATCAGTTCTAAGCTTCTTAACCCGCAAGCCAAGCCGGCCTTCTACCAACTCCTTAAACTCCACGAACAAACGGAAGGCTTCCGACTTCTCCTTTAAGAAGTACACCCAAGTATACCTTGAGTAGTCATCAACCAAGACAAGCATATATCTGCTTCCGCCAAGGCTGGCAGTAACCGTTGGTCCCATCAGGTCGCCATGAATACACTCCAGTGGATTTTTGCTCCTTGTTTGTGATTTATCAAACGGAAGGCGATGTGCCTTACCGTATTGACAGCCCGCACAAACATGCCCATCACCAAAGGAAGATAACTTCGGCAACCCCCTCACCAAACTTCTACTCGCCATTGCCTTCAGCTTGTCCATGTCAACATGCCCCAGCCTCTCATGCCAGATAGCAGCACTATCATTGGCCCTCATCTTATCAACATAAGCACTGGTGGAAAGAACATACAAGTTCTTCACCCTCCTCCCAACATGAGCAACATCAGCCTTTACCGCTGATACGTTGCGAATGAACCTCACATCTGTTGGCCCAAACAGAACGTGATACCCAGCGTCCACCGCATTGGTCACCGAGAAGAGGTTTTTCTTCATGCCCGGCACGTGATACACACTCCTTAACGTGAGTGGCCCCTGATCACTACCCAAAGACACGAACCCCTCTTTCTCTACTGCATAAACAGTATTATCAGCAGTGATAATAGCTTCATTACCTGAGTAAGGCTGCATGGAGGTGAACTTCGATTTGTCTCCGGTGAGGTGATGACCACACCCGGAGTCCACGATCCACTCGCCGTTGAAGTCCTCAGCAGACAAGGCCCGGACACAAGTGCCCGTCAAGAAAGCTCCGCCCCATTCTGCTTCTTCACTTCTCGAGCAAGCTTCCTCCTTTCCCGCAGCATGCCCAGGCTGCAGTTTGACCTTGCAGTCCCGCTTGAAGTGCCCTCGCTGATGACACCGGTAGCACTTCAGATTCTTCTTCCAGTCCTTAGGAGCATTGCTCCTCTCCGGCGGATATGAAGTTGAAGTCTCCTTCTCAACAGTGGCCTGCACCTTCTTCTTCTTCTTCCCTTCCCATCCTTTCTTCTTGCGTGAGAAGAGAGCCTCGCTGCCATCCTGATTCCGATTCACTCCAGCCATCTGCCTTGCTAAGCTCTCCTGCGAGGCAAGCAGATTCTCCAGCTCCAGCAACGACGGCTGAGTAGCCCACCCTTGAACAGATGTAACAAAGGCCACATACTCCTTCCGCAAGCCGCGGACAATGTGCCTTTTCATCTTTGCCTCAGAGATAGGCTCATCAGGATCCAGTGCCGACAGCTCAGCACACAAGCTCTTCATCTTTAAGAAGTACTTGGAGATGGAAAGGTCTCCCTGAGTTGCCCTGGCCAACTCATTCTCCAGGAACTGAAGCCGCGCCACATTCTTCCTATTGAACAACTCATCAATGGTTGTCCAAATATCAGCAGCCGACTCACATCCAATGATGTGATCAAACAGTTCTGGAGACACAGCTCTCTTCAGAATGAACTCCGCCTTAGCATTTGTTCTCCTCCAGAGCCTCACCTGCTCAGCAGTACCGAAAGCAGCAGTGACTTCCTGCCTGTCGTCTCCACCAACGACTTCCCACAGCTCCTCGCCAAGAAGATAACTCTTCATGCACGACTTCCACTTCTTAAAGTTCGTCGGCGTTAAGAGTTCAATGCCCAGACCTCTTGCAAAACTCCCTTCCATTGCAACACCTGTTGGCAACCTTTCAGCAGCTCCGAGCAACAACACAGGTTGATCACCACTCAATCACTGAGTAACAACACTGGCTGACTTCCGCTCACGCAGCTGAACCTCAGAAACCTCCCTCTGATACCATGTTAAATTTTCTCAACGTGGTCAGCAAGATAGCCCAAACGCCAAATTAATATCTTCGGAACTACCCAGTTCGCACGTTGAACCAGCGGAAACCAAGGACTAGAGGTACAAAGGTAAATCCCAACAAACAATGGAAGCACAAGCAGGTCTTTTATTCATTCACTTCTTTACAATGCGAGGCATACATAGCGAGACATGATTTCGCTAGTATCACAGCTGTAAACAGAAAGCACCAAAAAACAAGCCGGGCGGACAGCACCCGAGTCCGCCGAGACCGCGAGGTCGCCGAGGTCGCCGAGTCCGCTGAGCTCGCCCAAGCTATGCTGCAATCCGCCGAATAGCACGGAGTCCGCCGAAGCCGCGAGGCCGCGCGGACACACCGTTATTCGCCTCCTGCTGAACTTGAACTGAGGAACACCCCTACCCGCCTGAAGCCGGCGGACAGGTTATTGAAGCTGGCAAAGATGAAACAGAACTGACAAGCCGCAGAGCGACCTCCTGCTGAGTCCGCAGAGACCGCACACTTCCAAGCACTTGACCGAAGTCACAGCCAAACTCCTGGCTCCTTGAAGCTATCCGCGCGACCTGCACACAGCAAACCGTCAGCCTGAAACAATCCGCGCGGACTGACAAACACAAACCGCAGCTCCTTGCACACCCCAACTTACTGTTCACTCTAGTTACTGTAGATGTGCCAGGGGGTCCTATTTATAGGTGAGGTGAGGAGTGTGGTCACCGCCCTAGAGATAGCGTCACCACCCTAGCCCGCGCGATAGCAAAACACCGTCCGCCGAGTCCGCATGGACTTAGCCGGATACCAAGGCAAAAACCGCCAGGAGCAAGGCATACATTGGCGAACCCTCTCCAGTCCGCCCAAGCTATGCGGACAGGGCATCAGCCCGCAAAGCTCCAACCACTGCAAGACAGCAACCCCCTTCAATGGCAGTCCGCACCAACCCGAGGCAGTCCGCAAGACTCACACCTCAATCCGCCACAAGTCCACGACCAAAGGAAGACAGCAACAGTCCGCCCGGTCACAGCGGACTTGGCGGATACCGCGGACACCATGGCCTTGGCACAAAGTGTGACCAAGTCCAAAACCATCAAGAGCCAATGCGAGCATGGCGGACACAAATTCTCGTCCGCCAAACACCCAAGCACAGACCGCCACCAGTCCGCGAGCTCCTCGCACTTCTGTCAACCGCAGCAGCCAACCGCGGACTCCAAAGTACAGTCCGCCAAACGACCTCCACAGCAAATCGCCTGCTGTGCCACCAGAGCTCGACAAGGCCTCAGCCAAGCTCTAAGCTCAGTTCGCAACAGCCCACACCGCGGACACTCCAGTCTGCAAGCTTCCCGCGGACACGAGCCAAACCGCCTATCAGCACAAGCTTGCACCCGCGACCACTGAGCAATGCACCAGTCCGCAACCTTCATCCGCTCAGGCCGCTCCTTGGCAAAGCCAATCAGCAAACACCCTATCCGCAGAATCCAGGCCGCATAGTCCGCGGACTCCATGCAACAAGCCGCTCAGAAGACAAACGGCTTCCCACTAGACCTACCACCAGGCCGCACATCTCAGTCCGCCCAGTCCGCCTACTCCGCCAAACCTGTCCGCCCCAGGCCGCCCGACCTGTCCCGTCACCCACTTCCACTTCACAAATTTCAACAGAGATCCTCGAAAGGTGACAGACCACCTCTCTGATTACAAATCTCGAAGGCAAAGATGGAAGAAAAAAGAGCTAAGTCCATTGATCTAGAGCGTCCACGAGAGAGTTTTTTTTATGCGTTCTCCTATGCTTGCTGAAGGGTTCCCGAGAGTGTTGAGAGCGAGTAGACTTTGTTATGAAATTTAGGAATAAGCGTCACTACGGCGAAACAATATTATCAAAATTCCTAATGAAAACAACGATGCATAAACCTTTAAGATCGTTATAACCAAACACTAATAGCCTCAATTTGGAACTTATACTAAATATTATTTTTCTAACTTTTGAATACAAAAATAAATTGAGCTTGAACGAACAGTAAATTAAGTGCGGAATTAATTTATACCGTTCTTGAAATCTTGCTCGTGCTTCATGATTGCAGATATTTGCAATTGTCGTGATGTGTTGCTTCTTATGAATTCCGCAGCACTAACATAATTCACTAACATACAAAAATAATCTGAAGGTGGATACTTTAGATAGAATAAGAGTCTGTATAAATCTGTCAATTATACCGCTGCGGTTGTCAACAATTGGTTAGGCTAAATTAAAAATAAAACTGAAATCTGAGAAATCGGGTGGATATATATATACATGTATGTATGTATATGTTGGAGTAAACTGCCACCTATGATTTCAGTTTTAATCTAAAATTCAAAGTCTTGTAATTGAATAGCCCAATTGATCTACAATACAATTAATTAAACCTGCTGTCAATGATACCTTTTCTCAAGGAAATCAGATGTATATGCTCTGAATAAATGGATCTGCTGATATAAGAAATCCTTCAAAATAAAGAATCTGATTCCTCACCGTTGGAGATCTTCTGATACCAAGAACAGAAGTATACAGATCGGCACTAGTGAAGATCCATGGACAAATGATTTGTTGTTACTGTTTATTCACAGATCTGAATGGCGCCTTGATCCCGTGGAGGAGAAAAATCGGTGTTACACGCCGGTGACTTTTGGAAGGAGAACACCGGTCGTGCAGATGCAAGAATGAAGATCGCCGGGAAGTTATCAGAACAACAAACGATCTCTGGAGGTAGTTTTGCCGGAAGACGACGCCGACGGTGGAGATCAGCAGAGAGACTACGCCGACGATGGAGATCTGTAAACAGAGGTTTCACGAAGAAGGTGAAGAGAGCTCAGGAAATCAGCCCTTGTACACTACTTAATATCCAGGATTGAAATCTATATGAGGGGTTTTAATATTTAGGCTCTAATAGGGTAAGCCCTTAATGTTGGAGTTACCAAAAATTAACGAAAACAATCAATTCCATTAAACTCCAAATAAATGAAAATTAAGACCCCAAATAATAATTAGATTCATAATCAAGCCAGAATTTGTGTAAATGGTGAGACCGAGTTCGCGACTAGAGTTACGAGACGATCTGGCCCACATATCACAGGCTTTGACCGTTCGCGCGACTGAATTAACTTTTCTTCTTGCCTGTGATCCACGCTCACCGCACCAAGTGTTGAAGACGAGAAAATCTCTATTCCAAAATTTGGATCAAGGCAGTCTAAGGTTACTGGGCTCGACAGCTAACGGGCTAGGACGCAGAAACAGACATGCAACAAAAAGGACCTCAGGCACTGCGGCAGAGAGGTCCCACCACATACCCGGATGCTTAGAAGAAGCTTCCCCTCCACAACCAAATATGGTCGAGCAGAGTACGAGGTAGGTTCTAGCTGGCGATTAAGTGAAGGCGGCGACTAAGATGGATAGTCGCTAGTTCGCGACCTGTCTCTTTGAAGAAAGGATCCAAATGCTCAGCTCAAATTCTAGGAAATGATGGTTATATATATAGTCGCTAGTTCGCTCAGGAAAAGCGATGGTTATATATATATAAATTCTAAGTCCATGCACAGAAAACCTCCGCACGCACGCACGAGCACGAGCGCGTCTTCGAATAGGGTCGCACCAACTCATTGCCCATAACACGCCCCTAGGCTGATATTTGGGGAGGGTCCCACTCGCCCGGCTACGGGGTTGTACAAGTGATCATATATTTTTTTCATTATACATGTAAACATCATCAGTGCAGATGCATGTGGATCCAATGAAGCAACTACAAAATTAGCTGAGGTTTATTTTTATAATGTCTAGACAATTTGATTATGTAATATTAATATTTGACAAAATTTTAAATTTTCATATTCTATTAGCAATTGCTTTTGTTTTGAATATTAAGCCACCAAACAGCTACTCTGTCAAATAGTATTGACAGATTCTCTGTTCAAACAACACTAGAAAAGCAGATCTTCCAAACATTATTACTGATTCTCTAGTCGCTGCAAATCAACAAAGTTTCTCACCACTCTGCACATCAGTTGCTTCTACAGTCGCTACAGCCCAGTCAAACAGAGCCTTAGTTCCAACAAAGTTAATTTTAATATTTTCCATCTAAATGTTATTTCTAATGCAGTAATGTCTAACATTTATACATTTGGACCTAGGATGATGACATTTTTCATAACAAAGGTGTAAAAAGTATGATCAAGAAGAATGACAAAATCAAACTAAATGTTGTGTTTTAATGAACATAAACACTAAACGTACATCAGTACTAAATATTCCTAATGTGGATGTGTAGAAATCAAGACATATACTTAGGTGGACTTTTAAAACATTGATATAGTGTCGTGGTAGGCCCGGGTAATATGGCTATTTGAACTAAATTTTCCTTTTATGTTTTCATTTGGGGATGACGTTCTTGTTCATGAAATACTCGACGACTTGGGGCTATATTAGAATTTTCTTGATTCCAAGCCTCCATTTTCAAGTAATCAAGAGGTATTCAGACATGATTTTTAGTATTTAATGTCAAGATTTGATTTTTATGTGCACAAATCATCAATTTTGGATTTCTCCTCCAACTTTTTGATGGTTGTAAGATCTCAAGATTGTATTATCTATACTATATAGAAAAAAATTTTGTCATACCAGGTAGCCCTAGCAGACCATTCAAGCTTTTAAAATATTGCTACAATGTCGTGGTGGGCCCCAATAATATGGTTCTTTGAACTGAATATTTGTCATCGCATTGGGTATAGTTTTTTTTAAAAAGAATAACATTGAGATTTGAACAACTAGCCTACAACATTAAAACAATACACTTCACCAACCAAACCAAACAACTTTTATGTAATAAACACAACCACGGCTAGTGACACTATACTAACAGTTTAAATTGTAATTAATACAATTTCATAATATTACGAGTGACACTGTACGAGAGAATATTGTGCCACCGCGATAGTACCCCAACCACGACGATGTCGCAGGGCGATTTCGCTCGCACCCACAGAGTTCAATACTCCGGCTGGCGACCAATCTTCTAATGAGCTCCAGGGGAGGGAGTGGATGTAGTGTCATCACGCCGTGACACCGTCGTGATCGTGGTACTATCATGACTGCACGGGGGTTCTCCCAGTGCACTGTCACTTGTGTTTTTAAGTATAAAATTTTATTTTAAAACTTATGAATCTTATGAATGTAAGAGGGAAGATAGTGATTTTAATGTTTTTTGATAGGTTGTTCAAAGAGTCAAAAAAGTTCAACAACAATGACAAATAAGACGTTTTAATGTGAAAATTCCGAAAAGGGTGAAAAACTACATGATCAGATCTGTGTCGGGCCGAAATCCACTAGTTCTTTGAGGTTACAAGAGTTGAGATCCTTGGAAATCAGCAGAGAGACTACGCCGACAATGGAGATCTGAAAACAGAGGTTTCACGAAGAAGGTAAAGAGAGCTTAGGAAATCAGCCCTTGTACACTACTGAATAGCCAGGATTGAAATTTATATGAGGGGTTTTAATATTTAGGCTATAATAGGGCAATCCCTTAATGTTGGAGTTACCAAAAATTAATGAAACCAATCAATTCCATTAAACTCCAAATAAATGAAATTTAAGACCCCAAAATAATTAATTAGATTCATAATCAAGCCAGAATTTGTGTCAAGGGTGAGACCGAGTTCGCGACTGGAGTTACGAGACGATCTAGCCCACCTATCACAGGCTTTGACCGTTCGCGTGACTGAATTAACGCGTGCTCGCAGGAGTCCAAATAGAGTAAATATATGAGTACAACTTTAACAGGACGTCTCGATGAATCGAGTCCACTGAACGAGAAAATTTCCAACATTCTCCCACTTGGATTTGTATTTATCGTAATTTATGACATTCCGATAAAATATTCACTAAACTTAAGGGTACCAATTAGCGAACGGGATGTTGAGTCTACTCCCACGTCAATCCGGTCCAACTAAATCTTTCACTCCAGATCATGGCGGTAACCGCATCATTGAGCGACACAGGACCTTCCATGGTCACAGTAGCTTATAGATCTAATCGACATGGACAAAGCACAGTCAAATAAAACATAGAACAACATGCTGAAAATGTGCACTTGGAAGTTGTTCTAAATTTGTGGTCAACCAAACTTTTCAAAAGAATGCACTAAAGCATGCTGCGAGAAGTTCTTAAGTGTTCAAAAGAACAAGTATGTCTAACCTTAAGGTTCCAAAATTCATGCGACAAAAGATATACTATAGGCCATAATTCAAATGAAGTACCCTAGACTTTATGCTCTGACTGACACAAGTCATGAGACTTTGTATGAAGTGTGACGTGTCACATAGATTCAACAAATATTGAAACCTAATAATATTGTTGAATGAATATTCTTTAATTATTAATGAATTAAATAAAGTGCAATGTAAATGACAAAAAATTGAATTGGAACTTCATGTAGCCTCCCACTAATGAAGCGCATCGATCGACTCTTTAAGCCCCATATTAATAACATGTTTCTGAAACACGTTAGCGCGAAGCCCTTTAGTAAGTGGATCAGCTAACATGTCATCTGTACCTAAATGCTTCACTAAAATATCACCCTTCCTGACCAATTCCTTAACGGTCAAGAATTTAATTTCTATATGCTTGGATCCTGTAATACTTTTATTGTTCATCGAGAACATAATTACAAAGATGTTATCACAGTATATCCAAATGAGTCCACCTATAGAATCAACGCCTTTCAACTCTGAAATGAAATTCTTAAGCGACACTACGTGAGTGGAAGCTCCAAAAAGAGCGACAAACTCTGCATGCATTGTGGATAAAGTGATAAGTGTCTGTTTGATACTCTTCCACGAGACGGCCCCACCGAAAAACTTAAAGATATAACCTGAAGTAGACTTCTTATCATCCTCACACCTGGCAAAATTAGAATATGTATACCCCACTAACTCAAGATTTTGAACTCTATGGTAGACTAACTTAATATCCTTAGTTCCCTCCAGATACCTTAAGACTTTCTTGGCAGCCACCCAATGATCAGGTCCTGGGTTCGACTGATATCTGCCTAAAAGTCCTACTGCAAAGGTAACGTCCGGTCTGGTATAAACTTGGGCATACATTAAACTACCTACCGCACTAGCGCAAGTATATCCTTCATGCACTCTCTTTCTATATCGTTCCTGGGGCATTGTGATAAGCTGAGCTTATCACCTTTAAGCATAGGTATGCCACCAGGCTTACAACCGAGCATGCTAAATCTCTCAAGTACACGCTCGATGTTGGCTTTCTGAGACAGTGCCAATGTATGGTGAGATCGGTCCTTAATGATCTCAATTCCTAGAACGAAGGATGCTTCTCCAAGATCTTTCACATCAAAGTGTTTTGACAGAAATTGTTTAGATTCATGCAATAATGCCAAATCACTGCTCGCAAGCAAGATGTCAACTACATAAAGAATTAAGAAGATGAATCTTCTCCCACTGATCTTGAGATATATGCAACGGTCTACCTTATTTTCTACAAAACCAAAAGAAGTAACTACCTCATTAAATTTCAAATACCACTATCTAGAAGCTTGCTTAAGACCATATAAGGACTTGTTAAGTTTACATACAAGTTAGTCAGAATGACCAAACTTGAATCTCTCAGGCTGCACCATATAGACCTCCTCGGCATGATCGCCATTCAGGAATACGGTCTTTACGTCCATCTGGTGTAGCTCCAAATCATAATGAGCTACTAATGCCATTATTACTCCGAAAGTGTCTTTAGAGAAAATGGGAGAAAATGTCTCATGGTAATCGATTCCTTCCCTCTGCATAAATCTCTTGGCTACCAGTCTAGCTTTAAACTGCTCGACCTTTCCTTTATAGTCTTTCTTTGTCTTAAACACCCATTTAGAACCAATGGGCTTACAGCCTTTGGGTAACTCAACCAACTCCCAATCTTTATTCAGCTTCATAGACTCCATCTCGTCTTTCATTGCATCCCACCATAGACCAACTTGAGGTCCAGACAAAACTTCATTAAATTTCCCCGGGTCAACTACTTGAATAATGTCATAATCACTCTCTCTTAAATAGACTTCATAGTCTGAGGAAATTGTAGGCCTTCTCTGCCTAATGGATCTCCTAGCAGGTGGATGAACCTCTTGAACATGAGGAGGAACCTCAACTAGAATCGGTGGTAAGACCGCTTCCACATCCTCTACTTGTTCTATCACAGGTTCAGGCACCGCATGATCTCCTATCAAGGGCACAAATAAATTAATGGACACAACTTCCTCGACTTCACTAATAGGACGAGAGAAACTAGGTTCATCAGCGACATTCCACACTAAAAATTTAGCTGTTTGTGACTCCATAATTCTGGATCCTCTTAAAGGAGAATATAACTTAAATCCCTTAGAGTGATCTGGGTAGCCAATGAAATAGCAAAGGCAAGACCTAGGGGAAATCTTACTTTCTGATGGGTTGTACAAACAGACTTCTACAGGACAACCCCTGACACGCAAATGATTAAGACTGGGTCGTCTACCAGTCCACAACTCAAAAGGGATTTTAGGTATTAACTTAGACGAGACTCTATTAAGGATGTACACTGCAGTTTTAAGCGCCTCACCCCATAAAAATTCAGGAAGATTTGTCCTGCTCATCATGCTCCTCATCATTTCCTTAAGGGTGCGATTACGCCTTTCAACCACACCATTTTGCTCAGGACTACCCGACATGGAGTACTGGGCAACAATGCCACAACTCTCCAAGTATCTGGCAAATGGACATTTATGTTGGAGGTATCATGTATACCAAAATACTCGCCACCTCTATCAGACCTAATAATCTTGATGACTTTCCCTATTTGTTTCTCAACTTCAATCTTGAAAATCTTGAACTTTTCAAGAAATTCAGACTTTTCTTTAATTAAATACAAATATCTGAAATGGGAGTAGTCATCAATGAATGTAATAAAATAGGTGTTCCTACAGAGGGTAGTGGAATAAGGACCACTGATGTCCGTATGAATAACCTCTAACAAACCTGTATAATGATTTGAGCCTTTCTTCTTAATCTCGGTCATCTTACCTCTACAACAGTCGACACATGTCTCTAGTTCACTGAAGTCAAGGGCAGATAAAATATTATCCTTAAATAATCTCTCTACTCTTTCCCTATAAATGTGACATAAACGTTTATGCCACAACATGGACGATGTTTCCATAAGTAAAGATCTTTTATTTCCAACACGCTCTACATTATAGGTGGTCACATATATATTCGTAGGAGCAAGACATAAACTATATAATCCGTTAGATAATGAACAATGGCTTATAACTTGCGATTCATAAGAAATATCAATAGAACCACCATAAATGTTAAAACCATAATGAAGTTTATCTAAAACAGATACTGAAACCAAGTTCCTTCTAAACAAAGGAATATAGAAAATATCTTTTAAAATAAGTTCATATCCAGAATAAAGAACTAAGCAAACATCTCTAATAAATTCCACTTCCACCTCAGCGTTGTTTCCAACCGTGAGTCTGCACTCACCCTTGCTTGGTCTCCTCCTTTGACGAACTCCTTTATGTGCAAAACCATATTTTTCCATCCAAGCTTTAAATTTTTGGCACTCAAGCTTCATGTGCCCCTTCTTCTTACAAAAGAAGCATCTGAGAGGCTTCTTTCCAGCGTCCTTGCTCCTTAAAGTCTGTACATCCTGAGCTTTAAATGGAGCTATGAACTTATTCTTCTTAAACGAGGGTTTGACAACGAGTAAAGCAGTGTTCATCTTCTCTTTATTCAGTTTCTCCTCCTCAGCAATGCAGCGAGTAATGAGATCATTTTTCTTCCACGCCTCATCCTGGGAACTGTAGGTAGTCTTCAAAATGCTGAACTCCACAAGAAGTGTATTTAATGCTTGATGCACTATTAAAGCTTCAGGGAGAGTAATCTCCATATCCTGCAGATTGGTATGATAGTAGTCCATCTTTAGTATGTAATCACGGACTCCGCCTCCTCACGAATACCTCATAGAGAAGAGGACCTGAATCAGAGTCCCAATCTCAGTATTGGAAGACATCTTATACCTCTGCCCAACGACAGTCATAAAATCCCTGGCGACAGTCGTGTCTGGAAGACCACTCAGCAGGTGCTCGGAAATAGACCGCTTCATAGTCAACAAGCATATTTTGTTCGACATGTTCCGTGCACCGTAATGATCCTTCTCAGCTTGAGTGCTAGTCGCTGTGAGGGCTGCATGCTGGTTGGTACTCATGGCCATCTCTATGTCCGCCATCTCGAGAGCAAACGTGATGTCAGACTTCCACTTCTTAAAGGTTGATCCAGTGAGTTTTTCAATGGCCGCCTTGTTGTTGTGGACTGTAAAGGTGACTGAATAGAGAAAAAGGAAAAATCAGTGACAAATAGGGCAACAATGACTATAAAACCCTAAATAACACACTAGGAGGAGAATCCTGGCGTGTCAACACGCAATACCTTTAGGCAGACTACGTGCCATGCAATTAGAAATTCTCGACACAAGAACGAGCAACAGTTACGCTTTAGCTTTTCGTAGATCTACCACCTTTGGGTGAATAGATTATTAAAGCTCCGCACTACCGTCCAAATGTCCTTGTGTAACCCTCTGAGCCTATTGCACAAGCACCACCTTTGGGTGATTGATTGCGCACTAGTCTCAGAGAACTCCATAAAATATGTGAAACCGTAATCTCACAAACTGACTCGAAAAGGCCACTTTGGCAGTTGCAGTTCTTATCAGTCCACGAGACCCTTTCACACCGGGATATCTGAATATTGCACTAAAATTAATGTCGTGTTTCTTTTGCTTAATGACGTATGAGCACTTAATCGGCTATAGAAAACACTAAGTTTTGTTAGAGATTGATTAATGAAAGCACTTTAAGTTTCAATCCCTAATTTTAATTCTCTCTGAATTACTTAATGAGTTTTGATATTGTGTTCTTTAGTAGAAAAATAATTTACTCCAAATTATTAAGGAGACTAATAGGTTTAGGTTAACATGCCTCTGATACCAGCTGTTATGAAATTTAGGAATAAGCGTCGCTGCGACTAAACAATATTATCAAAATTTCTAATGAAACAATCGACGCATAAACTTTTAAGATCGCTATAACCAAACATTAATAGCCTCAATTTGGAACTTATGCTAAATATTATTTTTATAACTTTTGAACACAAAAATAAATTGAGCTTGAACGAACAGTAAATGAAGTGCGGAATTAATTTATACCGTTCTTGGAATCTTGATCGTGCTTCATTATTGCAGATATTTGCCATAGTCGTGATGTGTTGCTTCTTATGAATTCCGCAGAGCTAACATAATTCGCTAACATACAAAAATAATCTGAAGGTGGATAATTTAGATAGAATAAGAGTTTGTATAAGTCTGTCAATTATACTGCTGCGGTTGTCAGCAATTAGTTAAGCTAAATTAAAAATAAACTGAAATCTGAGAAATCGGTGTAGATATATATATACTATATATATATATGATATATATATATATATATATATATATATAATATATATATATATATATATATATATATATATATATGTATGTTTGAGTAAACTTCCACCTATGATTTTAGTTTTAATCTAAAATTCAAAGTCTTGTAATTGCATAGCCTAATTGATCTATAATAAAATTAATTAAACCTTCTGTCGATGATACCTTTTCTCAAGGAAATCAGATGTATATGCTCTGAATAAATGGATCTGTTGATATAAAAAATCCTTCAAAATAGAGAATCCTATTCTTCACCGTTGGAGATCTTCTGATACCAAGAACAGAAGTATACAGATCGACACTAGTGAAGATCCATGGCCAAATGATTTGTTGTTACTATTTATTAACAGATCTGAATGGTGCCTTGATCCGGTGGAGGAGAAAAATCGGTGTTACACGTCGGTGACTTTCAAAAGGAGAACACCGACTGTGCAGATGTAGGAATGAAGATCGCCAGGAAGTTATCAGAGCAACAAATGATCTACGGAGGTCGTTTTGCCGGAAGACGGCGCCGATGATGGAGATCAGCAAAGAGACTATGCCGGCGATGGAGATCTGAAAACAAGGGTTTCACGAAAAAGGTGAAGAGAGCTCGGGAATTCAGCCCTTGTACACTACTGAATAGCCATGATTGAAATCTATATGAGGGGTTTTAATATTTAGGCTCTAATAGGGCAAGCCCTTAATGTTGGAGTTACCAAAAATTAATGGAAACAATCAAATCCATTAAACTCCAAAGAAATGAAAATTAAGACCCCAAATAATTAGTTAGATTCATAATCAAGCCAGAATTTGGGTCAAGGGTGAGATTGAGTTCGCGACTGGAGTTACGAGACGATCTGGTCCACCTATCACAAGCTTTGACCGTTCGCGCGACTGAATTAACGCGCGCTCGTAGGAGTCCAAATAGACTAAATATACACGTAGAACTCTGACGGGACGTCTCGATGAATCGAGTCTACTTAACGAGAAAATTTCCAACATTCTCCCACTTGGACTTGTATTCATCGTAATTTATGACATTTCGATAAAATATTCACTAAACTTAAGGGTACTAATTAGCGAACGCGATGTTGAGTCTTCTCCCACGTCAATCCGGTCCAACTAAATCTTACATTCCAGATCATGGCGGTAACCACATCATTGAGCGACACAGGACCTTCCATGGTCACAGTAACTTATAGATCTAATTGACATGGACAAAGCGCGGTCAAATAAAACATAGAACAACATGCTGAAAATATGTACATGAAGGTTGTTCTAATTTGGTGGTCAACCAAACTTTTCAAATGAATGCACTAAACCATGTTGCAAAAAGTTCTTAAGTGTTCAAAAGAATAAGTATGTCTAACCTTATGGTTCCAAAATTCATGCGTCAAAAGACATACTACATGCCATAATTCAAATGAAGTGCCCTAGGCCTTATGCTCCGACTGACACAAGTCATGAGACTTTGTATGAAGTGTGACGTGTCAGATAAATTCAACAAATATTGAAACTTAATAATATTGTTGAATAAATATTCTTTAATTATTGAGTTAAATAAAGTGCAATATAAACGACAAAAAACTGAATTGGAGCTTCATGTAGCCTCCCACTAATCAAGCGCATCGCTTTACTCTTTAAGTCACATATTAATAACATGTTTCTGAAACACATCAGGAAGAAGTCATTTAGTAAGTGGATCAGCTAACATGTCATCTGTCCCTAAATGCTACACTAAAATGTCACCCTTCTTGACTAATTCCTTAACGGTCAAGAATTTAATTTCCATATGCTTACACCCTGTGATACTTTTATTATTCATCGATACCATAACTACAGAGATGTTATCACAGTATATCCGAATGGGTCCAGCTATAGAATCGACGACTTTCAACTCTGAAATGAAGTTCTTAAGCCACACTGCGTGAGTGGAAGCTCCAAAAAGAGCGATAAACTTTGCATGCATTGTGGACGAAGTGATAACTGTCTGTTTGACACTCTTCCACGAGTCGGCCCCACTGACAAGCTTAGAGATATAACCTGAAGTAGACTTCCTATCATCATCACACCCGGCAAAATCAGAATCCGTATACCCCACTAACTCAAGGTTTTGAAATCTATGGTAGACTAACTTAACATCCTTAGTTCCCTCCAGATACCTTAAGACTTTCTTGGAAGCCACCCAATGATCAGGTCCTGGGTTCGACTGATATCTGCCTAAAAGTCCTACTGCGAAGGCAATGTCCAGCCTGGTACAGACTTGAGCATACATTAAACTGCCTACCGCACTAGCGTAAGTATATCCTTCATGCGCGCTCTCTCTATATCATTCATAGGGCATTGTGATAAGCTGAGCTTATCACATTTAAGCATAGGTACGTCACCAGGCTTACAACCGAGCATGCTAAATCTCTCAAGTACACGCTCGATGTAGGTTTTTTGAGAGAGTGCCAATGTATGTTGAGATTGGTCCCTAATGATCTCAATTTATAGAACGAAGGATGCTTCTCCAATATCTTTCACATCAAAGTGTTTTTACAGAAATTGTTTAGATTCATGCAATAATGCCAAATCATTGCTCACAAGCAAGATGTCATCTATATAAAGAATTAAGAATATGAATCTGCTCCCACTGATCTTGAGATATATGCAATGGTCTACCTTATTTTCTACAAAACTAAAAGAAGTAACTAACTTATCAAATTTCAAATACCACTGTCTAGAAGCTTGCTGCAGACCATATAGGGACTTGTTAAATTTACATACAAGTTGGTCGGAATGACCAGACTTGAATCCCTCATGCTGCACCATATAGACCTCCTTGGCAAGATCACCATTCAGGAATACGGTCTTTATGTCCATCTGGTGTAGCTCCAAATCATAATGAGCTACTAATGTCATTATCACTCTGAAAGAGTCTTTAAAGGAAACGAGAGAAAATGTCTCGTGGTAATAGATTCCTTCCCTCTGCGTAAATTCCTTGGCTACTAGTCTAGCTTTAAACCGTTCGACCTTTCCTTTAGAGTCTTTCTTTTTCTTAAACACCCATTTAGAACCAATGGCCTTAAAGCCTTTGGGTAACTCAACCAACTCCCAAACTTTATTCAGCTTCATAAACTCCATCTCGTCTTTTATCGCGTCCCACCACAAACCAAATTGAGGTCCAGACACAACTTCATTAAATGTCACTGGATCAACTACTTGACCAATGTCATAATCACTCTTTCCTAAATAGACTTCATAGCCTGAAGAAATTGCAGCCCTTCTCTGCCTAATGGATCTCCTAGCGGGTGGATGAACCTCCTGAACATGAGGAGGAACCTCAACTGAAATCGGTGGTAAGACCGCTTCCACATCCTCCACTTGTTCTATCACAGGTTCAGGCACCGCAGGATCTCCTATCAAGGGCATAGATAAATTAATGGGCATAACTTCCTCGACTTCACTAATAGTACAAGAGCAACTAGGTTTATCAGCAACATTCCATTCTAAAAATTTAGCTGTTTGTGACTCCATAATTCTAGGTCCTCCTAAAGGGGAATATAACTTAAATCCCTTGGAGTGATCTGGGCAGCCAATTAAATAGTAATGACAAGACCTATGGGCAATCTTATTTTCTAATGGGTTGTACAAACGGACTTCTGTAGGACAACCCCAGACACGTAAATGATTAAGACTGGGTTGTCTACCAGTCCACAACTCAAAAGGGGTTTTAGGTACTGACTTAGAAGGGACTCTATTAAGGATGTACACTGAAGTTTTAAGCGCCTCACCCCATAAAAATTTAGGAAGATTGTCCTACTCATCATTCTCCTCATCATTTCCTTAAGGGTGCGATTATTCCATTCAGCCACACCATTTTGCTTAGGACTACCCCGCATGGAGTACTGGGCAACAATTCCATAGCTCTCCAAGTATCTGGAAAACAGACCTTTATGTTGCCCGGAGGCATCATGTCTCCCAAAATACTCGCCACCTCTGTCAGACCTAACAATATTGATGACTTCCCCTATTTATTTCTCAACTTCAGTCTTGAAAATTTTGAACTTTTCAAGAGATTCAGACTTTTCTTTAATTAAATACAAATATCCGAAACGGGAGTAGTCATCAATGAATGTAATAAAATATGCGTTCCTACAGAGGGTAGTAGAATAAGGACCACTAATGTCCGGATGAATAACCTCTAAAAAACTTATACAATGAGTTGAGCCTTTCTTCTTAATCTTGGTCATCTTACCTCTACTACAATCAACACATGTCTCTAGGTCACTGAAGTCAAGGGCAGGGAGAATATTATCCTTAATTAATCTCTCTACCCTTTCTCTAGAAATGTGACGTAAACATTTATGCCACAACATGGACGATGTTTCCTTAAGTAAAGAACTTTTATTGCCAACACATTCTACATTATAGGTGGTCACATATATCTTCGTAGAAGCAAGACATAAACTATATAATCCGTTAGATAATGAACATTGGACTATAACTTGCGATTCATAAGAAATATCAATAGAACCACCATAAATGTTAAAACCATAATGAAGTTTATCTAAAACAGATACTGAAATCAAGTTCCTTCTAAAAGAAGGAATATAGAAAATGTCTTTTAAAACAAGTTCATATCCAGAAGAAAGAACTAAGGAAACATCTCCAATAAACTCCACTTCCACCTCAGCGTTGTTTCTAATCGTGAGTCTGCACTCACCCTTGCTTTGGTCTCCTCATTTTGACGAACCCCTTTAGGTGCAAAACCATGTTTCTCCATCCAAGATTTAAATTTTTGGCACTCGAGCTCCAAGTGCCCCTTCTTCTTACAAAAGAAGCAGCTGAGATGCTTCTTTCCACCAACATCCTTGCTTCCTGAAGTCTGTCCATTTTGAGCTTTAAATGGAGCTTTGAACTTATTCTTCTTTTAAACGAGGGTTTGACAACGAGTAAAGCAGTGTTTATCTTCTCTTTCTTCAGTTTCTCCTCCTCAGCAACGCAGTGAGTGATGAGATTATTTTTCTTCCACGCCTCATCCTGGGAACTGTAGGTGGTTTTCAAAATGTTGAACTTCGCAGGAAGTGTATTTAGTGCATGATGCACTATTAAAACTTCAGGGAGAATAATCTCCATCTCCTGTAGTTTGGTCTGATAGTAGACCATCTTTAGTATATAATCGCGGACTCCGCCTCCTCCCGAATACCTCATGGAGAAGAGGCCCTGAATCAGAGTCCGAATCTCAGCATTGGTAGACATCTTATAACTCTGCCCAACGACAGTAAGAAAATCCCTAGCGACAGTCGTGTCAAGAATACCACTCAGCAGGTGCTCCGGAATAGACCGCTTCATAGTCAACAAGCAGATTTTGTTCGGCTTGTTCCATGCACCGTAATGATCCTTCTCAGCTTGAGTGCTAGTCGCTGTGAAGGCTGCAGGCTGGTTGGTACTCATGGCCATCTCTATGTCCGTCATCTCGAGAGCAAACATGATGTCGGACTTCCACTTCTTAAAGTTTGATCCAGTGAGTTTTTCAATGGTCGCCATGTTGTTGTCGACTATAAAGGTGACTGAATAGAGAGAAAAGAAAAATCAGTGACAAATAGGGCAACCATGGTTATAAAATCCTAAATAGCACACTAGGCGGAGAATCTTCGCGCGTCAACACGCAACAACTTTGGGCAGACTACGTGCCACACAATTAGAAATTCTTCACACAAGAACAAGCAACAGTTACGCTTTAGCTTTTCGTAGATCCACCACTTTTGGGTGAATAGATTATTAGAGCTCCGCACTACCGTCCAAATGTCCTTGTGTAACCCTCTGAAACTATTGCACAAGCACCATATTTGGGTGAATGATTGCGCACTAGTCTCAGAGAAATCCCTAAAACATGTGAAACCGTAATCTCACAAACTGACTCAAAAAGGCCACTTTGGCGGCTGCAGTTCTTATCAATCCACATGACCCTTTCACATCAGGATATCTGAATATTGCACTAAAATTAATGTCGTGTTTTTTTTTGCTTAATGACGTATGAGCACTTAATCGTCTATAGAAAACACTAAGTTTTTTTAGAGATTGATTAATGAAAGCACTTTGAGTTTCAATCCCTAATTTTAATTCTCTCTGAATTACTTAATGAGTTTTGATATTGTGTTTTTTAGTAGAAAAATAATTAACTCAAAATTATTAAGGAGACTAATAGGTTTAGGTTAACATGTCTCTGATATCAACTGTTATGAAATTTAGGAATAAGCGTCGCTACGACGAAACAATATTATCAAAATTCCTAATGAAAGCAGCGATGCATAAACCTTTAAGATCGTTATAACCAAACACTAATAGCCTTAATTGGAACTTATACTAAATATTATTTTTCTAACTTTTGAACACAAAAATAAATTGAGGTTGAACGAACAGTAAATGAAGTGCGAAATTAATTTATACCGTTCTTGGAATCTTGCTCATGCTTCATTATTGCATATATTTGCTAATATACAAAAATATACATAATTCGCTAATATACAAAAATAATCTGAAGGTGGATACTTTAGATAAAATAATAGTCTGTATAAATCTGTCAATTATACAACTGCGGTTGTCAGCAATTGGTTAGGCTAAATTAAAAATAAAACTAAAATATGAGAAATCGGATGGACATATATATATATATATATATCTTGTTATATAAAGCAATATAAGTATTTGGAGGCACACCATAGATCAAACAAGAGCCATTGGAACATGAGAGAGAGCATAAGATGGGGGAGAGAGTTGGGAGAAAGAGAGGAGGGAGAGAGAGAGAGGAGGGAGAGAGAGAGGAGGGAGAGAGAGAGGGGAGGAGAGAGAGGGAGAGAGAAAGGAAGAGAAATGACGGAAGGGAGAGGAGAAAGGGGGAGGAGAGAGGGGGAGAGAGAAAGGGAGAGAGATGGGAAATGGAGAGAAAGAAGAGGGAGAAAAAGATAGGGTGAAATTAATATTTTTAAGACAAAACGTAATTTTTTTTATAAAATAAAAATTATAATATTGATTTATATTTTTTTACGGTCATTTTGAGTACTCATATGTATATATTGTGGGCACTGTCCGTCTTGATGTGGGTGCAACCCGTTTTGATGCGCGCGCATCCCGCTTTAATGCGGGCGCAGCCCGCAATGACACATCAAGTAGAGAAGCCCGTTCGGAGGCGGGCGAAGCACGCCTGTATGCGGCCGAAGGCCTCCCGAGAGCATCGAGCACAGGCGTAACCATAGATCAAACAAGAGCCATTAGATTAGGAGAGAGAGCATGAGATGGGGGGAGAGAGTTGGGAGAGAGAGATTAAGGAGAGAGAGAAAGAGAGAGAGAGGGAGGAAAGAGAGAGGGAGAGAGAAAAGGAGAGATGGAGGAAGGGGAGGAGAAAGAGGGTGGAGAGAGAGGGAGAGAGATGGGGAAAGGAGAGAAAGAATAGAGGGAGAAAGATTGTTTGAAATTAATGTTTTTACGACAAAACGTAATTTTTTTATATAAAATAAAAATTGTAATATTTATTTATATTTTTTACGGTTATTTTGAATACTCATATGTATATATTACACACAATGCCCGTTTTGATGCGGGTGCATACCGCTTTGATGCGGGCGCATCCTGCTTTGATGCGGACGCAGCCCGCAACGATACAGAAATACTTGATGCTGAGGTCTGCAAATAACATGAGTTCGAATTTCACAGAAAATATTTCGGTCGTCCGATCATGATGCATTATTCAGTAGTCGTCCGATCAAACCAACCCTCTCTCCAGACTTTTTTGTAGGCTTCATAAACCTACTCTAGGACAGTCCTAAACCTATGTGAAATGATTTTAAAATTGTGTTAGCAAAACCAACTAGCGGAGCCGAAAACGCCAACACGCCTGCAAGCAACTCGCAAGCTCTGTGTAGCCCGCCCACTATACTAGAAATGACTCTGCATGACAAGGATGCACATTCTAATTTTAAATAACAAAGATGTTGATGCGCAAAAACAGCACCGGGGGCACAGCTATCACCGAGGGGGTGTTTGGTCTCACAGGCTTGGTGATGAGGGAGGAGAAAGGTTGCGGGGGTAGAGGAGAAGAAAGCTTCTGAGTGCTCGAGAGGGGAGCAAACTGTAAGACCCCCCCTCCCCGGATCCCAAAACACGGCACGAAGGGGGAATCTTATGCCCGGAACAGCCACCTTGCAGTAGCATTAGCACACGGGCTAACCTGTACCACAAGACGTCTATCCCGCCGGCTACAACAATATCAATAAATCATGCCAACCCAACCAAATAAATAAACATCCAGAAGTCAAATCCACACTAAGTTATAATGTCCAAATACATCAATAATGAGAAGCTAAAACATGCTTCTACAATATATCAGAGTACAGCTAAACATTGCCCAAACGGGCTACATCAGAGTATCAAAAACTAACATCAGTAACAGACGGCATCGACGGCACCGTCACATCAGGCCCTGTCTCCCTGGCCTGGCTGTCCTGCTGCGTAGTCTGCGGCTGCTCTACCTGCGGCGTGACCTCCTAAAAAGGAAGACGTAGCAACCGTTAGTCGAAACGACTAAGTGGTTTCACATCTGCTCCCCCGGCGACTCCTCGGCACCGGGCGGAGAAAAGGAACAAGAGTATAGTATATAATAAGTATGCAAGTAAAGGAAGTACAAGCAGGTGACAAGGTAATGTAAGAGTAACAACATCATAACCAGCATTTAAGTAAGAGCTACACTAAACTAGCAAGTATAAGTATCAGCAGGAAAGTAACTTAACTTATAAGAATGCCCATACAAACTTATAAGTTAAGGATCGGGTTACATAAAAGTAACTCATCGTATAATAGTGCCCATACAAACTTATACGTTGAGGATCTTGTGGTGCAATGATATGAAATGCTATGAATGCAATGCAATGACTCACCCATGCAATTGCTATGTCGACACAGACTATAGTTCCCACTTTTCGAGCAGGTAGCTAACCTCTCAGGCATCAGCCGCCGTGGCCAGGCGGTGACAGTAGAACGGGCACTTCTACTACTAGGCGGGTATCACACTACTTCACCTAGGCCTCCGTACGCCTCAACGCTAAGAACACAACAACGGAGCCCATGCGTACTATGGCCCAGCGGGGTCTTGGGTAGATGTGCACCAAGAACACAGCCCGAACTGGCCTTGCGTGACCCGGAAGGGGCCTCGGAAGAAGGCACGAGGACACAGCCCAACCGTTCACATGGTCGGAGGGGCCTCGGGACGTGAACACCGAGGACACAGCCCAAACCGACCAAGTCTAACTGCCAACTCCCGTCGGTGTGACGACTGGCGAGCCCGTAGACCTGTCACACTATCCTTAACCCGGGATTACGACACCGCGTGTCGACTCACACCACATGTAAATACCCCATCAACATAACATGGAAGGGGCCTCAGAAGCAAACACGAGGACACAGCCCAACCATCCATCCACACCTTAGCTCAACACAACCAAAATAAGTGACGGTCAACACCGCACTTATATCCCTTCACAATACTACCCGTAGGGAGACGACTCTCTAAGTATTGGACTACCAAATTCAATCCACTAATCAACATTCACATGGCCATGAGTTATCCTTCTATATGTCATATCAGGTGATTTCAACACAATATATCAAGATGCACATGTGTAAAAATCTACTAACTTCTAACAAGTCAAATCATTCAAGTATACTATCTTACAATTCTATCACATGGAATCTGATTAATAATCTTCATCATTTATGCAACTGAATTAATTATTCATAAGTGTTTATCCAAGCCTCAGGGTTACCTGTAGTATTAGTTTCTCCGAATCCAAATCCAAATATTATAAACCCAGATTTTTAAGTGCAGGAATAGTCTGGACAGCAACTTCGACCGGAGATTCCCGAGGCTACAGGAATCCGGTGAAGTCGTGTAACCCCTCGATGGAAAGGTATTTCCATGGACTACATCTTTCATATTCAGAGCTCAACCCAGATTTGACGTTATCCTATCTGAAATCGGACTTGAAGTCTGCTGCATACAGAACACAGTTTCTGTGTACAGGAACTGCCGGACAGCAAACTCGATTAGGTTTTCCCGGGGCCACAGACATCACCTGAAGTCGTGCAACCACTCGTTGGAAAGGTATTTCCAAGGTCTACAACTTTTGTGTTTAGCCAAAAGCCCAGATCTGCCAATATCCTACATAAAAAGGGCCTATAAGATCGCTGCGCGCAGAATACAGATTTTGCGCGCATCTTAAAGGAAAATGAACGGCATCGGTTCGTCTTCCTCCTCAAGGCGATCGTTCCTAAATTTTCCAGAAATATTCTCCTCCCTTATTCAACCTCAAAGGCCATAAACTCCTCACGAGACCATCCACCCATCGTCATATTGAAGAAAAGGGAAGGGTTGAAGAGATCTAAAATCTAGGATTCAAATCCTAGCATGGCCAAACCTAGAAATCTTCTCCTCTCCATCAAGTTCTCTTGAACCGATGTCTCTCCTAAATATCTAAGATCTAGCACCAAGGGAGAGGGTAGGAAACTCACGTTGGCTCCAGCGGTACCACCATTTTTTGCCATGGATCGCGTAGTTCTCCTCGGCGGCATCTTCTCTTTCGCGGCGATGACGGATCTCCTTCGGTAAAACTTGCTCCTGCAGTTTTCCTCTCACCAGGAGCTCTCACAGGAAATAGGGGAAGGAAAAGAGAATGAAAAACGGCTAGGGTTTCTCTACCCCTTAAATACAAAATATGACACGGGTAGGGACACGGCCGTGTCCGTACCCGTGTCCTGCTTCCGCGAAACGGCCGTGGCGGTTTCCATGTCGGTTCAATGTTTGACACGGGTAGGGACACGCCCGTGTCCCGACCCGTGTCCCCATGACACGGCCGTGTGCCTGGCCGTGTCCTTGGCCGTGTGCTTCTTGAGTTACATCTCGACACCTCTCGTCGAGCTCAACTCGACGCACACGGGTAGGGACACGCCCGTGTCACTACCCGTGTTCCCCACTCGACGATTCTCGACGACTCTCGACGATCTCGACACGGCTCGTCGAGCTCAACTCGATGCACACGGGTAGGGACACGGCCGTGTCACTACCCGTGTTCCCCACTCGACGATTCTCGACGATTCTCGACGATCTCGACACGGCTCGTCGAGCTCAACTCGACGCACACGGGTAGGGACACGGCCGTGTCACTACCCGTGTCATCTCCCGTGTCACTCTGCACTGATTTCTCCACTTCTCCACAAGTGCAGCCCAATTCCCTGCACTTCTCAGGACTTGAGTCAACCCTCCTGACTCAAAACACACACACTAGGGGCCTAGAGCGATTTGGGACGTTACAAATCCTATAAACAAAATAAAAGATTTCGTCCCCGAAATCAGGCTTAGGCTGTGTGGAAAAAGCTTAACAGGAAATTTATCATATTTTTTAAATAAGATTACCTTGGGCAAACAACTCCGGGTAGCGTTGCTGCATCAAATCCATTGGCTCCAGGGTGTACTCCTCCTTCCCATGATTCAACCATTGCACCTTCACTAAGGGGACACTTTTGCGGCGTAACGTTCTTGTCTCGCTGTCAACAATCCGCACCGGCTCTAGTCGCACAGATCTATCCGACGCCACTGCACCATCAGTAGTGGGAATATACTGGTCGGGCCGCAACAGTGCTTTTCGAAGCGACGACACATGGAACACGTCGTGGAGATTTTCTAGTTCTGGTGGTAACTCCAACCGATAGGCCAACGGGCCGATCCTTTCTAGTATAGTATAAGGCCCAACATACCTTGGGCTGAGCTTTTTCACTCCCACACCCGTGACACTCCATGCATCGGCCGAATCTTAAGGAACACTTTTTCGCCCACCTGGAACTCCACCATCCGGTGCTTTTTGTTGTAATATTTCGCCTGTCGACTTTGAGCCTCCAACATGCGATCCCGTATCAATCTGACCGCCGCATCAGTATCATCTATGTATTCGTTTCCCAATGCCTTCGGATCTTCATCTTGCACCCAAGACAAGGGAGTCCTTCACCTTCTTCCGTAAAGGGCTTCATGGGGCGCCATGCCGATGCTCGCCTGATGGCTATTATTATAGGAGAATTCCACCAGGGGAAAGAGCCTTTCCCATGGCTCTCCTCTGTCCAGCACGCATAACCTCAATAAATCTTCCAGTGTCCTGATGGTCCTTTCAGACTGCCCGTCAGTCTGTGGATGAAATGCGGTACTAAAGGTTAGGCGTGAGCCCAAATACGCCTGTACCGCCTTCCACTCATTGGATGTAAACCGACCATCCCTATCCGAAACAATTGTCTTGGGCACGCCATGATACCGTACAAATTGCTCCACAAAAAGGCGTACCAAAACATCCACGTGTGCTTCCTTCTTCATTGGAATGAACCGGGCCACCTTTGTTAGTCGATCCACAATAACCCACACCGAATCATTCCCGGAGCGGGAATGAGGTAACCCATGAACAAAGTCCATGGAGATATCCTCGAACTTCCATTCGGGGATGGGCAGCGACTGCAACAAACCACCGGGACTCCTGCATTCAGCCTTCACTCTTTGGCAAGCTTCGCAATGTGTAACATAGTAGCGAACATCCTTCTTCATTCCCGGCCAACACATGGTCTTCCGCAGTCCGGCATACATCTTAGCAATACCCGGATGCACTGAATATTGAGAGGAATGCGCCTCTCTCAATATATCTTCCCGAATTTTGCCGCCCTTGGGAATATAAAGTCGGCCACGAAAATAAACGAGGCCGTCTTTGAGTGTGTACTCATCGGTTGTCCTATCTTCAATTGCCTTGATTGCCGGGGCCAAGGACGCATCCATTCCTTGCTCCACCCGAATCCGGTCTCGGATATCACAAACTATGCTCATGTTGGCCAAATACTCCGCATACTCTGTCGAAGGATCCTTGAATACTAGAGTAATTTCCATCTCCTCGATCATCCGAGCCAACTCCATACTCATCAGCCGAGACTCTGGGCTAGAGCCTGGCACTTTTCTACTCAAGGCATCGGCTACCGAGTTCGCTTTCCCGGGGTGGTAGTTCTTGGTGAACTCATAGTCGCATAGAAATTCCAACCACCGCCGTTGTCTCAGGTTCAACTCCTTCTGAGTGTGAACATACTTCAAGTTTTTATGATCGGAAAAGATCTCGCAGTGCACGCCATATAAATAATGCCTCCAGACTTTCAAAGCGAACACCACTGCTCCCAACTCCAAATCATGAACCGGGTAATTGATTTCATGTTTCTTTAACTGCCTTGAATCATAAGCGATCACATGCCCGTGCTGCATCAGTACCGCTCCCATCCCTTGATATGATGCGTCCGTGTAAACTTGGAATCCTTCCTTCCCAGACGGAAGTGCAAGGATGGGGGCGGAGGTAAGCCTATCTTTCAATTCTTGAAATGCCTCTTCACATTGAGGTGTCCACTCAAATGGCACACCCTTCTTCGTCAAGGAGGTAAGAGGAAGGGCAATCTTGGAAAAACCTTTCACGAACTTGCGGTAGTAGCCAGCAAGTCCAAGAAAGCTTCGTACATCAGCCGCCGACTTCAAGGGCGACCACTCCTTCACGGCCCGCACCTTCGCTGGATCCACTGCTAACCCTGCTCCACTGATCACATGCCCCAAGAAGGCAACCTCCTTAAGCCAGAATTCACACTTGCTAAACTTGGCATACAAGGCATGCTCCTTCAATTTCTTCAAAACCAAGGTCAGGTGCTCGACATGCTCCTCCTCCGTCTTTGAGTAGACCAAGATGTCGTCGATGAAAACAATGACGAAGATGTCCAAATACGGTTCAAACACCTTGTTCATCAAACTCATGAAGGACGAAGGGGCATTTGTGAGCCCAAACGGCATTACTGTGAACTCATACAAACCATATCTCGAACTGAAGGCTGTTTTCTGAATATCCCCCTCTTGTATCCTCAACTGATAGTATCCAGAGCGCAAGTCTACTTTAGAGAACCAATGCGCTCCCACTAATTGATCGAACAACTCGTCGATCCGAGGTAGCGGATAAGTGTTCCGCACCGTCAACCGATTGAGTTCCCGATAATCTATGCACAATCGCAGTGTTCCATCCTTCTTCTTCACGAACAGCACAGGGGCTCCCCATGGTGATGAACTGGGGCGAACGAACCCTGAATCCACCAGTTCTTGCAATTGAACTCTAAACTCCGCGAGTTCTTTCGGGGCCATTCTGTACGGAGTCTTAGATACAGGCTTGGCACCTGGTACTAAATTAATCTGAAAATCGACCTCTCTATGCGGTGGTAATCCTGGTAGCTTCTCAGGAAATACCTCGGGAAAATCCCGCACAACCCGTACATCCTTTAATTCCAACGCTTCCTCCTTCAACTCGAACCAGATCATGAAGACCTCGTCCCCCTTCATATGAGCTTTCACGACCTGGACGGAAGATAACATCATGCGAGGAGCGAAGCCAATACCTTGGAAGATGACGTCAGAGTCTCCATGTCTCAAATAGATCCGCTTCTCTGCGCAGTCGATCCTTGCGAAGTGCCAATCGAGCCATGCCATGCCCAAAATGATGTCGAACTCCGGCATTCTCAGAACCGTGGCCGGTGTATCAAAGGCTTTCCCATCAATAAATAACTCCAACTCGCACTTGGCGGTCGCGATCATCTCCGAGCCGTCCGGAAGGCGTACACGTCGGGCTATTCCTGTGAAGTACAGAACATCCCCCACATCTTTTATGAAATCCTCAGACACAAAAGAGTGTGAGGCACCGGTATCAAACAGCGCATAGGACGTCTTCCCTCCAATAATCACGGTGCCTAAGTACCAACAACCAAAACTTATTGCTAGTGGCTAGTAAGTTCTACTCAATTCAAGCTAGATCATGCAAATATGTAAATTAATTAAACCATACCTGCAATCACATCTTGTGGGTTCCTTTCCTGCGCCATGTCAAGCGCGTACACCTGATCCCGGACCGGTCCGGGGTTTCCTCTTGGCGGTCCTCGTCCTCGACCACGCATATATCCCCGTCCTCGTGGAGCTGGTGGAGGGAGAGCAGGAGGGAGAGCAGGAGGGGCATTCCCATATAGCTGTGGGCAAAAACGTCGGATGTGGCCCGGCTGGTTGCATTCGAAGCACACCAGACCACGACGCCCTTCAGGTTGTTGAAATCGCTGAGGCTGTGGGGGTGGAGGCAACGCAGGCGGCTGCGGAACTGGATGCTCCACCCTATAGTTTCGGTGGACACACCCGCCACCTCTTTGATAACCTCTTCCTCCTCTGAAGTCCCGTCTCCTTCTATTACTTGGGCCGGCTTCCATCACGTCCTCCGCAGGCCTCTTACTACATCCCAGGTGATCTGCCTCCAATCTTTTCGCCATATCAATGATCTCCGCCAAGCTACCATCCGCTATAAACAAAAGGGACTGCCTTAGGGGATCTCGCAGCCCTTTATAGAAGCGCTTGGCATAACCTCTGTCATCCAACTCATAAGAGTCCGCAAACCTTGCGAGATGCTGGAATTCCCGGTGGTATTCTGTAACCGACTTTGATCCCTGCTTTAGTAGAAGGAACCTCTGCTCAAGCTCATCTCGGGCCGATGTAGGGATAAAGTGCTCCAAGAAAACCTCCGAGAATTCACTCCAACTTATCTCTGTGTAGATCCGGCCTTGGAAGGTAGAGCCCATGAGGGACTTCCACCACCTCTTCGCATGTAAGTCCAAGACAGACACTGCCAATGTTACTGCCATGTTGGCCGGGCAACGGATACCAGCCAACAACTCTTGTATCGTGTCTAGCCATTCCTCTGTACGTACGGCTGACTCCGTCCCAAGGTAGACGGGAGGGGAGAGAGCCCGAAAGGTGCTCAGCCAGTTGGAGCTCGGGCCTGTTGTTGCACCGGAGCCTGTTGTGCCTTAAAAGCATCAAGAATGGCGGTGAGTGTTTGCCCCAACTCAGACTGTTGGAACTGAGTGGGTATGGGAGGGGTAGGAGTACCCCTCATCGGCTCAACATGCAGTGGAACCTACACGTACACGACAAATTTGTGGTCAGGTTGGCTAATCGTAGGGTCAAAGTTGGACAAACTTAATGTGAATTACATATGGGCACACCACTGCTTCCGCTAAGTCAGTTTGTCCCCAAACTGACTAACCAAACGGGGGTGGCACCATTGTTGAATGACTTCTTAGTTGAGGATCGTGGCAAACTGATACCATTTGTAAGACCCCCCCCCCCACCCCGGATCCCAAAACACGGAACGAAGGGGGAATCTTATGCCCGGAACAGCCACCTTGCAGTAGCATTAGCACACGGGCTAACCTGTACCACAAGACGCCTATCCCGCCGGCTACAACAATATCAATAAATCATGCCAACCCAACCAAATAAATAAACATCCAGAAGTCAAATCCACACTAAGTTATAATGTCCAAATACATCAATAATGAGAAGCTAAAACATGCTTCTACAATATATCAGAGTACAGCTAAACATTGCCCAAACGGGCTACATCAGAGTATCAAAAACTAACATCAGTAACAGACGGTATCGACGGCACCGTCACATCAGGCCCTGTCTCCCTGGCCTGGCTGTCCTGCTGCGTAGTCTGCGGCTGCTCTACCTGCGGCGTGACCTCCTAAAAAGGAAGACGTAGCAACCGTTAGTCGAAACGACTAAGTGGTTTCACATCCACTCCCCCGGCGACTCCTCGGCACGGGGCGGAGAAAAGGAACAAGAGTATAGTATATAATAAGTATGCAAGTAAAGGAAGTACAAGCAGGTGGCAAGGTAATGTAAGAGTAACAACATCATAACCAGCATTTAAGTAAGAGCTACACTAAACTAGCAAGTATAAGTATCAGCAGGAAAGTAACTTAACTTATAAGAATGCCCATACAAACTTATAAGTTAAGGATCGGGTTACATAAAAGTAACTCATCGTATAAGAGTGCCCATACAAACTTATACGTTGAGGATCTTGTGGTGCAATGATATGAAATGCTATGAATGCAATGCAATGACTCACCCATGCAATTGCTATGTCGACACAGACTATAGTTCCCACTTTTCGAGCAGGTAGCTAACCTCTCAGGCATCAGCCGCCGTGGCCAGGCGGTGACAGTAGAACGGGCACTTCTACTACTAGGCGGGTATCACACTACTTCACCTAGGCCTCCGTACGCCTCAACGCTAAGAACACAACAGCGGAGCCCATGCGTACTATGGCCCAGCGGTGTCTTGGGTAGATGTGCACCAAGAACACAGCCCGAACTGGCATTGCGTGACCCGGAAGGGGCCTCGGAAGAAGGCACGAGGACACATCCCAACCGTTCACATGGTCGGAGGGGCCTCGGGACGTGAACACCGAGGACACAGCCCAAACCGACCAAGTCTAACTGCCAACTCCCGTCGGTGTGACGACTGGCGAGCCCGTAGACCTGCCACACTATCCTTAACCCGGGATTACGACACCGCGTGTCGACTCACACCACATGTAAATACCCCATCAACATAACATGGAAGGGGCCTCGGAAGCAAACACGAGGACACAGCCCAACCATCCATCCACACCTTAGCTCAACACAACCAAAACAAGTGACGGTCAACACCGCACTTATATCCCTTCACAATACTACCCGTAGGGAGACGACTCTCTAAGTATTGGACTACCAAATTCAATCCACTAATCAACATTCACATGGCCATGAGTTATCCTTCTATATGTCATATCAGGTGATTTCAACACAATATATCAAGATGCACATGTGTAAAAATCTACTAACTTCTAACAAGTCAAATCATTCAAGTATACTATCTTACAATTCTATCACATGGAATCCGATTAATAATCTTCATCATTTATGCAACTGAATTAATTATTCATAAGAGTTTATCCAAGCCTCAGGGTTACCTGTAGTATTAGTTTCTCCGAATCCAAATCCAAATATTATAAACCCAGATTTTTAAGTGCAGGAATAGTCTGGACAGCAACTTCGACCGGAGATTCCCGAGGCTACAGGAATCCGGTGAAGTCGTGTAACCCCTCGATGGAAAGGTATTTCCATGGACTACATCTTTCATATTCAGAGCTCAACCCAGATTTGACGTTATCCTATCTGAAATCGGACTTGAAGTCTGCTGCATACAGAACACAGTTTCTGTGTACAGGAACTGCCGGACAGCAAACTCGATTAGGTTTTTTCGGGGCCACAGACATCACCTGAAGTCGTGCAACCACTCGTTGGAAAGGTATTTCCAAGGGCTACAACTTTTGTGTTTAGCCAAAAGCCCAGATCTGCCAATATCCTACATAAAAAGGGCCTATAAGATCGCTGCGCGCAGAATACAGATTCTGCGCGCATCTTAAAGGAAAATGAACGGCATCGGTTCGTCTTCCTCCTCAAGGCGATCGTTCCTAAATTTTCCAGAAATATTCTCCTCCCTTATTCAACCTCAAAGGCCATAAACTCCTCACGAGACCATCCACCCATCGTCATATTGAAGAAAAGGGGAAGGGTTGAAGAGATCTAAAATCTAGGATTCAAATCCTAGCATGACCAAACCTAGAAATCTTCTCCTCTCCATCAAGTTCTCTTGAACCGATGTCTTTCCTAAATATCTAAGATCTAGCACCAAGGGAGAGGGTAGGAAACTCACGTTGGCTCCAGCGGTACCACCATTTTTTGCCATGGATCGCGTAGTTCTCCTCGGCGGCATCTTCTCTTTCGCGGCGATGGCGGATCTCCTTCGGTAAAACTTGCTCCTGCAGTTTTCCTCTCACCAGGAGCTCTCACAGGAAATAGGGGAAGGAAAAGAGAATGAAAAACGGCTAGGGTTTCTCTGCCCCTTAAATACAAAATATGACACGGGTAGGGACACGGCCGTGTCCGTACCCGTGTCCTGCTTCCGCGAAACGGCCGTGGCGGTTTCCATGTCGGTTCAATGTTTGACACGGGTAGGGACACGCCCGTGTCCCGACCCGTGTCCCCATGACACGGCCGTGTGCCTGGCCGTGTCCTTGGCCGTGTGCTTCTTGAGTTACATCTCGACACCTCTCGTCGAGCTCAACTCGACGCACACGGGTAGGGACACGCCCGTGTCACTACCCGTGTTCCCCACTCGACGATTCTCGACGACTCTCGACGATCTCGACACGGCTCGTCGAGCTCAACTCGATGCACACGGGTAGGGACACGGCCGTGTCACTACCCGTGTTCCCCACTCGACGATTCTCGACGATTCTCGACGATCTCGACACAGCTCGTCGAGCTCAACTCGACGCACACGGGTAGGGACACGGCCGTGTCACTACCCGTGTCATCTACCGTGTCACTCTGCACTGATTTCTCCACTTCTACACAAGTGCAGCCCAATTCCCTGCACTTCTCAGGACTTGAGTCAACCCTCCTGACTCAAAACACACACACTAGGGGCCTAGAGCGATTTGGGACGTTACACAAACAGCTTGTTCAAGGAGGGCTGCGGGGGTAGAGGAGAGGCTTGATCAACAGAGAGGGTTGATCAAGAGAGGAAGAGGAGGGAGACCAGGAGTGGTCAAGCAGACAGTAACCGCGGCGATTGCGCTTGCAGGTTGGTTGCCGAGAAGAACTGAGCTGAGCTGAGGAGCAAGGCTTGCTGAGCAGAGAGCAAGGCTTGCTGAGCAGAGGGCAAGACTTGCTGAGCAGAGGAGCAAGACTTGCTGAGCAGAGAGCAAGGCTTGCTGAGCGGAGAGAAGAAGAGGGGGGCCGCTAGCAGCGACAACAACACACTTCGCCCGTCGCGGCCTAAATGTCACTCTTGCGACGGGCTTTCCTTTGATTAATAGCGAGAGGTTACAAGCTTACAAGTACACCTTTACAACAAATCACTAAAGGGGTACAAAGAGAAGCTGGACGGCTAAGGGAGAAGAAATTGCCAGAAAGCAGAGAAGAGAAGCTGCCAGAGACTAAGTAAAAGAGGCTGCCAGCTGCTGGAGGACTGGGAAACTGAATCTACAGAGTCTGCTGGCAAGCAGGAAGTAAGCTGTGGAGGACTGTGCGGACAGGAAATCTGAGTCCGCAGGGCTTGCTGGATGGCTGATGGAGGACTGCGCGGACAGGAAAACGGAGTCCGCAGGGCTTGCTGTCAAGACTTGTCTCCACCTCCAGTGCTCTCGATGAGAGGAATCAAGGGCTATTTATAGGCCCAGTGAAGTTCTTCAAGAAGCGGGGCCAAGTGACGTCAGCATGACGACCTGCGCGGACTCTGCGGACTGGAAATTGGAGTCCGCCAGGTAGGCGAAGCCGCAGGCTGGAGGAAGAGAACAGAGGCCGCCCCCTTGCGGGCAGCCTGGGCGGACTCCGGGGGAGTCCGCCCGGCAGGGCCGGGGCCGCCCCGTAGCGGGCGGCCTGGGCGGACTCCGGGTGGAGTCCGCCCGGCTGGCCGGGCCGCCCCCGAGCGGGCGGCCTGGGCGGACTCCAGGGGGAGTCCGCCCGGCTGGCGGGGCCGCCCCCGAGCGGGCGGCCTGGGCGGACTCCAGGGGGAGTCCCCGGCTGGCCAGGCCACCCCCGAGCGGGCGGCCTGGGCGGACTCCGGGGGGAGTCTGCCCGGCTGGCCGGGCCGCCCCCGAGCGGGCGGCCTGGGCGGATTCCGGGGGGAGTCCGCCCGGCTGGGCCGAGCCGCCCCCTAGCGGGCAGCCTGGGAGGACTCCAGGGGGAGTCCGCCTGGCTGGCCGGGCCGCCCTCGAGCGGGCGGCCTGGGCGGACTCCAGGGGGAGTCCGCCCGGCTGGCCGGGCCGCCCCCGAGCGGGCGGCCGGGGCGGACTCCGGGGGAGTCCGCCGGGCTGAAGGGCAGAGGCCGCCCCGGGTGGGCGGCTTGGCAGACGGATGTCGCCCTGGGTGGGCATCCTCGGCGGACGGCGGCAGGAGGCCGGAGCCCCTTGGGCGGACTGGGAAGCCGCCCCTTATGGTGCTGTTGGTAGACTCCTGCAAGGAAAAGCAATGCATGGTTAGTGAGCCTAACCGCATGACCTGCGAGGGTGAGCTATGGGAACAGCCCGCCGTCCCGCAGGGCACGCAGTTGCAAGGGGACCTAGATGGAAGGGGAAAACTGTCCGCCTACGCTGGTGGCTTATCGCGATCAAAAGGGAGAATCTAAGGAGCGCGACTAGCCAGCTGGCTACCTTGGGAAGGATCGCCGATTTCTGGGTTAACATAATCCCCGCACATTTTTAAGTTCCGAAGGGAACTTCGAAAAAGTTGGAGACCCACGAAAATCGTGATCCACCCCGAAGGAAAGAGAAGGGGGGGGGGGTAAGGAGAGATAGAACCTGAAGACTCTCCTTACAAGCTTGGTGTTTCCTGTCTATTTTCCTGCAAGAGGAAAATTAGGGTAAGCATGTATGGGTGGTACATCGAGTGTGTACCTGAGTTTGCTTTTGCAAAACGAAGAAGGCACGTCTTCTGTTAAGTTCTGCAAAACAAAAGTGAGGAAAATAGGAAGGCACAATAACTTGCAAGTACCTGATGGAGGCTTGCAAGCACCTGCAGCCCTCTACAAAAAAGGGAAGGAAGAAGAGTATACAAGAAAGAAAAATGAGTTGCAAGTACCTGGAAGGAACTTGCAAATCTTTTGTGGTTTCTTCAAAAGAAGAGTTAAAAGTACGCATAGTGCATGAAAGTAACTTGCAAGTACCTGAATGGAGCTTGCAAGTGTCGATGATCTCTGCAAGAAGAGATTTAGAGGTAGGTATTGTATACAAAGATAAGCTGCAAGTACCTGAATATGGCTTGCAGATGTCTACTAACCACTGCAAAGTGAAGAGTGAGCAGCAGATATAAAATAATGATTTAAACTGCAAGTACCTGAATGAGGTTTGTAGGTGTCTGTCGTTCTCTACAAATAGAAAAGTTAGAAGCGGACAATATGCATATAAAAGGAGCTCGCAAGTACCTGTGGAGAAGGCTTGCAAGGGTTTGCTAACCTCTGCGAGGAGAGGAATTAGAAGCAAACAAGATATGAAGATAACCGCAACAAAATTGTTGAGATAACCCATGAGGGTGGATTAGATAAGGTCGATATGACCAAGTAGCAAGAGAAATGCCCGATGAACATTATCATGAAGCCCAGATTAATGAATCGAGCGCTAGCTGTCGATATGGCTGGATGGGTATGATCAAAATGAATGCCAGAATCCTTTTGGTAGGTGGGATTAACCTGTTCACCTGTGAAAGGAGGGAAGAGAGAAAAGGAGGTCTACACTCGGAATGACTAAAGAGGGTTGAATGCTACCACAGGTGTTCCCCGTGGGCCTTATGCATCACTTGCCCAAAAAATCATCCCGAGTATAGTCCTACTCAAAGCGGGATGGCCGCGCATCCTCAAGGAGGGCACAAAAGAGAAAAGCAAGGAAAAGATCCTGAGAAGGATCGCTAGAAGGAACGCTCTCTTGCCTTGGGCACAAGCATCACTGATCAACGAGACTGGTTGCGCCAAGATGCCTAGCTTGTCTGTGGATTGATCAATTGAGTTGTGAGAACCTGAGAAGGCACGGATCGAGGATACCAGAGTGTTCAACAATCATAGTTAGATGATGATCAAAGAGACAAGGCTACGCTTGGTCGCCATTGCTTGTCAAGCAAAGATCATCATGACTGTAATGTATCCTAAGCAGAGCACAGCAGAGCTAACACATGGGGCTCCCCTAGCACACACTCTGTGTCAGATGCCGGCCAGGATCCGAAATCTGAAGCCCATTCCCGCGATTAAACTGCTCCCACTACACACATGAGTATAATCCCGCCATATGTGGTCGTAGCGGTTGTGCGAGAACAATCTATGGAGGGAACGTTTCAGACTCGGCGATATCTCATTGGCGTACTGATCCTCAGAGAGAGAGAGGAGAGGAAGGAGCAACACAAGAAGGGAACTGTGTCCGTATAAGATCCCTGATAAAAAGCTTTGTAGAAAAGTAAGAGAAGAACACTGAGAAGTGTTTGATGAAATGAAAATGTTTTAAGAGAGAGAGCAAGGGTTGAGGTAACCCACGGAGCTCGCTAGGAGCTTTGGAGGACTGTGAAGTCCATCGCTTGCTTAGAATAGCCTTCCAAGCACACCTTCGTTGTTGGAATCGAAGCATTCGACAGCTTGGTTAACAACGAGGAGAGGAGGATTTTCGACTTGGTTCACTCCTCTTGAGGAGCAAGGAACGTCTACGACTTCTTTGCCCTTTGAAGTTGCTGGATCAGGGCATTCTTCTTTAGGAAGCAGGTCATGCATCTTTCCCCACCGGAGCATCCTTTGCACAAGCTGCCAGAATGCTCGGCAGCCCTCTGTTAGGTGACCTGGCTCTTTGTGAAATTCACAGTAGGGTTTTGAGCCCCTAGATCTTTGATCTGCTGGTCGATAGGGCTGCTTGAAGTTTGCCCTGTCTTTCATGATCTGGATTACTTCTTGCATGACGTCGTCAAGATCAGACTCATGAAAGTCGCTGTCCTGCTGCTGTTGAACTGCTGCTGTTTGCAAAGACGGAGCTAGCGGCCGAAATGGGTCTTGGGCATGATCACGACTCGGGAAGGAGTATCGATGGCGATGAATCCTTCTCTCCTTATTTGAGTGAGTTGGGAAGTGATTGTGAGGAGACCTTGGAGGATGCTTGTGATAGAGATCCTCCTTGGATAGAAGCTTGGAGACAAAGCCCGGGTTGCTCTTTTCACCTCGGATATATGAGTTTGCTAGAGCAATCAACTCTTGATATGTCATTGGAGCACGGACATTGGCTTCAAATTTGAGAGGCCCTTCACGAAGACCGTGGATAAGAGCCACTCTGTACATTTCTTGATCAGTAACTTTGATGTCCAAAATCTCTCTTTGGAATCGATCAACAAGCTGAGACCAAGTCTCATTTCCACGCTGCTTGATCTCAAAGTGGGCTTCAGGACCGCCCTTTCTCTTGGTTGATGTAGAGAATCTAAGAAGAAACTTCCTTCGAAGATCAAGGAAGGAAGTGATGGAGTGAGGACGGAGGCCATAGAACCAGTCCCTCACTTGCCCATCAAAGGAGGTGACCAGGAGTTTGCACTTGGTTGCATCTGAAAGAGTCTTGAGAGCAACGGCTGACTCAAAAGCTTGGAGGTGCTTTACTGGATCTGTCTCTCCAGTGTAGATTGACAGTCGAGGTTCTATGAAGTTTGCTGGAGTTGGCTCATGGCGAACATTATTCGCGAATGGTGAAGGTTCTTCTTGCTCTCCTACATCATAGGGATAAAAAGGAGCATAAGCTGCAGCTGCAAAAGGAGCATGAGGATAAAAAGGAAAAGTTGCTGCAGGAGGAGCAAGGGCAGGAGCTGAAGGGTAGGGATGACTTCCCTGAAAATTGAGAACTCTAGCAGGACTTCCTCGGGCTGCTTCCCGAAAGAAGTTATGGCGAGCAGCAAACTCTTCATCTTGAGTTCGCAAAGGAGCTGCAGGCCCTTGCAGAAAGGTTGGAGTGTAAGGAGGATAGAATGACGGGCAAGCTTGAGAGTAAGCTTGCCGATGCTCTGATGTTGGTGTTGGGTTGATTGGAGCAGCTGGAGTAGCTGCTGGATGAGCGTCCAATCGCCGCATAATTGCAGCAAGAACTTTGTTGATTGCCTGGAACTGTTGAGCATTCTCACGGCGCGACTGCTCAAAGGATTCCCAAAGAGGATCTTCACTGGGACTTGGAGCAAGGTTCTCGGCTGATTGATGGTCTGACATGGTTAACTGTTGCTTTCACTGCCTGTTCTGATCTGAAGGGCTGCGCGTGAGCTGACGCTCCACGCTCACCGCACCAAAACTGTTGATGCGCGAAAACGGCACCGGGGGCACAGCTATCACCGAGGGGGTGTTTGGTCTCACAGGCTTGGTGAGGAGGGAGGAGAAAGGTTGCGGGGGTAGAGGAGAAGGAAGCTTCTGAGTGCTCGAGAGGGGAGCAAACAGCTTGTTTAAGGAGGGTTGCGGGGGTAAAGGAAAGGCTTGATCAACATAGAGGGTTGATCAAGAGAGGAAGAGGCGGGAGACCAGGAGCGGTCGAGCAGACAGTAACCGCGACGGTTGCGCTTGCAGGTTGGTTGCCGAGAAGAACTGAGCTGAGCTGAGGAGCAAGGCTTGCTGAGCAGAGAGCAAGGCTTGCTGAGCAGAGGGCAAGACTTGCTGAGCAGAGGAGCAAGACTTGCTGAGCAGAGAGCAAGGCTTGCTGAGCGGAGAGAAGAAGAGGGGGGCCGCTAGCAGCAGCAACAACACACTTCGCCCGTCGCGGCCTAAATGCCACTCTTGCGACGGACTTTTCTTTGATTAATAGCGAGAGGTTACAAGCTTACAAGTACACCTTTACAACAAATCACTAAAGGGGTACAAAGAGAAGCTGGAGGCTAAGGGAGAAGAAATTGCTAGAAAGCAGAGAAGAGAAGCTGCCAGAGACTAAGTAAAAGAGGCTGCCAGCTGCTGGAGGACTGGGAAACTGAGTCTGCAGAGTCTGTTGGCAAGCTGGAAGTAAGCTGTGGAGGACTGTGCGGACAGGAAATCTGAGTCCGCAGGACTTGCTGGATGGCTGATGGAGGACTGCGCGGACAGGAAAACGGAGTCCGCAGGGCTTGCTGTCAAGACTTGACTCCACCTCCAGTCCTCTCGATGAGAGGAATCAGGGGCTATTTATAAGCCCAGGGAAGTTCTTCAAGAAGCGGGGCCTAGTGACGTCAGCATGACGACCTGCGCGGACTGGAAATTGGAGTCCGCCAGGTAGGCGAAGCAGCAGGCTGGAGGACGAGAACAGAGGCCGCCCCCTTGCGGGCGGCCTGGGCGGACTCCGGGGGGAGTCCACCCGGCAGGGCCGTGCCGCCCCCTAGCGGGCGGCCTGGGCGGACTCCGGGTGGATTCCGCCCGGCTGGCCGGGCCGCCCCCGAGCGGGCAGCCTGGGCGGACTCCAGAGGGAGTCCGCCCGGCTGGCCGGGCCGCCCCCGAGCGGGCGGCCGGGGCGGACTCCAGGGGGAGTCCGCCCGGCTGGCCGGGACGCCCCCGAGCGGGTGGCCTGAGAGGACTCCAGTGGGAGTCTGCCCGGCTGGCCGGGCCGCCCCGAGAGGGCGGCCTGAGCGGACTCCGGGGGGAGTCCGCCCGGATGCCCGGGCCGCCCCCGAGCGGGCGGCCTGGGCGGACTCTGGGGGAGTCCGCCCGGCTGGGTCGGGCCGCCCCCTAGCGGGCGGCCTGGGCGGACTCCAGGGGGTGTCCGCTTGGCTGGCCGGGCCGCCCCCGAGCGGGCGGCCGGGGCGGACTCCGGGGGAGTCCGCCCGGCTGAAGGGCAGAGGCCGTCCCGGGTGGGCGGCCTGGCAGGCGGAGGTCGCCTCGGGTGGGCGGCCTCGGCGGACGGCGGCAGGAGGCCGGAGCCCCTTGGGCGGACTGGGAAGCCGCCCCTTGTGGTGCTGTTGGTAGACTCCTGCAAGGAAAAGCAATGCACGGTTAGCGGGGCTAACCGCATGACCTGCGAGGGTGAGCTATGGGAACAGCCCGCCGTCCCGCAGGGCACGTGGTAGCAAGGGGACGTAGACGGACGTGGAAAACCGTCCGCCTACGCTGGGGGCTTGTCGCGATCAAAAGGGAGAATCTAAGGAGCGCGACTAGCCAGCTGGCTACCTTGGGAAGGATCGCCGATTTCTGGGTTAACAAAAGACTCATTTTAGTATTTATATTCAAAAACCTCTTGACCATTCCATGGTGTGGGACTAAACGAATCATAAATTAAAAAAAACAAGACGCGTGGCTTTTTGGGGGTCAATATGGTCTTAAAACGAAAGGTGATCAACATGAAAGTTGTAGATCTCGGCGTGTCGAACAACTTTCATGATGATCACATTTTGATTTGGAGCCGTCTTGGCTTCCGATTTGGGCGTCGAAATCGGGGGCGGCGAGAGTGCTACTGTACAGCCTCTCGCCGCCCCCGATTTCGTGGCCCAAATCGGAAGTCAAGAATGCTCCAAATCAAAAAGTGATCACCATGAAAGTTGTTCATCTCGCCGTGATCTACAACTTTCATGTTGATCAAGTTTCGATTTGGAGCCGTCTTGGCTTCCGATTTGGGCCTCAAAATCGGGGGCGGCGAGGGTGCTACAGTACAGCCTCTCGCCCAAATCGGAAGCCTAGACGGTTGCAAATCAAAAAGTGATCATCATCAAAGTTGTTCGTTTCGCCGAGATCTAAAACTTTTATTTGATTACTTTTCGTTTTGAGACCATGTTGACCCCCAAAAAGGCTGGGCCGGGCGGGCTGGGGCAATCTTCGAGCGGCCGGCGGCGGCGAAGCCCGCCGGGGGGCCGGCAAAGCCCGCCGTTGCCGGCCGGGTACTGTGGGCGTGGCCATCAGGCCGGAGGCCCGTGCCTATCGCTCGTGTGTGTGTGTGTGTGTGTGTGTGTGTGTATATATATATATATATATATATATATATATATATATATATATATATATATAATTATGTATATATGCATTTATGTATATGTTGGAGTAAACTGAAACCTATGATTTCAGTTTTAATCTAAAATTCAAAATCTTGTAATTGCATAGCCCAATTGATCTATAATAAAATTAATTAAACCTCCTGTCGTTGATATCTTTTCTCAAGAAAATCAGATGTATATGCTCTGAATAAATGGATCTGCTGATATAAATCCTTCAAAATAGAGAATTTGATTCCTCACCGTTGGAGATCTTCTGATATCAAGAACGTAAGTATACAGATTTGCAGTAGTGAAGATTCATGGCCAAATGATTTGTTGTTACTGTTTATTCACAGATCTAAATGACGCCTTGATCCCGTGGAGGAGAAAAATTGGTGTTACACGCCGGTGACTTTTGGAAGGAGAACACCGGCCGTGCAGATGCAGGAATGAAGATCGCCGGGAAGTTATCAGAACAGCAAACGATCTCTGGAGGTCATTTTGCCGGAAGACGGCGCCGACGATGGAGATGAGCAGAGAGACTACGCCGGTGATGGAGATCTGAAAACAGGGGTTTCACGAAGAAGGTGAAGAGAGCTCGGAAAATCAGCCCTTGTACACTACTGAATAGCCAGGATTGAAATCTATATGAGGGGTTTTAATATTTAGGCTCTAATAGGGCAAGCCCTTAATGTTGGAGTTACCAAAAATTATTGAAAACAATCAATTTCATTAAACTCCAAATAAATGAAAATTAAGACCCCAAATAATTAATTAGATTCATAATCAAGCCAGAATTTGTGTCAAGGGTGAGACCGAGTTTGCGACTGGAGTTACGAGACGATCTGACCCACCTATCACAGGCTTTGACCGTTCGCACGACTGAATTAACGCGCGTTCGTAGGAGTCCAAATAGACTAAATATACGCGTACAACTCTAACGGGACGTCTCGATGAATCGAGTTCACTTAACAAGAAAATTTTCAACAGATTTGAGAGCAAGCAGAGAGAATTCAGGACGAAGGAACGATCTAAATTGCATATACTCACCGGAAAATCTCAAAGCTTGACTTCAAATGAAGGTGTAAGGGTCTTTTTATAACTTTCTTGAAGACACGTGTTAGTAATTGCCCCGACTGGATCTTGAGTTGACAAATGACGTTGTTCCATTTCGGTCACCTGAATCACTAATATTCCAAAAATAACAAGCATGCCCCCCCCCCCCCCCCCCCCCCCCCCCCCCCCCCGCAATCCGGGCAGCCCGGGAAAGTGGCTCGGCGACGGCGGCGGACCTATACGACAACCTACTGCGCGTGCACTGTCCCTGCATATTGCCCGTGTGTGCGGGTGCGTTCGTGCTTAGTGCTTTGTTCGAGACCCGCCTATCCCAGGCGGCTTCACAGCTCTTCGGGCGAGCGCGGTCCGCCCATGCGGTTCACTCAGTCAGACCGATTCGCTTGAGCACTTAGGTCCGCTTTTACACTGATAATTTTTAGAGGGAACCCCATAAAGACTTTTTGGTTGACAAAAATCACTCTGATTTATGATTCTTAACATATATATAATCTCAGAGAAAATAAAAAAATAGAATCATAAATATATATATATATATATATATATATATATATATATATATATATATATATATATATATATATATTTTTAAAAACATATCTAATTTATCATATATTTATAAATAATCTTAGAGAAAATATAATCTCATGAAGTACTGCAAGCATGATGGGCTTGAAATGATAGTATTGAAAATACCCTAAACTCACAATTTTTTGTCAGTTCGATCCAAACGAAGGGCGGTGAGATTGGTGGCATGTTGCTTCATGCACGGGATCCTCCAGATCATGGATTGACAATCGGCCTTAGGGTGATCTCAAGACCCCCTTAGGAGGTTGGTGGCCTTCTAATGTACTTTTCTGAATGAATATAAAACAACACTTATCCAAATTAATTATAAATACATTGATTATTGAATTTAAAAATATATATTAATTTAGGTAAAAAGAAAGGTTTACTTATTAGAGCTAATTCGAGACTTTTGTATGGTGATCTAAATTGCATGCATTGTCTTAGCGCGAGAGCGATCGAACGTGCAAACAGTCAATGAAAAGATGACGGCTGTCAAAAAACTTTTCTTAATGGGGAAAACATTGGAAAGAGATGAAAAACCACAATGTTGGGGCCGTGCTGACCAAATTTCACTATCTGCTGGTGTTGTACAATGCTATGAAGGGAAGGAGAGGACGACATACTGCTCCTTGTTACAATTGTTGGGGGGGGGGGGGGGGGGAGAGAAAGATGTTCTTGGAGGGTGGTGGGCTACCACTCGCAGAGACATGTCTTTTGCTTGCCATAGTGGGGAGCACTGAGCTGGAAGCTTTGAGGCCTTCCGCTAGTGCTCGAAAGCCGAAGGGCCTCACTCGACGCGCCTCAGCTTCTGTGGGTTGTCGCCTGTTGCACGTTGGAGGGATTCCTGTTGAGTTGAGGGCGCCGTGAGCACTGAGTGCGTTGCCCGTAGAATGTTTGTTGTGATGTGTGTGAAGCGCTTGCTGCGATGGACGCGGAGTACTGAGTGCGTGCGGAGTGGAACATGCGCAGGGGGCGCTCAAAGGAGGATGAGCAAGGGTCTTCGAAGGATCTTCAAGACGTTCAAAAATCTTCAAAGGAGTCTTCAATGGTAAGGGAGATCTTCAGGAGATTCTCGAGGGAGCTCTCATGCTCGCAGGATGCCAAGTGGCAGGAGGTGAAGATCATGTGAGGAAATCTGGGGGGAAGAAGGTTGAAAAGATGGAGACCTTGTGGTCCTATTTATTGGTTTTGAGGGTGGTTGTGCGGTTATCCGCAGACCATAACCACTTTATGTGTTATTCGAAGATCACTACTTATAATTCATGTCTCGTATTTTTTAAGGATTTACTACGTGCACACTGATTGAATGGTGAAGATCGCGTGGCGGCTATCAGACAGTGGAGGTGGATTGGCCGACAGGATTGGTCGACGACGAGATCCCGATGGTGGGAGGTCGGCCGGGGAGGAGGGAGAGGCGGCCAGCCGGGAGGCTCGCCGTGGGCCTTCGTGGTAGTGGGTGTGCGTCTGAGAAGCACAGAGGCGGCCAACCGCAGCCCCTTGCAGCCGCGTTAGTGCGACCGCGAGGTGCGGCGGTGGCACAGTCGCATTCGGGCGGCCGCTAGGCACGTCGGAGGCGAGCCGCGGCCCCAATGGCCTCGTTCGGGCGGCTGTTAGGGGCGGCGCCGGCCGGCCGGTGGCTGCGGGCGGTTGGCCTGATAGCTGGGGGTTATTCTGGTGCGACGATCGTGTACGTGGATCATGCTCGTGGTTGTTAAGAGAGGTTCCCTCCAGGACCCTGATTAAGTTAGTGAGGGACATGATAATTCCGGCTATTTACAATCCGTAATTTCTATAAATGGAGGAGGATCTCATCATTACTCAATTAGATTTTTGTTAATATATTATAATGTAAAAAAATTCAAATTCAGTGCAAAAATATTGAAAGAAAAAAATTTTATTTCTTAAACAGTTAGGCTCAATTTAAGAAGAACATTTTTGTTAGTTTCTCAACTCTTTTCTAATTTATTTCTGCACCAAGCCGATAGAAACAACCACAACAAACGAGCAAAACTACTCCCTAATAAAACAAAGAGTTCCTCGTTTCAGTTCCAACCACACAAACAATTCAATAGCGGATTACTTTCTTTAGGTATTTCTAATCATATAAATTATTACCCACACAGGACTCTTAGCACATTCCATCTTCCTTTCAATTTATTTAATTCTTTTCGTAGAAAAAGAAAAAGAAGATGGCGTTTAAGAATTTTATCATGGCTCTTCTTATCACAAATGTTATAATGACTTTTGTCACCGTGGGAACGGCAGAAGCAGGTGGATGTTATTGCGAATGCATCACGTTCTGCAAGATAACAATGCCGGGGTACGAAAATTGTGGGAAGGACTGCGAGCCTCATTGTCTCAATTTGGGGAAACCAAAGACGCTGCAAGAGAACGATGAGTCCTGTCCCGCAAAACTCAGTCCTAAATATGTGAAGTTTTTGCGAGATCTGGGACTTCTTGTGCCTCCAAGCTTCTTTGAGAAGGAAATAAACAAAGCCAATCCTTAGAGTTCAATGATATTTTTATTTTCTCGAAATAAAAATATAATAATAAATGTGTGTATGCATGCATAACACATTGTTACGTGTAAAAGTAAAATAACTATGTACTCATTAATTAATAAATGTTATCTAATGCCTTTATTTTATCTTATCTATTCGAGTAGATATTGTGTATAAAGAATGGCAGAAATATTGTTATTGGACTATGCTTGGTGCTTAACTCATTTATTACATTGGATCTTATTATGCATCAATTACACACCTAGACAAATATCACAAAATAGCTCCCATCATAGGGACCTCTAAATCTTGGATTGACAGTCGGTTTGTGGGTAATGTCGTTAGCCCTTGTTATTCTCTCAAATTATTAAAAATTGTTATTTTGATAGCTTCTTCATAGTGGCTTGCCACTTTTATTTTTTTAGGATCACAAATATAATATACTTTCATTTTACTTGAGAGAGGAATATACACCATTAATTTTGTTCACGTGTCACCGTTATATGTATAATATATACGAGTGAAAATACCTTTTGTTGGAACATTCAACATTCCAATATTACAATTTTTATAAAAAACATTATACAACTTTTTATAATGTAGTTTAATTTGAGTTTTTACATTATTTTAAAAGTATGTCAGTACAACTCATATTCGTCGAAGGTGGACCCCGACAAAGTCAGGCCAATAAGAGTCAAAATCAGCAAGTCAAGACAGAAGTCAGAGCCAACACTCAAAAAGTAGAAGGCCTGAGCGAGTATGGCGAGCTCCCCTCCCATACTCGACAGGTAGGCGACTAGGGCAGTTACTCGCCCAACCTGAGCGAGCTCCGCCAAGAGATCGCCTACTCGGGGGGGGGGGGGGGGGGGGCTATAAATAAGACCCCTTCTCCCTTGGATCTGCCTATAAATAGGACCTCAGGGGTACGAGTAAAATGACTTCGGAATCTCGCAAAAGATCTCGACCACCTCATTTCCTAGACTTCGAGCTGAGCCTTTGGATCCTTTCTTCAGAGAGACATGTCACGAGCTAGCGACAATCCATCTTAGTCGCCGCCTTTCCCCAGCTAGAATCTACCTCGTACTCTGCTCAAACATATTTGATTGTGGAGGGGAAGCTTCTTCTAAATATCCGAGTACGTGGTGGGAACTCTTTGCCGCAGTGCCTAAGGTCCTTTTTGTTGCTTGTCTGTTTCCGCCTCCTAGCCCGTTAGCCGTCGAGCCCGGCTGATGAATTGGTAGCCTTAGGCTGTCTTGATCCAAATTTTGGAGTAGCGATTTCCCGGTTTCAATACTTTGGTGCGATGAGAGTGGATCACAACCGAGAAGAAAAGTTTCGCGAGTAGGCGAGATGGTAAATGGAGGCGAGAATGAGGAGATAGTCGGCAACTCGACAGGAGTCAGCAAAACAACAAGAGTAAACGACTTTGTGACAGTGGTGGTGTTCGAAGAGTTCACAAGGAGGATTGAGAGGAGCATCCTGGTTGGGGTCCCTCCTTGCCCCGATATCACGACGACCTCACCTCGTCGCGTGACACCGTCAGAGAAAGAAGCGTCACCTAGGCGACCAGAGGAGGAGCCAGCAAGAGAGGTACAGGAGCGACCAATGCAGCCGCGACACTATCCAACGAGCAACTAGGGGATCATGTTCCGAGAAGCAGAACTGCCGACGAGATATCACGATACTCGCCAAGATAACAAGTATGAGAGGATACACGCGAGTATGAAACTCGTCATCGCCAAGGAGGGAGGAGCCCCTTCTGTAACGATATCCTAGCAACCCCGGTTCCTGAAGGCATTAGAGAGCCCATCCCGAACAACTACTCCGGCAAAGATGACCCGGTCAGACATCTTCAATGGTTCGTGGACGTGGTGTACGTCAATCTGCAACATGATTGATGCTTTTAAATGCAGATTCTTCTCCATCACCTTCAAGGAGAATGCGAGAGACTGGTTTCACTAGTTGGCCGAAGGTTCCATCTACTACTTCAAGGACCTGCGTCGGGGACTGATTGTAAGGTTTGCGATGTCCAAGAAGAGGAAGAAGGAAGCCACCGTTCTTTTCAAAATCCAGCAAGGGCAGCGTGACAGCTTCAGCCACTACATCGACTTTTTCCAGGAAGAGGTTCTGGAAGTCGAGGAAGTGGAAGGCTTTACCCTAACAGTGGCCCTAACGTTCGGCCTAAAGCATGACCTCTTCAGCCTGGATATTGGGTCCAAGCCCCCAAGATATTTTTAGGATATGATCGAGAGGGCGAACAAGTTTGTGATGTAATACCCCAGTTTTCCAGAACTTGAGCCTCTAGAAGCTAGCACGTGATATTGGATAGATACCACTCGACGGTAGCCTGACATTGAGTGCTTTTAGTAGCAGGCGTTGAGTGGTAGGCTTTGAGTACGTCGAGTGCTAGTGCACGGCGTTAGCTAGTTACCGCTTGGCGTTAGCCTTCTTGCGTTGAGACAGAAGTGTTGAGTGAGCTACCGCGCATCGGTATTTCTACCGCCGGTGGTATCACGACATTTTTTTAAATGAGGGCTCGAGAAGCTACCACGGCGCGGTAGGTAGTTACCACCGGGCGGTAGTAGATGGGAGTAGTTCCGTAGATCTGTGTTCCGACCTTCCGGTTTTGCTTCAGTTTTGATCCTATAGCCCAGGACACTCAGTCCAAGAGGCATAAGTAGGGCTGAGAGGCTCTTTTCTCTCATTTTCTTCTCTGTTGAGTGAGATTTAGGGTTTGGGATAAAGAGTTTGGAGGAGGAAGAAGAAGGCTTTTCTCCGCCATTGACGAAGCTTCGTGGCTCTTATCGTTGATCCAAGGCCAGATCCGTGAAGAGGACTTGAAGGCGCACGCTTTCATCCGTGCAAATCAAGTTTTCCATGGCTAGGAAGATGAGTCGTAAGGTAACAACCTTTCTCCTCTCAGTCTTTAGGATGTGTGCATGACATCCATTTTTAATCTTGATTTCTTTCAAGCATTTTATGCACCAGATCTCTCGAATTAGAGAGGTTCAGGTTACCATGATACAGGAGGAGCCACCGGGTCGATTGTGTCCGTACTCGACATGATGTTGCATTTGAAATCCGATCCGCTAGTGGATTAGGCAATGTGGGTGAAGCCGTAGTCGCGACCGTTAGTCCGACTCGATGATCTTACATAACGAGCCTTAAGGATTTTGCTAGAAATTCGTTTACGGCAAGAATCCGTTTGTGATGTTTGCCCCCCTTTATTTTGTGTAAGAACGAATGGTGAATTAGAGTGAGAAAGGCTATTGATTGTGATGTGCTATGGTGTGACTTTGTTTCTGTGGTGGGCTGGCTAGCTCGTGACGTGCAAGTCATGTGTGGAGAGTCTCCCGGCGAGACAAGTCCCCCTCTATAAAACTGACGAGAATGCCAAGCTTTTGACAAGCCCGAGCGATGAAGCCCATGCGTGGGTGGGGTCAAGCGAAGGTTCTTAGCATCAGTTTATTGTTTTGAGACGAAATCCTAATGTGAGAAGTCAGAGCTTGAAGGCAAGCCCGAGTTTTGAGACCCACGAGCGGGTGGGGCCTTGGCAAGAGTCCCGTGTAGCGGTTTGAATGCCGTTAGGGGAAATGGAAGTACTCGTGTGATGTGATGTGTTGATGCGTGATGATATGTTAGTTTCATGCGCTATATGATGCCTTGGGTGAAACCCAGGTTTGCATACATGCTACATAGTAGACCCCTTTTTATTAATTGCTCAACCTAGAAAGGTGTTTGATGTATGTGACATCCTAACCTGTTTCTTTACTCTATGTGTTTATATATATTTGCATACAAAGTGTTGACCTGCAAGGTGATGGAGTGCCCAAGGGTCTGCTAGGGACGACCGTGAGGAGATGTGTTGGTTACACAATCATGGTCAGCCTTTGATGACCCACGTTACAACACATTTTTATAGGGAAAGGGTCGCATGCGGGAGCAAGCTCACCGACCAAAAAGGCCTAAGCCTCATGAAGTGGACTTTTGTTTAACAGCTTTGTGTTGTTAAGTGTTATGCTTAGTGTTGGGTCCATTGATCCCAATGGCCCTAATTTGATGATGTCAAACATGTCAATGAGATGAACATAGTTGTATTTGATGTATGGTTAAGTTCATGGATACAGTTAGTCTTTGTCATAATGATTGGACAGCTAGTTCAAGAGACAATGACCGGTGGACTCAAGGTGGAGCTGGAAACTCAGGAAAATTACCTAAGTCCAAAAGTGTTGAGTGAGGCAAGCTCACTCAACACCATCCAACTAATAGCGCTGAGAGAAGGCAGACAAGAAAATTACCTAAGTCCAAAAGCGTTGAGTGAGGCAAGCTCACTCAATGCCATCCAGCTAATAGCGCTGAAAGAAGGCAGGAAGGAAAATTACCGAAGTCCGAAAGCATTGAGTGAGGCAAGCTCACTCAATGCCATTCAGTAAAAAGCACCGAGATAGCCAGAAAAGTTGACTAAGGCAAAAAGCACTGAGACAGCTGAGACCGCTGAGAAGAAAGCGTTGAGATTGCTGAGATAAAGCCTGAGAAAATCAGCCAAGTCCAGAAGCGTTGAGTGAGCTCAACTCACTCAACGCCCTACAACTAGAAGCATTGAGTCAAGGTTGTCCTGTCATAGCCTTACTGTGAAGAGTCTAGAAAATCGGCTAAGTTCAGAATCGTTGAGAGAGGCAAGCTCACTCAATTCTCTCAACGCCATCAAGCAAAGCTGAAGAAATTTCTAAGTCCAGAATCGCTGAGTCTACCATTCGTCGAGCTGAGCTTAGCTTTCGTCGACCGGAGTTCACAGTTCGTCGATCTCATCTTTTACCTATAAGAAGGACGGAACTATCAGAATCACCGACCGAAGCTCAGATTTCGTCGAGCGGAGCTCGAAGTTCGTCGACCTTAGCCTTCACCTGAAGAAAGAACCGAGCTAAGAGAATTCATCGATCTCAGCTTCACTATTTCGTCAAGCTGAGTTTAGATTTCGTTGAGCTAAGCTTGAAGTTCGTCGAATGCAGGATTTCAGATAAGTTAGTTGATTTTGGCTAAGTCCAGAATGATGCTGACTCAGCAAAGTCAACAAAGTTCAGATTCGATGCAAATCAACATTAACGTCGCCGTCAGTCTACAGTGGATCTCAAGTTAATATAGCTGAGGTTTTAACCACCGTTAAAACTGAGACACGTGTAGATCATCTCGCCAATGTGACAGTATTATAAATAGCAGAAGAGATCAAGATCTAAATACGATGATCAATGAATTAATTGGATTAATTTCTGATTAAAAAATGAGAAGCGGAGTTCGTCGTTTTCATCCGCCATTGTTGCAGAAGCCAAAAACCTCAAGATCAAATCTGAAGGGCTTCTGATTTTGCTGGTGCAATCAATATCTACTCCTGCAGGTTTAGAGTAATCCACTAAGAGAGATGAATCAGCCTAGGCATTCCCTAGCTGAAGTTATCTTCCCGATCCAAGCCAAGCAAGAATTTGAAGATCAATTTGCTGGATCAAAGAAGAAGGAAGGGCTGAAATCTACTCAGTCCAGATCAGGAGATATTCCTGAAGAAGAAAAAGTAGATTCATCTGCTAGTTGATTCCAGAACAAGCCAGACATCATTTCAAGATCTCTGTATCATCTTTTTGCTGTGAAGAAGAAGTTAGGTCTGATATCTGCTCAGTCCAAGTAGACAGGCACAAAGAATTTTCTCTAGTGTCTGTAATTCATCATATTTAATATTTCTTTGTAAGATTCATTCTGAATCTGAGTGGAAGGCTAAGGCCTGAGTTGTAAGCCTTTGTTATAAAGGCTGAGGTAGGACATGAGTTGCCTGAGCTGTAGGAGTGTGGAGTCATTCTGAGGTAGAGTTCTTGGGAAGAACTTGAGTTGTAGGATCTTGGTAATCTGAGTGGTAGGGCTTGTGCCTGAGTTGTAGGAGCCGGTTGGGCTCTGAGCTGCAAGATCTGAGGATCTGAGAAAGATAGAAGGAAGTTTGGCTGAATCTAGTATACTGCTAGATAGGCAAAGAGAGAAAGTGGATGTACCCATCATTTGGGGAACCACTATAAAATTCTGTGTACTGTGTTGTGCTGGTTTTGATTGTGATGATATTGCTGTGATGTGATATTAATCGATTAGTTGCTTAAGTTTTTGGGATTGGACCTATTCACCCCCTCTAGGTGATTAGTTGTTCTTGAAATCAAAACTTTCACTTAGTGCATTATGTTTCGGGCTTGCATGCCGAGATAACTTAGGAGTGTCATGACACATTGCTCTATTTGAGGTTATTGTTTCAGTTTCTGGACAATTGGATATTGTAATGCTTTAAGGCCGGTTCGAACTCATTTAGTAGTGGATAACTTCTGGTTGGTTGTTTGTTTCCACTGTTTTGTTTGCGTTTTGTAGTTTTATATCATCATATAATGCTTAAGCTATGAAGTCTGTATGTTATGGGGACCTGGCCGGACCCATATTATATAGTCATTACTGGGGGGGGGGGGGGTATTATAATTTGGTATCAAAGCAGGTTAGTGTCCACAGTACGGTTTATTGGTCGATTTGGCATAATTAGAATGCGTAAAAAGTTATCCACATAGGATTATCAGAGGACCACGAGTGTCCTACTGTCTAAGTCTCGCGGCCTCGACATCCCCTCATCGTCGCTTGCCCCCTGCCTTCGATGAGCAGTGTTACTGCTCCGGTTCCTATGGGCATGGGTGTAACCCCGACCGATTTCTGTCGCATGCTTGTAAAGGCAATGGTAGCGGCCCAAGCTGTAGCGACAGCGCAAGTTGTGACCCTTATTGCATAGGTAATGACTCCTGTTGCCCCGGATGTGACACCAGTCATACCGGCCAAAGGAGCCAGGAGTTGTTGGCTGAGAGAGTGGTTGTTGGGCAAGGAGATCGACAGATGAAGTATTTTCTAAGTTTCCATCCTCCAACATTCAAGGGAGTTGGCATGCAGCCGCCAGTTTCAGTTTGCGACCTTCATGTTAGAAGGTGACGCTAGGCTGTGGTGGGTGACCCATAGCAGCCGCCAGTTTCATGGACGCACCCCATCCGTAAGAGAGTTCGGGAATGCCTTCTTAAAGAAGTATATCCTCTCATCAACAAGGTTAGCCCTTCAGAGAAAGTTTCTGCACTTGGTACAGCGGGATAAGAATGTAGATGAGAACATTCAGGAGTTTACTCGATTGGGTCGTTATGCTGGAACGACCATGGCTGACGATGAGGAGAGGGATAATCTCTTCTACCATGGGTTGAGGGAGAATTTGAGACAACCCCTTATAACTATGAAGAATGTAGGTTTCAATGAGTTGTGAGAGGCTGCCAGGACGCTGATGATTCCGAAGTCATTTTACTCGTACCCCTGGGGTCCTATTTATAAGCAAATCCAAGGGGAGAGGGGTCTTGTTTATAGCCCCCCACGGAGACTAGGTGACTTCTTGGGGGACCTCGCTCAGGTTGGGCAAGTAACTGCCATAGTCGCCTACCTTATGAGTATGGGAGGGGAGCTCATCATACTCACTCAGGACTTCTACTTTTTGAGTGTTGACTCTGACTTCTGCCTTGACTTGTTGATTTTGACTCTTATTGGCTTGACTCTGGGGGGTCCACCTTAGAAGAATATGAGTTGTACATACATACTTTTAAAATAATGTAAAAACTCAAATTAAACCACATTATAAAAAGTTGTATACTGTTTTTTATAAAAAATGTAATAATAGAATGTTGAATGTTCCAACAAAAGGTATTTTCACTCATATATATTATAAATATAACGGTGACACATGAACAAAATTAATGGTGTATATTCCTCTCTCAAGTAAGATAAAAGTATATTATATTTGTGATCCGAAAAAAATAAAAGTGGCAAGCCACTCTGAAGAAGCTATCAAAATAATAGTTTTTAATAATTTGAGAGAAAAACTAGGGCTAACGACAGTACCCACAGACCGACTGTCAATCCTAGATTTGGAGGTCCCTATGTTGGGGGCTATTTTGTGATATTTATCTATGTGTGTAATTGATGCACAATAAGATCCAATGTAATAAATGAGTTAAGCACCAATGCAATCACGACACTATCCGGCGAGCAACCAGGGGATCAAGTTCTCAGATGGGGGACAACCGATGAGATATCACGATACTCGCCAAGATAACGAGTATGATAGGATACTCGCGAGTCTGAAACTCGCCATTGCCAATGAGGGAGGAGCCCCTTCTATGACAATATCCTAGTAACCCCAGTTCCTGAAGGACTTAGAGAGCCCATCCTGAACTACTACTCCGACAGAGATAACCTGGTCAGGAATCTTCAATGGTTCGAGGGCGTGGTGTCAATCTGCAACATGATTGATGCCTTTAAATGCAGATTCTTCTCCATCACCTTCAAGGAGAATTCGAGAGACTGGTTTCACCAGTTGCCCTAAGGTTCCATCTACTACTACAAAGACCTGCGTCGGGGACTGATAGTAAGGTTTGCGACGTCCAAGAAGAGGAAGAAGGGAGCTATTGCTCTTTTTAAAATCCAGCAAGGGCAGCACGAGAGCTTCATCCAGTACATCGACTATTTCCAGGAAGAGGTTCTGGAAGTCAAGGAAGTGGAAGGCTTCACCCTAACAGTGGCCCTGAAGTTCAGCCTAAGGTAGGGCCTCTTCAATTTGGATATTGGGTCCAAGCCCCCGAGATCTTTTTAGGAGATGATCGAGAGGGTGAACAAGTTCGTGCAGGGGGAGGAGAAAAATCTAGACTTCTTGGCTAGGCTTGATAGGAAAAACCTGGGAGGCAGGGAAAAAGGAGGACCTTCAGAGGTTAGTGCCAGAGTAGTGCCAAAGAGGCAGGGAGAGAAGAGAGGAGATGAACCGAGGATAAGGGAACAACCCAGGAGGGCGGAGGAGCAGAGGAGGTGGGAGAGGCCTTGTAAGCAGGAGGATAGGAAGCCCGTAGCGGCCACAGAAAGAAGGGCCGGATAAGGCATGATGATTCCAGTATCCCATAAATCATCCCCAGTGGAGGCCACCGGGATGACCTCAGTACCAAAATCAGGAAAGGAGGAACGACCACCAGCCGGGGAGGAGGTAAGGAATAGCTCAAGAAGAGACGGTGGTCATTGCCGACAAGGGAATATGCATCACATGAGGGTTCAACTAGTAAGGAACTCAGTGGTGGAGATCTCCTTTTACTGCGATCTACATCGTGTAGAGGGGCACGAGATTATGACCTGCCCAGACTTTTGGGAGGCGGGGAGGAGGTTGGTGGCAGTAGCGGTAGAGAGGGAGGAGCCGAGGCAGGAGGTTCCCACAGGACCAGTATCATTCCTAGGTCCAGGGAGGAGGAGGAAAGAAGATCAGGTCGACCAAAAAGGTCGCGGGGAGGTGGTGCAACGCCCGAGTGGAGGGCAGGTAGGAGTGATCAACAGAGGATCCGAGCTTGGATCTTCCCCAAGGGGGGTCTCCATTATATTTACTGCAAGAGAGTCACCTCTACCTCTCACACACAGTCACCATTTGAGGAGATCACTTTCTCTGAGGAAGATATTTTAGGGAAATGAGAACTCCTTTCATGATGCCCTCGTCATCCAAGCCGCCATTTGGAACTTCACAAAATACCAAATCTCAACAGACAACGGGAGCTCGGTGAATGTTATTTTCAAGAGGACCTTCATCGGACTGCAGGTAGAAGCATCCAAGATCCTAGCTACAGATGGGCCCTTCTTTGGCTTCTCTAGAGAGAAGAAAGAGGTGGAGGGAGGAGCTGATCTTCTAGTGATCCTTGGTGGTACCTCAAACCGACATAGGTTTGTCATCATCAACGCACCGAGCTGCTACAACACCATCTTTAGAAGACCCCTCATCAACTACTTCAAGGCAGTTCCATTATCGTACCATCAATGCCTGAAGTACTTCCAGGGGGATGTCCAAGTGTTGGTCAAAGGTGATCCAAAAGCTGCCAGAGAGTTCTATCTGAATGACATCAACACCATCAACTAGATGGAGGACGTGGATAGACTGGAGAAGATACTAGAGGGGGAAGAAGGGCTGAGAGCTGCTGAGGAGCTGGAAGAACTGGAGGTGATCTCCAGGGAGGAGAGCCCAGACTGCTAAAGATCAGAGGGTACCTGATGTTGAAAGGGAAGGTAGAGATGGTCGCATGTCTACAAGATAATGTGGACATTTTCGCTTGGAGCGTCATGGAGATATCAGGAATTGATACAGAGGCTGTCTACCATCACCTCAACCTGGATCCCAAAGTTTCCTCAGTCCTTCAGAAGCAGAAGAAAAGCGCGTAACACCCCAAATTTAACCAAAGTTATTTTGGTGTGTGTTTAAAGGGCGTGGTATAGGTATATGGGTTATAATCCATAAGGTATACAAATTCGGTGTGCGGATAGTGGGTGTCGGTGTGTGATTTGTGAGTTTTGGCGTGCATTTAGGGGGTGGTATGCAGATAGCAGTTTGGCTAGGGTTTTATATAAAACCTAAAATCTTCCTCCTTTCCTCCCTCATTGTCATTGACCGAGCCCCCATTTCCCCAATTCCCCTCTACTGATCCTGACCTTATCCCTCTCCCAATCTCTCTCTCTCTCTCTCTCTCTCACACACACACACACACACACACACACACACACACACACACACACACACACACACACACACACACACACACACACACACACACACACACACACACACACACACACACACACACACACACTCTCTCTCTCTCTCTCTCTCTCTCTCTCTCTCTCTCTCTCTCTCTTGTTCTCTTTCACGTGCGCCGCTGGAAGGAGGCCGATCCACCCAACTCTACCTCTTTTGAGCCTCCTCTCCCATCTCTCTCTATCACTCTCTCGATCTGCCGCCACTGGAAGGACTCGTGCCCTCTAGTTTTCGGGATCCAACTTATAAGAAAGAGGAGAAGTATCTCCCCTTTTTTGGGAGCAGCTGCCAACTAGGAGCAGCCTGACCTCCCTTCTTCTCTCTTTGGCCCGGCTGCAGCCGGCTAGGAGGAGGCCCGATTGTTGAGGCTGACCCCTTTATATTATTGTATGCACAACAAGTAAGAACAAAAGCCCGGGGAGCACCTTTAGCCGACTCTCCTCTCATCTTGGCCCACCGAGAGGGGTTGTGTGTGGTCTTACTCTTATTGGTGATGGCTGAATGATGGTGTTAGAAGAAGAACAACCCTTTTGGAGCTCGGACTGGTATGTGGAAGCCAAATCCGTGACAACCGAGCCATGCCTCCAAAACACACGTCAAAGGTAACAACGTTTCTTCTTGGACAAGTGAAGTTCCCTTTACTTTAGCATGTTTGCATGGAAGCCCCCCCCCCACACGATGGGTGGAGGAAGGGTGTTCTCTATCGGGTTGATGTGTTCATCCCCACTATTATTTGTATTTAGTACCCGTAAGCGCGAGTATGGATTATGCATACTGTGTGAAGCCCATCCAGACCTGTTGGTCTGGATTGGTGATGTTCTGTGGGTTCCCAGAGAAGAATCCGTGGAAGTTGTATGGTTTGGAATATGAAGATCTGCACGGAGCGGCAGTTAGTGCTGGAGGTGTGCTCCAAGAAACACTATAATGTTTGTTTTGGATCGTTGTATCATTGGCATTAGCTTCCTGGATGATTTTGTAGTGTTTATGCGTAAGCGGTCTCTCGAAGACCGTATGTTAGCATGTTGAGCTATGCGCCTTAGGTGCCCAGCTTTAGTGGCCACGAGTACCAATCTTGGAACATAACATTGCTTATGTCGTGTGTGGGAAAGGGGATGATAACCCACGTCATTGTCGTTAATTGGCATGATGATTTGAGCAATGGGGAAAAGCTGAAATGTACCCGTTCTATGTCGTTCGGCTAAATGGACCTAAAGTACATGACAATTGCCGTTGACATAGGGGTGAGTCAAGCCTATAGAAATGGCTAGCAATGCTCAAGCGGAACTATCCAACCCGGGACTGAGAATGGTGTTGGACTCATGGAGTTCACCGTTGGCATGCTTTATGCACTATTGTATGCCTGTAATTGCAAAAGGCGAGACTCTGAGAAACCCAATATACTATTAAGGTGCCTTGTGTCCATGACATATCTGGTTGGTTGCGCCAATGTCTGTGATGTATAATGCTTAAGTTGCACATTTTCCACTTATTATGTAACATGCTATGTTGGATCCTGATGAGTCCACATTTTACACTGATTTTTGGACTCATCTGGGCTAGTTTTATCGTCTTAGCACTACACTGGAGAGCCATTATTGCTTATTTGTGCTTATGTACCTTTTTCACGGTTAAGTGCACTGTATGTCCGCTTCCGTGTGCTTTCTTTGTTTCCATTTTGTTGTTATTCTTTAGCCATATCTTGGGGATGTGGTGTGCACGTTCTGGTGGCCTTTCTGCCCCTTCTGCTGGTACAAGGGTCGTGTGCGTGTTCCGGGATGATTGTGAAACAGGAATACTGCGCACGATCAGGGGATCTAATGCGCACGACCACTGGTCGTGCACCCCCGATCGTGCGCACTACTCTACGTTTTCAACTGAATCAGCCTGGGTAAGCGCACGACCACTGGACTTACTGCGCACGACCACTGGTCGTGCGCCACTGTTCGTGCGCATTACACCCCCTTTTTCATAACCCTGTCTCGGTAATCGCACGAGCACTGGCCATAGTGCGCATGACCACTGGTCGTGCGCCACTACTCGTGCGCGTATATGCTGATGCCTCTTGTCCAGGTTGCAGGTTTATTCGGAAAATCCGCACGATCATCGACCTACAGTGCTCACGACCACTGGTCGTGCGCCACTGAGCGTGCGCACTGCTTCTGCTGCCTCCGTATAAAAGGCCCTGCTCCGCATTTTAGGTCAACGCCTGCCATTTGCTGCGATCGGAGAGTGGGCGGGAATCCCCTTTTCACCTCTCCAGCTGCTCCATCACTTCCACCTTCGTCGGGAAGCCATTTCCACTTACTCCAAAGCTTTTCAACACCCCGGCAAAGCCCTCGGCCATTGGTGACTTCAACTCCAAGCTTTCCTGCAGAGTTGGTGAAGTAGATAACCTAGAGAACGGACTTAAAGGCCTTCGAGGTGACAGATCGTTGGTATCGGAAGCCTCCTTGGACTGAGCCCGGAAGCGGATTGACAACTCGCTACTCTGGCCACGACCCGCGGTGGATCTTCATTCTCTTTTGGTTTACTCCTCTTCCCCTTCCTCTGTGTTATGAATGTTTTGAGCAGTGTAATGAATATTTCCATCCCTGAATATCAAGTTTACTTTCTAGTTAATGGAATGTTAGTTTCTTCTTATGCTTGTGAGTTCTGTCTGTGAATGCGCCTCACTCACCCCACATCCACTTCATTCCTGTGCCTTGTCCGAATGCAATCCACACAAGAACGCTGCAATCCATTAGTCTCCCTTCCACTCGCCCAACTGAAGTTCGGCATAGCGGCCGACAAACCCATTTCACCTTGCGAAGCGGTGCCGTCGACCCGCATAACTTTTACTAGTTCAGTAGATCAAACATCCACAATCTCCCGAGTCCGCTATTTTCTTTTTGTTCTATTTTTAACTCTCATAACGATATTCTCATTATTGTTGCCGTTCTACGCTAATTGCATTCCCCAAGAGACCGACACTTGGGGATTTACTCCCAAAACTTTATTACTTGTGCGACCGGTGCGCTTGTCGTATTACACGCATCTAGTTTTTGGCGCCGTTGCCGGGGAATGCAACTGTAGAGCGACTTCGGATGACTTCCAATATTATTATCAGAGTTAGTATTGTTTTGTTTTGACTGCTGTTTCTTCTAGTTGTGTAGTGTTTGCCACAGTGAATGCAAGGCCGAGCTACAAGAGATTTTGTCACCTACGACCCAGAGATCGAACGTACTCTCTTAGCACGAAGACGCACCGCAGCCATCATTTTTGCTCCAATGGGAGACCAGCTGAATATTGATGCAGGCAACCGAGTTGGAGGGCTACCTCATGACGACGAGAATGAAGTGAATCCTCCCCAGGTCCGCACCATGAGGGATTATACTACACCCACTGTTGGGAGTATATACCCCGGTTTCGGACCTGCAATTACCAATCCTCAGTTCGAGATTAAACCAGCTATTCTGAATATTATTCGGAACAACGCTCAGTTCTCCGGAATGGCCACTGAAGACGCCCATCTTCACCTTACAGAATTCTCCGAGATCTGCGCCACGTTCCGCTATGCTGGAATCCCAGATGAAACAGTCAAGCTCCGTCTCTTCCCTTTTTCATTTAGAGACAAAGCCAAGACATGGCTTCACTCCCTTCCACCTGGAACAGCCCCCACCTGGGAGGCTTTGACTACAAAATTTCTAGCTAAGTTCCATCCGGTGGATCAGATCGTGAGCTTGAGGCGCGCAATAGCCAACTTCCGGCAAGCCGATCAAGAAAGTTTAGCCGAAGTTTGGGAGCGTTTTAATGAGCTGCTGAGGAAGTGCCCTAATCATGGATTCCAAACGTGGAATCTCGTCGAAAGCTTCTACTTTGCTATTGATCCCCACCACCGAGCCATGATCGATGCTGCCTCCGGAGGAACCATCATGAATCTTGCTCCAGATGATGCTCTGAAAGTCTTACAAGACACCGCAACTCACAGTGCGTACTGGACCGCGGGAAGAAACATCCCACGAAGCACCAGTGGAGTGTTTACCTTGGATATCCCCAAGCCTGCTCCTGCTGCCCCAGTGATGGCAATCTCATGTCAAGGGTGCGGAAGCACTGATCATCACAGCTTCGAATGCTCAGGAGTTGAGGTATGTTGAAGTTGGAGACCGGGCGGTCTGTCTTGGCGGGTTGGAGACCGCGCGGTCTGGCGGTTTGACTCGGCGACTTGTAAACCGGGCGGTCTAGCAGTCTTCTCAGGCGACCTCTCTGCTTCCCTTATTGTAAGCCGTGCGGTTAGTTCTTCTGTCTAACCGCGCGGCCTGTGCGGTTTACTTTGTACAGTCCGCTTAGCTTGTAAATTTTTAGTCCCACATCTCTTATTTGTATTCTCTCTTCTCTCCTCCATTCTATATAAGGAGGGCATACCTTTGTAATAGTTATCATTTTTGGATAATAAAATTTCGATTATTCAAAAGTTTATTCGGCTTGTTCTCTTCTTTTCGCTTCTTTTCTCTACTTTCTAACATGGTATCAGAGGACACGGTCTTTTCCTCCTGATTCTGTGCGCTCTCTGTTGTTCGCGACTTGTCTTCCGCGTTCTGCGGCTTGTTCGCGGCTTGCCTTCTCCTCTGTCCGCGCGGCTTGTTTCTATCCGCACGGCTTGTTTCTGTCCGCTGCCTGTTCGCGCGGCTTGCTTCTTCTTGATTCTCTTCTCCTACTGCTCTTGTCGCAGCGACCTGTTTCCGTGTCGCCGCGCTCCTTTTTCTTTCCTGCCGCTCCGACTTCCTAGTCGCTGCGGTCTGTCTCTGTCTGCGTGTGTTGTCTCTGCACTCGCGGTTTGCTGCTGTGATCTGCCTGACCGTGCGGGTTGTTCCTTTCTCCCCCGCATCTTGGTCGCGGTCACCTGCTCTTCTCCTCTCTTCTGTTCGCTCGGCCTTTTCAGTCCGCGCGACCTCTTCCCCGCTGTGCCCTTGACCGCATTCTCACAACTGCTGTGATCTGCCTGACCGTGCGGGTTGTCCCTTTCTTACCCGCATCTTGGTCGCGGTCACCTGCTCTTCTCCTCTCTTCTGTTCGCTCGGCCTTTTGCAGTCCGCGCGACTTCTTCCCCGCTGTGCCTTGCTCTGCTCCTAGCCGCTCGTGTTCACGCGGCTTCTTCCCTTTTTGTTCCCGCCGCGGTTTCACGCGGATTCTTCCTTGTTTGAGCGGCCTCTCTGCCCTTCCGCTCTTAGCCGCTCCTCTTGTTAGTCGCCGCGACCTCCTGGTTTAGTCGCGCGGCTTGTGCTCTGCACCTTGGTCGTGGCCCTTCGTGCCGCTGGTGTGCTGTCACCGAGACCGCTGCAGTTTCTTCTTCCTCCCTTCATGGCTTTCGCCTCGGTTGTCACGTCTTCTGGTCGTGCACACGTTGTTACTCAGGGCAAATGGCTGATCAACACTGGTGCTACGAATCATATGACCGGCCATCTCCCGTGTTTCTCTCTCCTAGAAAAACATGCTCGCTTGCCTCCAGTTACTCTCGCTGACGGCTCTTCATCATCCGTTCATGGCACAGGGATAGTTCATGTCACCCCGTCTCTTCACTTGGCGGATACCCTATACGTGCCCCAGTTCCCGTGCAACTTATTATCTGTTACATCTCTTTGCAAGCAATTACAGTGTTCCGTCACATTTACTTCTACTTCTTGCTCTTTTCAGGATCCGGACTCCCAACGGACGATTGCTACTGGGACTGAGAGTGGCGGCTTATACTTCCTCGACAACATTTCTGCTTTTTCCACCTTCTCCTCCACATCCACAGATCTTCTCCAATGGCATCACCGCCTTGGTCATGCTCCTCCCCGTCTTCTACGTCAACTTCTGCCCCACCTTCCTCCTCAAAGTCCTCCGCTCAACTGTGAGGCCTGTCAGCTTGGCAAGCATCACCGCTCCTCCTTCCCTCCAAAGCACGTTCGTAACTCTACCCGTCCGTTTGATCTTATCCACTCCGATATCTGGGGTCCTTCTCCTACTCTTACCATTGGTCGGGGTAGTTCCTATTTTGTCACGTTCATTGATGATTTCTCTCGCTGTACGTGGGTGTATCTGTTAAAAGATCGCTCTGAATTATTCTCTGTATGGACATCCTTCTATCTCATGATCAAAACTCAGTTTGGTGTTTCTATCCGAGTTTTTCGGTCTGATAATGCCCCAGAATATCTCAGTCGTGACTTCTCTACATTCTGCATGCAAAATGGGATTTTTCATCAAACTAGTTGTGTCTATACTTCACAACAAAATGGTGTGGCCGAACGCAAAAACCGACACCTGCTCGATGTCGCTCGCACCTTGATGACTCAGATGCATGTTCCTCGCTCCTATTGGGGCTATGCTGTTCTCCTTGCCTGCTACCTCATCAATCGCATTCCCTCCACGGTTCTCCATGGCCAAACCCCGTTCTCCATTTTGTATCCGGGAAAGGAGCCGTTTCCTCTCCCTCTCCAAATCTTTGGATGCACTGCCTTTGTGCATACCCCTTCTGCCACCCGTGATAAACTCTCCCCTCGCTCCACCAAATGTGTCTTTCTGGGGTATTCCACCACTCAGAAAGGCTACTGTTGCTTTGATCCCGTCCTTCGTAAGCAGTTCGTCTCTGCTGACGTCACCTTCTTCGAGAATACCTCCTACTTCTCGGATGCTTCTTCTCCTCTTCTCCCAGATTCTGATTCTCCTGCCGTTCCCTTCGTTCCCTCGCCTCCTCCTACTCTCTCCACCACTACACCGTCTCCACCCCTCCTCTTCCTCCACCTCTCTCTCTCCCTTCCCCACCACCCTCTCCCTCTTCTCCGCTGCCGTCGCTCTCTTCTCCCGGGCCAGCTTTCTCTACCACGGATGCTCCGGATGCCGCGGGCCCGGCTGACCTGGATCTTCCTATAGCTCTTCGCAAAGGGGTGCGGACGTGCACCTTACACCCCCTTGCTGCTGTTGTTTCCTATGATCGTCTTACTCCTTCTCGCAGGGCATTTGCACTAGCTATCTCTGCCACTGCCACACCCCGCTCCTATCAGGAGGCCCTTGCTATTCCTCACTGGAAGATGGCCATGGATGAGGAAATGGCGACCCTAACTGAGCGGGGTACCTGGACTCTTGTTCCTCCTCCCATTGGTACTGATGTTGTTGGCTGTCGCTGGGTCTTTGTGGTCAAATTTAGCCCAGACGGCACTGTGGATCGGTATAAGGCTCGCCTTGTGGCTAAGGGCTTTACTCAGACTTATGAGGTTGATTACTTTGACACCTTCTCCCCTGTGGCTCGTCTCAGCACAATCCGGGTTCTTCTCTCTGTGGCCGTCAATCGGGATTGGCCTATTTCTCAGCTGGACGTCAAGAATGCCTTCCTTTATGGTGATCTTCACGAGGCCGTTTACATGGAGCAACCTCCTGGGTATGTTGCTCAGGGGGAGACACGAGTATGCCGGCTGCAGAAGGCAATTTATGGCCTCAAGCAGAGTCCTCGAGCTTGGTTTGACAAGTTCAGCGGTATTGTGGCGGCTGTTGGTTTTGTGCGAAGCTCTGCTGATCACTCTCTCTTTATTCGCAAAACTCCTTCTGGGCTGGTTGTTCTTGCTGTGTACGTCGATGATATTCTTCTCACTGGCGATGACCAGGAAGGGGTAGCCCTGACAAAGCGACATCTTCGCCAACATCTGATCACTAAAGATATGGGCTCTCCAAAGTACTTTCTGGGGATCGAACTCTCTCGGAAGCCCGACTCCTTAGTTCTCTCTCAGCGTAAGTATGCCCTTGATCTTTTAAAAGAGGCAGGATTGACTGGAGCTAAACCTGCCCGATGTCCCATGGCTATTGGGGAGGACAAAACCTGGACAGATGATTCGCCTCTTCTTTCAGATAGTTCGCGGTACAGGCGTCTGGTTGGTAAGCTCATATATCTCACAGTGACCAGACCCGACATTTCTTATGCTGTGGGCAAGGTAAGTCAATTCATGCAAGCGCCCAGGGAATGTCATCTACAGTCCGCCTTGCGGATCTTGGAATATGTCAAAGCAGCACCTGGGAAAGGATTACTGTTTCAGAAGAATGGTCATCTGAGGATTGAAGCCTACTCAGATGCAAGTTATGCTGATGACAAAGGGGATCGCAAGTCTACCTCAGGTTTTTGCACCTTTGTTGGGGGAAATCTGGTGAGCTGGAAGAGTAAAAAGCAGTCTGTTGTCTCCAGGTCCAGTGCAGAAGCTGAGTATCGCAGTATGACGTCAACCACTTGTGAGTTGAAATGGTTGCGGGCTCTCATGCTAGATTTAGGAGAGGTGTACAACCATCCTCTACCTATGTTCTGTGATAACAAGGCCGCCATATACATCTCCAAAAATCCGGTATTCCATGAAAGAACAAAGCACATTGAGGTTGACTGCCATTTCATTCGTGAAGAGATTTTAAAAGAACAAATTTGCACTCCGTTTGTCACATCTGATAAAGAGCTAGCTGACATCTTCACCAAGCCAGTCTCCGCCTCGTTTCTGCATGTTTGCGACAAGCTGGGCATGATTGATATATATGCTCCAGCTTGAGGGGGAGTGTTGAAGTTGGAGACCGGGCGGTCTGTCTTGGCGGGTTGGAGACCGCGCGGTCTGGCGGTTTGACTCGGCGACTTGTAAACCGGGCGGTCTAGCAGTCTTCTCAGGCGACCTCTCTGCTTCCCTTATTGTAAGCCGTGCGGTTAGTTCTTCTGTCTAACCGCGCGGCCTGTGCGGTTTACTTTGTACAGTCCGCTTAGCTTGTAAATTTTTAGTCCCACATCTCTTATTTGTATTCTCTCTTCTCTCCTCCATTCTATATAAGGGAGGGCATACCTTTGTAATAGTTATCATTTTTGGATAATAAAATTTCGATTATTCAAAAGTTTATTCGGCTTGTTCTCTTCTTTTCGCTTCTTTTCTCTACTTTCTAACAAGGTACAAGATGAATCTTTGTTTTTGAATGAATCTGTTAATTTTGTTGCCAATCAAAACAGGGGAGTGCCATACGGGAATACTTACAACCCGGGGGTGAGAAATCATCCCAACTTTTCTTGGAATCCTAACACATCTGGCCAAAGATGGCAACCGGGGCAGCATCAAAACGATGCGTATGCTTCCGGTAGCCAACCGCGGCCACCTCCACCGAATTATGCCCAAGGGCCCCCCATCGTTAAGAAAAATTCTTTGGAAGAAATGTTCGAGAAGTTTGTTGAGATTTCCCAGACCAACATGACAAATCAGGCCGCCTCGATGCGTAAACTGGAGGCACAATTGGGCCAATTGGCTCAAGTGGTTTCCGAGCGCACCCAAGGCACCTTACCGAGTAACACTGAAAAGAATTCCCATGAACAAGGAAAGCGCCTTGGGGAGGACACTTCGGGAAACCGCAACGAACTTGTCATTAATTGTAAAATCAATAACATTGACACTCCAGCATTATGCGATTCCGGGGCGTCCAGCAACATTCTCACTTTGCAAGATGCTGCAAAGATGCAGTTACAATTTGACATTAAAAATCGGAAATCACTTATCTTAGCTAATGGAAATCTGGTTGACACGAAGGGCGGTGTGCGGGACGTTGAAATCGAGGTTAACGACACCAGTATCACCACTGACTTTCAGGTTTTGGGACCACAGGACAATAACTCCATTCCTATATTAGGAGTCCCATTCCTAATAGCCAGTGGCGCATCCCTCGACTTTTCCAAAGGCCGTGTCACTTGGCCAAACGAAGAGTCCACCCTCGATAAAACATCCCTACATTTTTCTTCCATCCCAAATAACATTTCTCTGAGTGTCACAGATGTCAAGCTGGATTCAGGTTCCCCCGCATTGGAAGCACATCTGGAGAAGACGCCAAAGAACGGACTTCCTCCGGAAGTCGATGAGAAGCAGGAACTACTGGTCCACGAAGGGATCAATTGCACCAAAGCCACGCCTGTCTTTCTACTGCCAGCCAACTCTGTTGTTGAGCATGGCGAACTAAGTTTTATTCGGGAGAAATCCCTGGACAATAATTTGTATAATTCTGTTAAACGATCTGTGACTTGGGCAGATCCGGTTGCCGTCACGGTGCCGGATAGGCTGCCACCAACCATGATACAAGCAAACCCCACAGCCTACCTTCATTGGAAGTCTCCCACGGTGGAGAAACTGAAAGAGGCCAAGCGTTTACACGAAGAGCGCTACGCTGCCTTCCAGCTCGCGAACGAGTGCACTCGCAGTAATAGGACAATGCCTCCCCTGAATGCAAAAAGACACTCTGCTGTTCTCTCGCATCCCACCGGAGAGACTTACCATAAATCTACGTATAGCTGATTGTGCCATCTTCTTTCTTGCTACTTGTTGAATGCTGGTTGCTCTACTTTTAATTTTTTTTCCTTTTGCTACTGCCAAGAACTCTCTATTTGAACTACTAATACAGGTATTTGGTCCACCTTAAGGACGGTAAACAAAAGGGCTTTCGGGAGACAACCCAAGTTGGACCGTTCGGTCCTATGCTGTGTTTTGATTTTGGTTTATTTCTTCATATATATATGTGTGTCCAGCTTTTGTTTGGCTTGCATCCTTTAATCGCAGGTGCAGGAATATTTGAGGCGCGGCAACGTGGCCGCACTTGGACATCTCATTGCCCGACTGGTATGCTCAATTTTGAGCATAGGTAACTTCCTACCCTAGCTATTTCTCCTCTTTGGAATGCTTATTTTTACTCGTTGTCAACTTTAAGTCTGGGGGGGGGGGAGTATGCCTGTGGTCACTACACCGCACTTTCTGTTGCATCCCAGTTTCTTATTTACTTATTTCTTGCTTTTTTGGTTCCACACACTGAATCACCCACACGAGTGCGCTCTTACCCACGCGCACAAACCGACTTAAATTTATTGCTTTTGTGTAAACTTTAAAATAGTGGTACTGGCTTAGGATTTCAGGATTGAGTCGTTCGAAACTCATGCAGTGTAACGTCCCGAATCGCTCTAGGCCCCTAGTGTGTGTGTTTTCAGTCAGGAGGGTTGACTCGAGTCCTGAGAAGTGCCGGGAATTGGACTGCACTTGAGGTGACATGAAGAAATCAGTGTAAAAAGACATGGGTAGCGACACGGGTAGCGACACGGGCGTGTCCCTACCCGTGTGCGTCGAGTTGAGCTCGACGAGCCGTGTCGAGATCGTCGAACTGTGTCGACACCAGGTGACACGGGTAGTGACACGACCGTGTCCCTACCCGTGTGCGTCGAGATGGTCTCGACGAAGCGTGTCGAGATCGTCGAGATGCGTCGAGATAGTCGAGCGGGGGACACGGGTAGTGACACGGGCGTGTCCCTACCCGTGTGCGTCGAGTTGAGCTCGACGAGAAGTGTCGAGATGCAACCCGAGAAGTACACGGCCAATGACACGGCCAGGCACACGGCCGTGTCATGTGAACACGGGTCGGGACACGGGCGTGTCCCTACCCGTGTCAAACATTGAACCGACATGGAAACCACCACGGCCGTTTCGCGGAAGCGGGACACGGGTACGGACACGGCCGTGTCCCTACCCGTGTCATATTTTGTTTATAAGGGGCAGAGGAAACCCTAGCCGTTTTCACTCTCATTTCACCCCCTATCTCCTGTGAGAACTCCTGGTGAGAGGAAAACCGCTGGAGCAAGTCCTACCGGAGGAGATTCGCCATCGCCGTGAAAGAGAAGATGCCGCCGAGGAGAACTACGCGATCCATGGCAAGAAATGGTGGTACCGTTGGAGCCAATGTGAGTTTCCTACCCTCTCCCTTGGTGCTAGATCTTAGATGTTTAGGAGAGACATCGGTTCAAGAGAGCTTGATGGAGAGGAGAAGATTTCTAGGTTTGGCCATGCTAGGATTTGAATCCTAGATTTTAGATCTCTTCAACCCTTCCCCTTTTCTTCAATACGACGATGGGTGAATGGTTTCGTGAGGAGTTTTGGCCCTTGAGGTTGAATAAGGGAGGAGGACATTTCTGGAAAATTTAGGAAGGATCGCTTGAGGAGGAAGACGGACCGATGCCGTTCATTTTCTTTAAGATGCGCGCAGAATCTGTATTCTGCGCGCAGCGATCTTCTAGGCCATTTTCTTGTTGGATATGTGCAGATCTGGGCTTTTGGCTAAACATGAAAGTTGTAGCCCTCGGAAATACCTTTCCAACGAGGGGTTGCGCGACTTCAGGTGATGTCGGTGGCCCCGGGAAAACCTAATCGAGTTTGCTGTCCGGCAATTCCTGTACACAGAAATTGTGTTTTGTGCGCAGTGAACTTTGAAGCCGATTTCGAGTACGTTATTGTCAGATCTGGGTTGTGACCTGAATATGAAAGTTGTAGATCATGGAAATACCTTTCCAACGAGGGGTTACACGCCTCCACCGGATTCCTGTAACGTCAGGAAACTCCGATCGAAGTTGCTGTCCAGTGCTAATCCTGCGCTGAAATTCTGGGTCTCTACATACATTGTGGATTTGAAATTGGTGGATCCAATGTCGCAATTAATTCGTGGTTTTGGTGAAATAATTTTATGTTAACCACCAAAGTGTTATGGATGATAATATTTACTGTTTTAGAAATCAATTTATTATTGCAAGATAGCTTGAGGCCTGTTGATTTCCTTATGTTTAATTGGATTGATTTGATAATACTTCGGTAGGTTGTCGTAAGAGCAAATCTTGTTTATATCATGTTGAAATCACTTGGGATGATATATAGATGGGTAACCCATGGCCATGCATATGTTATATATCGGATTGACTTTAGGAGTCCAACAATAGTGGGTCGTCTCCTATTGGCATCTTATAGTAAATGTGCAAGTGCGGTGTTGACCGCCACCTGTTCTGGTCGTGTTGAGGTAAGGTGTGGATGGATGGTTGGGCTGTGTTCTCGTGCTCACTCCGAGGCCCCTTCCATGGTATGATGAGGTTGTGAATTGCATGTGGTGTGAGTCGACACACGGTGTCGTAATCCTGGGTTAAGGATAGTGTGGCAGGTCTACGGGCTCGCCAGTCGTCACACCGACGGGAGTTGGCAGTTAGACTTGGTCGGTTTGGGCTGTGTCCTCGGTGTTCACGTCCCGAGGCCCCTCCGACCATGTGAACGGTTGGGCTGTGTCCTCGTGCTTTCTTCTGAGGCCCCTTCCGGGTCACGCAAGGCCAGTTCGGGCTGTGTTCTTGGTGCACATCTACCCAAGACCCCGCTGGGCCATAGTACGCATGGGCTCCGCTGTTGTGTTCTTAGCGTTGAGGCGTACAGAGGCCTAGGTGAAGTAGTGTGATACCCGCCTAGTAGTAGAAGTGCCCGTTCTACTGTCACCGCCTGGCCACGGCGGCTGATGCCTGAGAGGTTAGCTACCTGCTCGAAAAGTGGGAACTATAGTCTGTGTCGACATAGTAATTGCATGGGTGTGCATGGGTGAGTCATTGCATAGCATTCATAGCATTTCATATCATTGCACCACAAGATCCTCATCGTATAAGTTTGTATGGGCACTCTTATACGATGAGTTATTTTTATGTAACCCGATCCTTAACTTATAAGTTTGTATGGGCATTCTTATAAGTTAAGTTACTTTCCTGCTGTTACTTATACTTGCTAGTTTAGTGTAGCTTTTACATAAATGCTGATTATGATGCTGTTACTCTTACACTACTGCCACCTGCTTGTACTTCCTTTACTTGCATACTTGTTATATACTATACTCTTGTTCCTTTTCTCCGCCCGGTGCCGAGGAGTCGCCGGGGGAGCGGATGTGAAACCACTTAGTCGTTTCGACTAACGGTTGCTACGTCTTCCTTTTTAGGAGGTCACGCCGCAGGTAGAGCAGCCGCAGACTATGCAGCAGGACAGCCAGGCCAGGGAGACAGGGCCTGAAGTGACGGTGCCATCGATGCCGTCGGTTACCGATGTTAGTTCTATTACTCTGTTGTAGCCCGTTTGGGCAATGTTTAGCTGTACTCTGATATATTGTAGAAGCATGTTTTAACTTCTATTTATTGATGTTTTTGGACATTATAACTTAGTGTGGATTTTGACTTCTCTTGCTTATTTATTTGGTTGGGTTGGCATGATTTATTGATATTGTTGTAGCCGGCGGAATAAGCGTCTTGTGGTACAGGTTAGCCCGTGTGCTTATGTTACCGCAAGGCGGCTGTTCCGGGCATAAGACTCCCTCTTTGTGCCGTGTTTTGGGATTCGGGTGGGGGGGGGGGGGGGGTTTACAAATGGTATCAGTTTGCCACGATCCTCAACTAAGAAGTCATTCAACAATGGTGCCACCCCCGTTTGGTTAGTCAGTTTGAAGACAAACTGACTTAGCGGAAGCAGTGGTGTGCCCATATGTAATTCACATTAAGTTTGTCCAACTTAGACCTTAAGATTAGCCAACCTGACCTTAGGTACATACCTTTATACGTCGATCTTCCAAGTTTGGACGACCCCAAGTATGTAAAACTATGGTATAAAGTCTTGCGAGATCCCCTAGGGCAAGCACTTTTGTTTATAGCGGATTTTGAATCTAACGGATAAAATAGACATGGCAGATTCCCTAGGGCAACCACTTTTGTTTATAGGAGATTTGTGCTTGGTGGAGATAATGGATATGGTAAAGTGGTTGGGAGCGGGTCTTTTGGGTGTTCAGACAAGCGTTAAGAGACTCGCTGAAGGAGTGATTGAAGCGGGACCCAGCTCAAAGACGAGGACTACGAGGAAGAAATTAAGCATTTGTTCTTAGTCTGCCTAAGGTTTTCTAGGAATCTGGCTTGAGCATTCACAATCTTGATACTAAGGCGTAATGGTTAGTGAGAAACCGACCTACACTCTATTCGATACCGGTGCCTCACACTCTTTTGTGTCCGAGGATTTCATAAAAGACGTGGGGGATGTACAGTACTTCACGGGAATAGCCCGACGTGTACGCCTTCCGGACGGCTCGGAGATGATCGCGACCGCCAAGTGCGAGTTGGAGTTATTTATTGATGGGAAGGCCTTTGATACACCGGCCACGGTTCTGAGAATGCCGGAGTTCGACATCATTTTGGGCATGGCATGGCTGAACTGGCACTTCGCGAGGATCGATTGCGCGGAGAAGCGGATCTATTTGAGACATGGAGACTCTGAAGTCATCTTCCAAGGTATTGGCTTTGCGCCCCGTATGATATTATCTTCTGTTCAGGCTGTAAAGGCTCATATGAAGGGGGATGAGGTCTACATGATTTGGTTCGAGTTGAAGGAAGCAGCGTTGGAATTAAAGGATGTACGGGTAGTGCGGGATTTTCCCGAGGTATTTCCTGAGAAGCTGCCAGGATTGCCCCCGCATAGAGAGGTTGATTTTCAGATTAATCTAGTACCAGGTGCCAAGCCTGTATCTAAGGCTCCGTACAGAATGGCCCCGAAAGAACTTGCAGAATTTAGAGTTCAACTACAGGAACTAGTGGATTCAGGGTTCGTTCGCCCCAGTTCATCACCATGGGGAGCCCCTGTGCTGTTCGTGAAGAAGAAGGATGGAACCCTGCGATTGTGCATAGATTATCGGGAACTCAATCGATTGACGGTGCGGAACACTTATCCGCTACCTCGGATCGACGAGTTGTTCGATCAATTAGTGGGAGCACATTGGTTCTCTAAACTAGACTTGCGCTCTGGATACTATCAGTTGAGGATACAAGAAGGGGATATTCAGAAAACAGCCTTCAGTTCGAGATATGGTTTGTATGAGTTCACAGTAATGTCGTTTGGGCTCACAAATGCACCTTCGGCCTTCATGAGCCTGATGAACAAGGTGTTTGAACCATACTTGGACATCTTTGTCATTGTTTTCATCGACGACATCTTGGTCTACTCAAAGACGGAGGAGGAGCATGTCGAGCACCTGACCTTGGTTTTGAAGAAATTGAAGGAGCACGCCTTGTATGCCAAGTTTAGCAAGTGTGAATTCTGGCTTAAGGAGGTTGCCTTCTTGGGGCATGTGATCAGTGGAGCAGGATTAGCGGTGGATCCAGCAAAGGTGCGAGCCGTGAAGGAGTGGTCACCCTTGAAGTCGGCGGCCGATATACGAAGCTTTCTTGGACTTGCTGGGTACTACCGCAAGTTCGTGAAAGGATTTTCCAAGATTGCCCTTCCTCTTACCTCCTTGACAAAGAAGGGTGTGCCATTTGAGTGGACACCTCAATGTGAAGCGGCATTTCAAGAGTTGAAGGATAGGCTTACCTCCGCCCCCATCCTTGTACTTCCGTCGGGGAAGGAAGGATTTCAGGTTTACACGGACGCATCGTATCAAGGGATGGGTGCGTTGCTGATGCAGCACGGGCACATGATCGCGTATGCTTCAAGGCAGTTAAAGAAACATGAAATCAATTACCCGGTTCATGATTTGGAGCTGGGAGCAGTGGTGTTCGCTTTGAAAGTCTGGAGGCATTACCTATATGGCTTACACTGCGAGATCTTTTCCGATCACAAGAACTTGAAGTATGTCCACACTCAGAAGGAGTTGAACATGAGACAACGACGGTGGTTGGAATTTCTATGCGACTATGAGTTCACCATGAACTACCACCCCGGGAAAGCGAACTCCGTAGCCGATGCCTTGAGTAGGAAAGTGCCAGGCTCTAGCCCAGAGTCTCGGTTGATGAGTATGGAGTTGGCTCGGATGGTCGAAGAGATGGAAATTACTCTAGTATTCAAGGCTCCTTCGGCAGAGTATGCGGAGTATTTGGCCAACATGAGCATAGTTTGTGATATCCGAGACCGGATTCGGATGGAGCAAAGAATGGATGCGGCCTTGGTCCCGGCCATCAAGGCAATTGAAGATGGGACCACCGATGAGTACACACTAAAAGACGGCTTCGTTTATCTTCGAGGCCGACTTTATATTCACAAGGGCGGCAAAATTCGGGAAGATATATTGAGAGAGGCGCATTCCTCTCAATATTCAGTGCATCCGAGTATTGCTAAGATGTACGCCGGACTGCGAAAGACCATGTGTTGGCCGGGAATGAAGAAGGATGTTCGCTACTATGTTACACATTGCGAAGCTTGCCAAAGGGTGAAGGCTGAATGCAGGAGTCCCGGTGGTTTGTTGCAGTCTTTGCCAATTCCCGAATGGAAGTTTGAGGATATCTCCATGGACTTTGTCCATGGGCTACCTCGCTCACGCTCCGGGAATGATTCGGTGTGGGTTATTGTGGATCGACTGACAAAGGTGGCCCGGTTCATTCCAATGAAGAAGGAAGCACACGTGGATGTTTTGGTACGCCTTTTTGTGGAGCAATTTGTACGGTATCATGGCGTGCCCAAGACAATTGTTTCAGATCGGGATGGTCGGTTTACATCCAATGAGTGGAAGGCGGTACAGGCGTATTTGGGCTCACGCCTAACCTTTAGTACTGCATTTCATCCATAGACTGACGGGCAGTCAGAGCGGACCATCAGAACGCTGGAGGATTTATTGAGGTTATGTGTGTTGGACAGAGGAGAGCCGTGGGAAAGGCTCTTGCCCCTGGTGGAATTCTCCTACAACAATAGTCATCAAGCGAGCATCGGTATGGCGCCCCATGAAGCCCTTTACGGAAGAAGGTGTAGGACCCCCTTGTCTTGGGTGCAGGATGAAGATCCGAAAGCCTTGGGAAATGAATATATAGATGATACTGATGTGACAGTCAGATTGATACGGGACCGCATGTTGGAGGCTCAAAGTCGACAGGCAAAATATTACAATAAAAAGCACCGGATGGTGGAATTCCAAGTGGGCGAAAAAGTGTTCCTTAAGATTCGGCCGATGCATGGACTGTCACGGGTGCGGGGAGTGAAAAAGCTCAGCCCAAGGTATGTTGGGCCTTATACTATATTGGAAAGAATTGGCCCGTTGGCCTATCGGTTGGAGTTACCACCGGAACTAGAAAATCTTCACGACGTGTTCCATGTATCGTCGCTTCGAAAAGCACTATTGCGGCCCGACCAATTTACTCCCACTACTGATGGTGCAGTGGCGTCGGATAGATCTGTGCGACTAGAGCCGGTGCGGATTGTTGACAGCGAGACAAGAACATTACGCCGCAAAAGTGTCCCCTTAGTGAAGGTGCTATGGTTGAATCATGGGAAGGAGGAGTACACCTGGGAGCCAATGGATTTGATGCAGCAACGCTACCCGGAGTTGTTTGCCCAAGGTAGTCTTATTTAAAAACGTATGATAATTTTCCTGTTAAGCTTTTTTCCACACAGCCTAAGCCTGATTTCGGGGACGAAATCTTTTATTTTGTTTATAGGATTTGTAACGTCCCGAATCGCTCTAGGCCCCTAGTGTGTGTGTTTTGAGTCAGGAGGGTTGACTCGAGTCCTGAGAAGTGCCGGGAATTTGACTGCACTTGAGGTGACATGGAGAAATCAGTGTAAAAAGACATGGGTAGCGACACGGGTAGCGACACGGGCGTGTCCCTACCCGTGTGCGTCGAGTTGAGCTCGACGAGCCGTGTCGAGATCGTCGAACTGTGTCGACACCAGGTGACACGGGTAGTGACACGGCCGTGTCCCTACCCGTGTGCGTCGAGATGGTCTCGACGAAGCGTGTCGAGATCGTCGAGATGCGTCGAGATAGTCGAGCGGGGGACACGGGTAGTGACACGGGCGTGTCCCTACCCGTGTGCGTCGAGTTGAGCTCGACGAGAAGTGTCGAGATGCAACCCGAGAAGTACACGACCAATGACACGGCCAGGCACACGGCCATGTCATGTGAACACGGGTCGGGACACGGGCGTGTCCCTACCCGTGTCAAACATTGAACAGACATGGAAACCGCCACGGCCGTTTCGCGGAAGCGGGACACGGGTACGGACACGGCCGTGTCCCTACCCGTGTCATATTTTGTTTATAAGGGGCAGAGGAAACCCTAGCCGTTTTCACTCTCATTTCACCCCCTATCTCCTGTGAGAACTCCTGGTGAGAGGAAAACCGCTGGAGCAAGTCCTACCGGAGGAGATTCGCCATCGCCGTGAAAGAGAAGATGCCGCCGAGGAGAACTACGCGATCCATGGCAAGAAATGGTGGTACCGCTGGAGCCAATGTGAGTTTCCTACCCTCTCCCTTGGTGCTAGATCTTAGATGTTTAGGAGAGACATCGGTTCAAGAGAGCTTGATGGAGAGGAGAAGATTTCTAGGTTTGGCCATGCTAGGATTTGAATCCTAGATTTTAGATCTCTTCAACCCTTCCCCTTTTCTTCAATACGACGATGGGTGAATGGTTTCGTGAGGAGTTTTGGCCCTTGAGGTTGAATAAGGGAGGAGGACATTTCTGGAAAATTTAGGAAGGATCGCTTGAGGAGGAAGACGGACCGATGCCGTTCATTTTCTTTAAGATGCGCGCAGAATCTGTATTCTGCGCGCAGCGATCTTTTAGGTCATTTTCTTGTAGGATATGTGCAGATCTGGGCTTTTGGCTAAACACGAAAGTTGTAGCCCTCGGAAATACCTTTCCAACGAGGGGTTGCGCGACTTCAGGTGATGTCTGTGGCCCCGGGAAAACCTAATCGAGTTTGCTGTCCGGCAATTCCTGTACACAGAAATTGTGTTTTGTGCGCAGTGAATTTTGAAGCCAATTTCGAGTAGGTTATTTTCAGATCTGGGTTGTGACCTGAATATGAAAGTTGTAGATCATGGAAATACCTTTCCAACGAGGGGTTACACGCCTCCACCGGATTCATGTAACTTCAGGAAACTCCGGTCGAAGTTGCTGTCCAGTGCTAATCCTGCGCTGAAATTCTGGGTCTCTACATACATTGTGGATTTGAAATTGGTGGATCCAATGTCGCAATTAATTCGTGGTTTTGGTGAAATAATTTTATGTTAACCACCAAAGTTTTATGGATGATAATATTTACTGTTTTAGAAATCAATTTATTATTGCAAGATAGCTTGAGGCCTGTTGATTTCCTTATGTTTAATTGGATTGATTTGATAATACTTCGGTAGGTTGTCGTAAGAGCAAATCTTGTTTATATCATGTTGAAATCACTTGGGATGATATATAGATGGGTAACCCATGGCCATGCATATATTATATATCGGATTGACTTTAGGAGTCCAACAATAGTGGGTCGTCTCCTATTGGCATCTTATAGTAAATGTGCAAGTGCGGTGTTGACCGCCACCTGTTCTGGTCGTGTTGAGGTAAGGTGTGGATGGATGGTTGGGCTGTGTTCTCGTGCTCACTCCGAGGCCCCTTCCATGGTATGATGAGGTTGTGAATTGCATGTGGTGTGAGTCGACACGCGGTGTCGTAATCCTGGGTTAAGGATAGTGTGGCAGGTCTACGGGCTCGCCAGTCGTCACACCGACGGGAGTTGGCAGTTAGACTTGGTCGGTTTGGGCTGTGTCCTCGGTGTTCACGTCCCGAGGCCCCTCCGACCATGTGAACGGTTGGGCTGTGTCCTCGTGCTTTCTTCCGAGGCCCCTTCCGGGTCACGCAAGGCCAGTTCGGGCTGTGTTCTTGGTGCACATCTACCCAAGACCCCGCTGGGCCATAGTACGCATGGGCTCCGCTGTTATGTTCTTAGCGTTGAGGCGTACGGAGGCCTAGGTGAAGTAGTGTGATACCTGCCTAGAAGTAGAAGTGCCCGTTCTATTGTCACCGCCTGGCCACGACGGCTGATGCCTGAGAGGTTAGCTACCTGCTCGAAAAGTGGGAACTATAGTCTGTGTTGACATAGCAATTGCATGGGTGTGCATGGGTGAGTCATTGCATAGCATTCATAGCATTTCATATCATTGCACCACAAGATCCTCATCGTATAAGTTTGTATGAGCACTCTTATACGATGAGTTATTTTTATATAACCCGATCCTTAACTTATAAGTTTGTATGGACATTCTTATAAGTTAAGTTACTTTTCTGCTGTTACTTATACTTGCTAGTTTAGTGTAGCTTTTACATAAATGCTGATTATGATGCTGTTACTCTTACACTACTGCCACCTGCTTGTACTTCCTTTACTTGCATACTTGTTATATACTATACTCTTGTTCCTTTTCTCCGCCCGGTGCCGAGGAGTCGCCGGGGGAGCGGATGTGAAACCACTTAGTCGTTTCGACTAACGGTTGCTACGTCTTCCTTTTTAGGAGGTCACGCCGCAGGTAGAGCAGCCGCAGACTACGCAGCAGGACAGCCAGGCCAGGGAGATAGGGCCTGAAGTGACGGTGCCATCGATGCCGTCGGTTACCGATGTTAGTTCTATTACTCTGTTGTAGCCCGTTTGGGCAATGTTTAGTTGTACTCTGATATATTGTAGAAGCATGTTTTAGCTTCTATTTATTGATGTTTTTGGACATTATAACTTAGTGTGGATTTTGACTTCTCTTGCTTATTTATTTGGTTGGGTTGGCATGATTTATTGATATTGTTGTAGCCGGCGGAATAGGCGTCTTGTGGTACAGGTTAGCCCGTGTGCTAATGTTACCGCAAGGCGGCTGTTCCGGGCATAAGACTCCCTCTTCGTGCCGTGTTTTGGGATCCGGGGAGGGGGAGTCTTACATGCAGTGCTCCTAATCGAATACTCATGGTTTGTGTAGAGTTAGGATAGAACTAATTTTTCTTTATGCTCGTAGAATTATTCTTTTCTGCTCCCGTCAATATTGTTTGTACTGCTCAAAATCTGAATCTGGGATAATCAAACGATAGTGTAGGAATGTGTGTAGCCGCCACTAGACTCGTATTGCTCGAGTCGGGGGGAAGGATCATCTTTCTCGGTGGCTAAGAACTTGCCCTAAGCTACTCTCGAAGCATTGGTGCACAGTTAGTTAAGCGTGAGCATGACGTAGACCTTCTTTTTGGCTAGTTTGAGCCTTGTTTAGCCCTACCTACCTGTTAACCATTACATGCCAAATTTGTGCCTACCCTTCCTTTGATCCAGCTCCACTCACTTTCACCAAGGCCTGAAGCTAAACCCACCTTCTCAATCAAATGCTTGAGCTGATTTGTAATTCCTGTTTTGCCGAGGTTGTGATTAGTGGACATTATTTTGGGGGTGCTGATTTCATTCCCATTTTGATTGCTTCGTTTGGGGATTGCTAGCGCAAAAAAGAAAACAACAAGTTTTGAAAATAAAAAGCTGATTCGCGCAATCGAAAAAAAAGAAATATTTATGTGAAAGAATTGCTTTGAGATTTCGATCCCCATCCTCTTTATTGAATTTGGTCGGGTTCAGCCGTGTTCACACCCGAATTTCAAGCTAAGTCTGGGGGCGTGTGCCCCATTCTTTTCTAAGTGGCTGTTTTGGTTTGGGGTGTTTTCGCTCGCTTTGGTTGCATAGAGCCTTCATGTTTATCCTTGACCACCAAACCGTTGCCTAAGCCCCATTTACTCCTACAAGTCCTACTGATTCACGCTTGAGTCTAACCCGCGCCGTGGAGAGAGTGTAAACGTGCAAGCGTATGGTCCCCGACATTGGTGGATTCCTTTGGAGGTGATCCTGAGTCCCGAACTTTGGCAATGCTCACCTTAGTGGCCTGCCTACTTTCTTCCTGCACATGATCGCACGATTCTCCAGAATTCTAATTTTGAGCAATTACAATATTTATTTACGTCTGTCGAATAGTTTAAACTACGTTGTATAATGAAAAAGTTTTTCTATTATATCTTCTATACTCATGATATATTTGATTTCTCGTCTTACTTATTTTTGAAATTGCTGAGCCAGTTAGCTATCTTCGAGTCCATGGAGTGATGATTTGCTCGGGACGTGCAAATGGTTAAGTCTGGGGGTGTGATGAGTCCACATTTTACACTGATTTTTGGACTCATCTGGACTAGTTTTATCGTCTTAGCACTACACTGGAGAGCCGTTATTGCTTATTTGTGCTTATGTACCTTTTTCACGGTTAAGTGCACTGTATTCCCGCTTCTGTGTGCTTTCTTTGTTTCCATTTTGTTGTTATTCTTTAGCCCTATCTCGGGGATGTGGTGTGCACGTTCTGGTGGCCTTTCTGCCCCTTCTGCTGGTACAGGGGTCGTGTGCGTGTTCCGGGATGATTGTGAAACAGGAATACTGCGCACGATCAGGGGATCTAATGCTCACGACCACTGGTCGTGCACCCCCGATCGTGCGCACTACTCTATATTTTCAACTGAATCAGCCTGGGTAAGCGCACGACCACTGGACTTACTGCGCACGACCACTGGTCGTGCGCCACTGTTCGTGTGCATTACACCCCCTTTTTCATAACCCTGTCTCGGTAATCGCACGAGCACTGGCCATAGTGCGCATGACCACTGGTCGTGCGCCACTGCTCGTGCGCGTATATGCTGATGCTTCTTGTCCAGGTTGTAGGTGTATTCGGAAAAGCCGCATGATCATCGACCTACAGTGCGCACGACCACTGGTCGTGCGCCACTGAGCGTGCGCACTGCTTCTGCTGCCTCCGTATAAAAGGCCATGCTCCGCTTTTTAGGTCAACACCTGTCATTTGCTGCGATCAGATAGTGCGCGGGAATCCCCTTTTCACCTCTCCAGCTGCTCCATCACTGCCACCTTCGTCGGGAAGCCATTTCCACTTACTCTGAAGCTTTTCAACACCCCGGCGAAGCCCTCAGCCATTGGTGACTTCAACTCCAAGCTTTCCTGCAGAGTTGGTGAAGTAGATAACCTAGAGAACAGACTTAAAGGCCTTCGAGGTGACAGATCGTTGGTACCGGAAGCCTCCTTGGACTGAGCCCGGAAGCGGATTGACAACTCGCTACTCCGGCCACGACCACGGTGGATCTTCATTCTCTTTTGGTTTACTCCTCTTCCCCTTCCTCTGTATTATGAATGTTTTGAGCAGTGTAATGAACATTTCCATCCCTGAATATCAAGTTTACTTTCTAGTTAATGGAATGTTAGTTTCTTCTTATGCTTGTGAGTTCTGTCTGTGAATGCGCCTCACTCACCCCACATCCACTTCATTACTGTGCCTTGTCCGATTGCAATCCACACAAGAACGCTGCAATCCATTAGTCTCCCTTCCACTCGCCCAACTGAAGTTCGGCATAACGGCCGACAAACCCATTTCACCTTGCGAAGCGGTGCCGTCGACCCGCATAGCTTTTACTAGTTCAGTAGATCAAACATCCACAATCTCCCGAGTCCGCTATTTTCTTTTTGTTCTATTTTTAACTCTCATAACGTATTCTCATTACTGTTGCTGTTCTACGCTAATTGCATTCCTCAAGAGACCGACACTTGGGGATTTACTCCCAAAACATTATTACTTGTGCGACCGGTGCGCTTGCCGTATTACACGCATTAGATCACTAGTTGATTTGGGCTAGGTTCACTGACTTAGGATGTGACCCATATTGTATAGCCAGGGTCAAGTTGTGTCCTAGAGTCTAGGCCAAGTCCTTAGGTTTAACTTCAGATGGACCAGCTATCAATAAGACCATCAGAGACTTCAGACTTAAAGGATTTCAAGACTAAGTAAAGTGAGTTCGACGTTCGTCGAACTCAGCTCGACGAAAGGAGTTCCTGCGCTCGATGATCGTGAGGCAATTCTTAATGCTGAGCTCGACGATCTTGGTTCTCTGTTCGACGAAGACTCAGTTTCTACATAAAGCCAAAGTCAGGACAACTTTAGAATTTTTCTAAGTGCAGCTTCAAGCTTTGGTCGACGAATTGGATTCTAAGCTCGACGAACTTGGACCTCAAGTTCTCAGCTTCTCAGGTCGACGAAGTCAGCCTCTTAGGTCGATGAATGCAATACTCTACTCAACGATTTCTGAACTCAGAGTATATGTGTCGACACATAGGGCCTGTGTCGACACCAGACAATTCAATGTCGACACCAGAGGATTTATGTGGACACCAGGATTTCAGTCAACACCAGTTCATGTCGACACCAGAAGATTTGAGTCGACACCAAGATCAATCAGTCGACACTAGCTTAGGTCGACACTGAATATCAGCAGATGCAGAATATTTGGCTTAGTCCACAATCATTCTTCGCTCGACGAATTTGAATCTTAGCTCGACGAATACTGTCTGATAGTGAAGATTGTCTGTTCAACGAATGAACATTGTCTGGTCGACTAACTCTCTCAAGCTCAGCTCGACGAACTCAAGGTCAGCTCGACGAACTCAAGCTCAGCTCGACGAACTCAAACTCAGCTCGACGAATTGAGTTCTTCGTTCGACGATTCCAGACTAGGTCATCTTCAAGTTTCCCGTCCCGTTTCTTGGCGATGAATCCAAAGTTATTAATGCCAGATCTTCTCAGAATGTTACCGTTAGAACGTGCAATTAATCTTGGATTATTTCATGCCGTTTTTCCATGGGATAGTTGGGGAAATCATTGATTGCTGCTTCCTTCCAAGGTCGACTGCAATTACTGCTCAACATTCGAATTTTGAATGTTCTCAGTCAGTCAAAAAGAGATAGAGAAGAAAAGAAAGAATCAATACAGTCAGTCATACAGTCACAAGAACAACAAGCAATACTAACAATCAGACACTCTCAGATTGCACAGAAGAACAATCAACTGAAATCAAAAGTTCTCCTGTAATCAGCCTGACTAGAGAATATTTTCAAGAAGGAGAAGAAGAACAATCAATTCTATCAAGAGTCTTCTTCCTTCCTTCAACTCTACAGGACAACTTCAAAGGACAACAAATCTTCATCTGTTAAAGAAGTTCCTGAAGCATTTCTGGTTCAGGCATTCTAGGTCTTTGAAGACCTATCACCCTGAAGCAGTGCTCCAACTTTCCTGACTAATTCAAGATCTCAGGGGGAGCAAAATCTGCTACAATCAATCCACAAGTCTTCTCTCTGACTGTTGACAGAGAAGACACCATCTCTTTTACTTCGAATCCCTATACAGGGTTTTAAATCCCTTCAAAATTATTCTGGTTGCAAGTCTCCTTCCAAAAGACTTGAGGTTTTGGTTTTTGAGCACCTGAACAAAAGCTCATTGGTGTCAGGCACCTGATCAAAAACCTGAGTTGATTCCTACTAGGGTGGTAGAAGAGTGGATGTACCCAGGTTGGGGAACCACTATAAAATTCTTGTGTCGTCTGGTTGCCCTTCGTTTCGTTTTGGCTGTGATGTGCTGTGTTGTTCTGTGATTGCTTAGTTTGCTATGCTTAGTTTTATTTACTTACTGACTTGTTCACTTAGGAATACACCAAAAGTTGTAAAAAGTTTTTAGTGAGCACTATACTCTATTCACCCCCCTCTAGAGTATTTCAGATCTAACCTGCACTTTCAATTGGTATCAGAGCCAGGTTGGTTAAAAATACCACACCTTAGTGGTTGTACAGGCTAACACCTGAACCACAAAGATCCCTCTAGTTAGATCTATTTGTTTGATTCTGTTATTAGATTTATCTCTTCACAGACATGGCCCAAAACAAAGACTATGCAAGCATCAGACCTCCAGTGTTCAATCTTAACAAGTTTGCCATCTGGAAGGCAAGAATCAGGTTATACAAGAATTCTATTGATGAGGATATCATTTCTATTATCTTGACAGGTGTACCTCCAGCACCTACAACTTCTACAAGCACTTCAACAAACATGATTGCAGTTCCTCCTCCAGAGAACAATGAAGCCTACAAGAAAGCCAAGATGGCTGATGCTAAGGCAATGAATATCTTAGCCCAGACTATGTCAGATGACATATTCTAGAAGGTGGCTGAGTGCACCTCAGCCAAAGCCATTTGGGATTCCCTCAACCAAATGGTAGCTGGCTCTACAGATGAAAGAAAGGACAGAAGATCTAATCTCATATCCCTGTATGAGAACTTTAAAAAGGATGAGAATGAATCAGTGGCAGAAATATACAACAGGCTGAGCACAATCATCAATGAGCTCAAAACCCTGGATAAGGACATCACCCTGACAGAGGTGAATGATAAAATTCTGATGTGCTTCCCTAGCTCTTGGGATTCCAGAATCTTGCCAATCAAAGAAGCCAGAAGCCTCAATGAGATCTCAATTGAGTGTCTACTAGGCAAATTGAAGTCCTATGAGCAGCTGATAAAATCAAGAGAGGCAGTAGAACAGAAGGCAACAACTCCAGTTAGAAAGGAGCACAACATAGCCTTCAAAGCATCTGAAGAAAGTGAGACATCAACTTCCAATGAAGAGCTCATGAGCCTCTTTGCCAAAAGGTTCTACAAGATGGCAAGGAAGGATTTCAGAAGGAAATCATCCAGACAGGATGATAAGCCCAAGTATGACAAGACACCAACCAAGGAGGTTGTGTGCTTTGCGTGCAGAAAGCCTAGACATTACATCTCAGAATGTCCAGAAAATCAGAAGAAAGATAAGAGCAGAGAAAAGGATTCAAGGAGAAAGCATAGCAGCAGACCCTCCTCCAGCAAATATAAAAAGAAGGAAGAGAGATTTATTGCTGAGACTTGGAATGATACAGAAGAAGAAACATCTTCCTCCAGTTCAAGTGAAGAAGATGAAGAAGCAAGATCCAAGGATGTGTGCCTAATGGCAATTGATGCCTCCAGGAACAATTCTGGATCAGAAGAAGATTCTGAAGATGAAGCTGCCTCAGACTCAGAGGGAGATCAGGTTATTTCTAGCTTTGACTTTAGTTCCGATTTATTTAAAGCTGAATTCAAATCTATGTGCCTAGACTTAATCAACTCAGAAAAGGAAATAAAAACTCTTAGAGAAAGACTAGAAAGTCTTGAATCTGTAAATTCAGAAAACATAAAGTTAACAGACCAATTAACCTTAGCTAATGAACAAATAATTAAACTAAAATCTGAATTATGTGAGGCCAAGCAACGTGAGCAATCTCTCAATGGGAGAAGCCTCAAGCTGATGGACATCACAAGCACAGTGAATGCCAGATTAAATGGCAAGCTGGGCTTGGGTGCTTCATCAAGCTTACCCCCCATAGTTAAGAAAAATATTCTTTCAACCCCCATCAAGTTTATCTCTGCAAAGGGAAAAGAAAAGTTAATAGACAAACCAATGTCAGAAAGCAATCCAATACCCATAGACAAGAGAAATAAAAAATCTGAAAACAGCATATAAAAACAAAGTTCAACAACATTCGTTGAACTCAGATCGATGAAATGCAGCCGGTTCGTCGAACCCAGATCGACGAACGCTGAACTCAAACTTCAGATATAACAATTCATCTAACTGCGATCGACGAACTATGCATGGTTCGTCGAGCAGAGGTCGACGAACTTGGGGCACAAAAAATGACTATTGTCATTCTCTGAGCAGAGATCGGCAATCTCATCCCTATTCGTCGACTCTGGTCGACGAACTTACAACAATTCGTCGAACCTAGAAAGACCAAACAGAAACTATTTCTCTTACAGAAACTTTAAACCAACTAATAAGACATTTAATCCAGTATCTGATTGGATTATTCCACCTAAGAGATATCACCCCTTAGGTTACAAATCACAACCTGCATTATCAGTTATATCCAGTTTCTCCTTTCAACCAAATAAAGGACCCAAGGTAACCTGGGTCAAGAATAATTGAGTTTTGTTTTTCATTACAGGTACATGTGAAGAGCTGTCCAATGGTAGGTCAGACATGGTACTTGGATAGTGGTTGCTCCAAACACATGACAGGCAGCAAGGGAAATCTATCCAATTACAAGCCCAAGCTAGGACCAAAGGTGATTTTTGGAGATTCCAACAGTGGCCAATCAGAAGGATATGGGACAGTGAAGATTGGATCAGTGAATTTCAAGAAAGTAACTTATGTAAGAGGACTTAAACATAACCTTATATCCATAAGTCAATTATATGATGAAGGTTATCAAGTACATTTTAACTCTACTTCCTGTTCTATTATCGATAATAGAAACAAAACTGTTTTAATTGGACTTAGACAAGGTAACATATATTTAGTAGATTTTATATCTACCACAACTGATATCTGCTTACTGAATGTTACTAGTAATCAAAATGAGTTATAGTATAAAAGACTAGGATATGTAAACCTTAAGAATATATCTAGGCTATCTAAGGACAACCTTGTTAGAGGCTTACCTTCTGGCCCCTACAATAATGAAAGCCTATGCAAGGCTTATCAACTAGGCAAGCAAACCCAAACTAGCTTTAAATCTATTAATAAAAGTGATTCACCTAGGATATTATATTTGCTTCATGTGGATCTATTTGGACCCATTGCAGTACAAAGCCTAGGAGAGAAGTCTTATACTTTAGTGATTGTTGATGACTTCTCTAGATTCAGTTGGGTAGCCTTTCTGAGAGCTAAGTCAGATACATTCAAGGTTCTTACAGATTTTCTCAGGACCATACAGATTGAGTTCTCTACTCATGTTGCATTGATCAGAAGTGATCATGGCACGGAGTTTGAGTCTCTTCTTGTGCATGAGTTCTGTGAGAAGGAAGGTATTAGGCAGTGCTTCTCAGCTCTTAGAACTCCCCAACAAAATGAGGTTGCTGAAAGAAAAAATAGGACACTCATTGAATCTGCAGGTACATTATTGGCATATGCTTACATGCCTCTTTCCTTTTGGGCAGAAGCTGTAAATACTGCCAACTATGTCCTGAATAGAAGCCTTATACATAAACTGAAAAATAAGACCCCCTATGAATTACTTAAAGGGAAGAAACCAAAAATCACATACTTTAAAGTTTTTGGCCGCATTTGTTACATTCACACTAATAATAAAAGATACGTTAGAAAGTTTGAGGCCAATGCTGAAGAAGGGATTTTTCTAGGATATTCCCAAGTAAGCAAGGCCTATATGGTTTTTAATAAATCATCCCTTAAAATTGAAGAATCTGATCATGTATCTTTTGATGAAGCTAACATGTCATATAAGGAGAAAGAGATTTCTACCAATAGCTTCTTGCAGGTTCCACAACTGTATGAGTCTATGAATAGACTAAACCTTACCCAAGAGGTATCAAACCATCCTACTCCACATGTTGCTGAAGAAAGTGAAGAAGAAATTCAAGAGGAAGTGGCTGAACTTCCCTCGACAGCTAGCCCATTCCTCAAGAGGAATTAATTATAGAAGCTGTTCCTCAACAAACTCCACCAACTGATCTTGTCACACTTAGAGATCACCCCAGATCTCAAGTGATTGGAGACATTTCCGCAGGTGTACAGACAAGGCATTAACTCAACCAAGACTTGATGCATGCCTGTTTTCTCTCTCAAATTGAACCTCTCACCATCCATGAAGCTGAGCAAGATCCCCACTGGATCATTGCAATGCAAGAGGAACTAAATCAGTTTGAGAGATGTAGAGTTTGGGATTTGATTCCAAGACCCCATAACTACCCAGTTATTAGAACCAAATGGGTCTACAGGAACAAGTTGGATGCTCAAGGCAACATAGTGAGGAACAAGGCTAGGCTTGTTGCTCAAGGCTACAGGCAAGAGGAAGGAATTGACTATGACCAAACCTTTGCCCATGTTGCAAGGTTAGAGGCCATAAGAATATTCCTTGCCTATGCAGCTCACAAGAGATTCAAGGTCTACCAAATGGATGTTAAGAGTGCATTTCTAAATGGAGTACTTCAAGAAGAGGTTTATGTGGAACAACCTCCAGGTTTTATCTCTCCAACTCAACTCTCTTTCGTTTTTAAATTGCATAAAGCTCTCTATGGTTTAAAGCAAGCTCCAAGAGCTTGGTATGAGACCCTAGCAAGCTTTCTTTTAAAGCATAAATTTACAAGAGGAACCATAGATAAAACACTTTTCACTAGACATCATAAGGACCAAATATTGTTAGTACAAATATATGTGGATGACATTATTTTTGGGTCTATTGATCCCAAATTGTGCAAGAGCTTTGCTGACCTCATGCATTCTAAATTTGAGATGAGTCGCATGGGTGAGCTTTCCTACTTCCTTGGTCTCCAAGTGAAGCAGCTCCCTGATGGTATCTTCCTCTCGTAAGCTAAGTATGCTAAAGAGCTTATTAAGAAGTTTGTGATGAGTGATGCTTCAGGAATGGAAGCCCCTATGACTAAAAATGTTGTTGTGGATTCTGATGCAGTAGGGAAACCTGTAGATCAGAAGCACTATAGGGCAATTATTGGATCCCTATTATACCTAACAGCTAGCAGGCTTGATATAATGTTTGCCACATGCCTTTGTACTAGGTTCCAAGTGAACCCTAAAGAATCTCACCTTATTTTCCTAAAAAGAATTTTGAGATATATAAAGAGTTGCCCTAATCTAGGAGTCTGGTATCCTGTAGAGTCAGAGTTTGAGTTAACTGGATACTCAGATGCTGACTATGCTGGATGTAGAGTGGATAGGAAAAGTACCTCTAGAACTTGCCAGTCCCTTGGTATGAGACTTGTCTCCTGGTTTTGTAAAAAGCAAACATCTGTGTCTACGTCAACTGCAGAAGCAGAATACATGGCTGCTGGCAGCTGCTGTTCACAGATGTTATGGATACAAAATCAACTCCTAGACTATGGTGTCAACTTAAATAATTCAACATTATATTGTGATAATACTAGTGCTATTGCTATAGCACAGAATCCAGTTCACCATTCTAGGACTAAACGTATTGAAATAAGACATCATTTCATTAGAGATAATGTAGAAAAAAAGAAAATTAACTTAATCCATATTCCTACTGATCTACAGAGAGCAGATATTTTCACCAAGCCCTTGGATGAGAAAACTAATCTATTCTTTATAAATCAACTGGGAATGATTAATGGAGAAGAGTTGGCCTAGTTTCTGTCTACATTCGACGAATTTTCCAGATTTCGTCGAACGGAGTTCGACGAAGTAGGGAAAGTTTGAGAGATTCTCGTCGAACAGAGATCGACGAATTCTCTGTGTGTGGAAACAATTTTCGTCGACCGGAGATCGACAAACTTTGCTTCAGAAGATATTTCATCGAACGGAGTTCGACGAACTGTTTTTGATTCTTATGGATGAGATCGACGAATTATCTGTCTATAATTTATTTCGTCGAGCTCAGTTCGAAGAATTTCTCTTTTTCGTGGACCAGAGATTGTCGATTCATATTCTGGAAAACTTATATCTAGTTTTCTTCGACCTCCGTCCCGCGCTTTCAGTTCCTTTGCTCTTGATCGCCGTTTTTCTCTGTGTTTTTCTTGCAGGACATCAATGGCGATTCCCACAGGAGCTTTGGTTGCGATGAAGTTTGATATTGGATTCGACATGGATTTTGAGTCTTTCCAGCATTCTGATCCTATTTTCCTCTATATCCTAGAATTGCTGGAAGAACTGAATCTAAAGGACTTTATGACCCGGAGAATTAAACTACATGCGACAGAACGAAGAGAATGGGTATATACATCTACTGTTTCTGAGAATGATGTTCTGACTGGAAACATCAGGAGTACTGTTGTTCCCCTATCTCCCACAGTTCTTTCTGAGATTTTTGGTTTAATAAACGGAGAAGACGACATGGAAATGGATTCTGAGGAATACAGTGATATGCTGAAGTTAATGGGTTTTTCTGGAAGCAACCCTAATAAGTTGCTGAAGAAACAACTGTCTGCCGCGTACCAATTTCTGGCAGACATTGTAGGAAAAGTGTTAATGGGAAAGCACTCAATGCATGATTACATAACCCGACACCAATTTCTGATCATGTGCGCAGTGGTGAACAAGCGCTCTGTAAATTGGAGTAAGGTTTTCTTCGAGTTGATTAAGAAGAAGAACAGTAAGAAGGAAGTCTGCTTCGACAGAATTTTGTGGATTTTTCTCCAAGAGAAGGCTGCTGAATGTATGGTCCCCCGACCATCTTCATAAATACCAGCAAGCGCCTCACCTGCGCTCTGTTTGGTAGGTGGGAGAGGACAATCTCCAAGCCCTCCAAGGCTTCCTCCTCTTCGACCCCGACTTCTGAGAGCACAAGGGCTGTGAAGGCCACTCCCCTCCCTGCTGAAGAGGTCCTTCCATCTCAACCATCTCTTCCTGCACTTCCAGCCAAACAACTCCCCTCCTCTTCCATTCCTGCTACCACACCTAAATCTCCACCACATACTCATGTGCCTACTCCTCCTCCATCTCCACTACTGGAGCTTACCAACATTCCTACACCTCCAGCTTCACCTCATGGGACATCTATCCCTACACCACCTCAGTCTCCTCTTCCCCCCATTTGTCATCCATTCCATCTTACAACATACTAACAGACACTATCCTGCCGGATGCCTCCATTCCATCTGTTATTCCATCCTCCATTCCATCCTCTTCCCCTTCCCCATTTGATCCATCCACCATCATCTCCTTGCTCACTCCCCTTATCAAATCCCTAATCCAAGAGGCCATTACACCTCTTGTGACCTCCATCAATTCTTTATCTGCCCAGATCTCTGCCCTATCTGCTGTCCCCTCTTCATCTAGGGGCCTGGCTCCAGGTTCTCCTGAACCCAGGCAGGGGGAGATGCTCAGTGATGAAGTTACATCAGATGCAGATACAGCAGCAGCAGTAGTCACAGCAGCAATTCTCTCTCCAGCAGATGTAGATTCAGATGAGGATACATAAATTTTGCCAGATTTTGATTCTAAAATGATTGAATTAATTCATTTTATGGATACTGACAATGATCTAGATGAGTCAGTTGAGGAAAAAAAACTGTTGGTGATTTCTCTCTGAATCCCACAGTTAATCTACCATAATTACTGGAAATATTTGATACTGTCCGTATGTAATTCTTTCCAGCAGATTTTATTAAGCCACATTTGGCTATTGTACCATACACCTCTCCTGTAAGTCCAGCAGTTGCTAAGCAACTCTGTGACAATTTTGCTATCTCAGCTTTAGCTTCTAGTTCAGAGGTCATTCTAGAAGATACTTCAGTGCCAGTCTCAGCACCAGATTTTGTTATGGATGACTCTCCCCTACCAGATTTGGATAAGCTTATTCTAGCTGACATTGAAGAAGAAAATAAGGCAGTAGTTGAAAGCTCTGTCCCTATTGTTTCTGACTCATGTGCAGTCCCCTCCTCTTCTATTATTGATTTTCCAGTTCCTGAACCTTCTGCCCCTCCACCAGAAAAAACAGTTATTTCTGATAAAGCTTTGAAAGCTTTGGATGCTCTTTATGACATCCCTCAAGGTTCTGAGTCTGAAGAAGAAGATGATGATGACTCAGATGAAGATGCTGCAAGTAAGAAAAATAAGATGTTAGCAAAGAAAAGGAAGGCTCCTCCTCCTCCAGCTCCTAAGCCAAATCCCAATGCTGACACTCCCTATTACATTCTACATAATGTAACTCCATATAAGGGAATGCCTGGATGGATGTGGCTATCCACGAACCAACAGAAGGACAGAAAGAGAAGCATGAGATATTCCCTTCCTCCAGTGCACATATTCAGGAAGGATCCTCCTCCTCCTCCTCCAGCAGCTAGTGCCTCTGTCTCTAACTCCCAGAGATCTGCCCCAATGCAAACATATCAGAGACAATCAGCGAGATCTTCTGCAAGCAGCCAGCAGAGGCAGCCATCCTCTTCAGGACATCAACATCAGCAGCAGCAGCAACAATCCTCTGAAGTTCAAAAAGCTGAAAGTCCAAAGAGACCTCTCTCTCCTCCAATCCCTTTTGAAGATCCTGAAACTGCAACTACTACAAGAATGGCTAGATACTAGGAATTGATTGGACTATCTTTGATTAATAAAGCCAAGGCTAAAGGAAAAGATATTTCAGGATTCACAATAATGTCAAAGTACAGAAAAGAAGATCTGAAAAGATTTGACAAAGGAAACAAGCTATTCAATGTTGATGACTACATGAAACTTCATCCAGAAGCAGTTGTCCCCAGAGCAACTTCATTGAATATTATTGGGGCAGCTGATATGACTATGACAAAAGCTGAAGCTCAAGATCCAAAGAGAGAAATCATATTCAAGAAGCCAGAAGAGAAACCAACTGAAGACAGATCCAAGCAGCAGAAGCCAAAGAAGTAATCTTTTTGTTGTTTCAATTTTTGTCTGTTTTTGTTTTTCAATCTATGCTATCTATTAAACAAAGTTGTGTATATATATATATATCTATTACATGTGTTGGTAATTCTCTGCCAGATATACTTCTTTTCTTGCTTTGTTTTTCTGTTTGTTTCTATTTTGAGTCTCTGTTAGTGACCTCACCCAAATAGGGGGAGATTGTTGGATCCCTAGTTGATTTGGGCTAGGTTCACTGACTTAGGATGTGACCCATCTTGTATAGCCAGGGTCAAGTTGTATCCTAGAGTCTAGGCCAAGTGATGAGTCCATGTTTTATACCTATTTCCGGACTCATCTAGGCTTGTTTTCCTTCGCTTGCACTTCACTTTTAGTTCGTTATCGTATATATTTCATCTTATCTTTATTTATATAGGAAGTGCACATTTATGCCCGTGGTTGTGTATTTTGTTACTTTTATTGTTTGTACTCCTTTTTGTGATTGCCTGGAATGTCTGCACATATTAGTGATTGGTTTTTCTTTCAGTACAGGGGTCGTGTGCGTGTTCCGGGATGGTTGTGAAACAGGAATACTGCGCACGATCATGGGATCTAATGCGCACGACCACTGGTCGTGCGCCCTTGATCGTGCGCACTACTCTAAGTTTTCCAGAATCATCCTGGGGTAAGCGCACGACTACTGGACATACTGCGCACGACCACCGGTCGTGCGCCACTGATCGTGTGCATTGATTCCTCTTTTCTGGAGTCTTGTCTGGGTAATCGCACGATCATTGGACTTAGTGCGCACGACCACTGGTCGTGTGCCACTACTCGTGCGCATTATCCCAGTTCTTCTTCCTGTTATTCCATGCCAGTGCGCACGAGCACATGACATAGTGTGCACGACCACTGGTCGTGCGCCTGCGATCGTGCGCATTATTCATTTCTGTTTTTGTATAAATAGTGCAGGTTCCGTCCTAATTGAGATAGCCCATTTTCCTCCGCCGTTTTCATCTCTGAGGAGGGATTCCGCCGTCCTCCTTCATCTTCCACCCTAGGGAGGTGCTCCGGGCAAGCTTTCAACGCCAAATCCAAGCCGGAGCTTCCTCTCGGCCTCCTCCATCATCTCTTGGGTTCATTTCAAGCTTCAACGCCATATCCATCAAGCAAAGGGAAGCTTTAAACTTTCATCCACTGTCGTGAGATGAAGAAGACGGGCCATTGGAAGGTGGTGACAGCCCTTCTCTATCTCGGACGCAGTTGAGGATCGAGCTTGGACGCGGATTGACAACCCGACGATTCCAACCATGAATCCTCAGCAAGACTTCGGATTCGGTCGATCTCTTGACTTGTTCTTCCTTTATTATTGTTTATCTGGTGTTGTAAACCTTATTTATAGATGATGTATGCTTATTTGTAAAACGTTCTTACAATTATGTCTATGTGATTGTTTGTGTTCGTTATTTACTTGAGGTGCGCCTATTATTCCATCCACCACCATCCACCCTTGTCGCACTAGCAATTGCTAGTGGCGTGCGTAGCGAAGAGGTGCTCATGACCCTCATTCCGCCATTCTAACCACCTCATCCGCAAGCCTACTCGTCCATCCGCCTAGCGATTCGGTGCATAGCGACCCGACTAGTCTTCCATCCCGCCTGGCGAAGCATCGCATAGCGGCGTTGCATAGGTGTAGTTGTTAGATTTTTTATTTTCTTTTTATCGCAACAATCCAAACCCACCTTAGTTAGCTCCGACCTGAGGACTTCAATCTCAAGTCCTCCTCGAAACTAACTCCACCTTACTGTGTTCCTTGTGAGATCGATATTTGGGAAAACCCCCATTTTATATTACTTGTGCGACCGGTTCACTGCCGTGATCTTAAGCATCAAGTTTTTGGCACCGTTGCCGGGGAACACAGTCGTCTGAGTTTCTGGAGAGGAAGACAAGAGATTGCTTTCCTTTTCCTTTGTAAATTGCTTTTGTTTTGTTCTATTTCTGTTTTGCCTTCCTTTTTATTGTTTGTTTAGGCAATTGTAGTAATATATTATTGGATTTAGTAATTTGCACAATTTATTTTGAATCTGCTGTTTCGACACCATGTGGGGATATTCGTATGCCCAATGTTGTTGGTGTGGGAAGCCTTCCCACGCTAGTCATGAATGCCCTACGAGAGATATTGAGCATAAGCCTCAGCGCACAATGCATGAGATGTTGTTTTCGTACAGCCTTTCTAACACTGTGCCCCGAGCTTATGGTCAATCGTCCTCGCCACATACACCGTTCTCCTATTCCTCTCCGACCCCACAAGGACCGCAGCGTAATGGGAGAAAGTGTTTGTATTGTCGTAGAACAGATCATGTCCTGAAGGATTGTGCCGAGTACCTCCGTGTTATGGAAGAGGATGATGAGCCGTACATCCGGATCATCCTGACTCCTACCCTTGGTGGCACACCTTCATCTTCTGGTTATGTATCCCTGTCACCTTCATTTGTTGAAGGGAATGATGTGGACACAACCGCCAGATGTGTGGCTGATCTAGGCTTCGACGTGGCTGAGCCTATCTCTCCTGTGCATACATGTCCAAGCGTGGAGCCGATTCTTTGTGAGGAACCTGCGCTTGACTTTTATCCAAGCAAAGTTCTTTCGCATTTTGTGCATTCTACTTTAGTCACCTCTGGCGACATTTTCGACGATGCAACACAAGTTGAGGCTTGTGATACATGGGTTGTTTCCACTCCCATGGAGGAGGACAACCTTCTTGGTGTCGAGGATTCTCCCTTGATACCAAAGGAGGAAGTCCAAGTCTTGGTGGAGGCCTCTATGGATCCAGCCGAGCCTTGTAGCATTGTCGAGATTACTGACGATATTTTTCTACCTCAGCCTTTGGGGAGTGAAACCGGGATCACTCCCCCGATTATTTCTTTATGTTCTTCGTCTCTTTTATTTCTTGACCCACCTTCCTTTTCTGAGCCTGTGCAGGTTGAATCTCCACAGGTAAGTTGGGTTGACGTTGAGCCTTGCACTCAGGCTGTCGACGAGTGCATCCTCTTGTGTGAGGTGGTTCCTACCTCCTTCACAGTGGAAGCCCCTGCCATCACCTTCGCCCCCAGAAAACTTGTGGTGGACAAAACCTTGCTAGGCAAGGATGTGTTTTGTGGTGAGAAGAGTGAGGACCAACGCTCCTTCTCTTCTTACTTCCTATTTCCTCTACCTGTGTTGGGCAGGTATTACTATTTAGGTAGAGGGGTAACTGTTCTATCACCGTATCGGTACCCGTTACCGAAACAGATTTTGGAACAATTACCTGTGTACTTTTTATTTCATAAGCCCATTAGCTAGAACTGTATAGAATTTAATAAGTCGTGCTGGGATGACAGTAACCCCAGTACTTATCTTTCATTTTCCGCATTTTATTTTTCATGTTTATTTTAGTTTTCGCATTTCTTTTTGTATATTTTTCTTTTGTTTTTGTGGAGCTCACCCCTGCAGGTATTCATAGCAAATCGCATTGGCGGGGTTCTGATTCTTCGTATGGCAGGCCTGCTTCTGTTTTCACGCATCTTCTGGTATGCTCACTAGCTGAGCATGGGGTAAACTCTCCCCTTAGTTCTTTATGATTTTAATTTCTCTATCTTATGATTTGTTGCTTAGTTTAAGTCCACAGGAGAGATCTGTTACCTATTGCACGTACACATCTCATGTGCATACTAGAAGCTTTTATTGTTTTGTTTTGCTTAGTTCATTGCATCACACACCACTGCACCCACATGAGCGCGTGCTTAGCTGTTTTTGTGCCGCGAGTTAAACTCATTTCTTCGTTAGATTTGGGAAAATTATGGTGCTGACTTAGGATTGTGAGACAAAGTAAAATGTTGGCCTTGTTGTGTTTCTAGTCAACTGCTCTCGTCTCATGTAGAAATTCGAGTAGATTTAATTTTTCTGTATGCTTTTAGTTTTATATCTTTCTATTTGCGTAAAGACTTTTTATTCTACTCAAAAGTTGGTGAATCCGATGTGAATCCGACGGTAGCTTAGGGATGTGTGTAGACGGCCGTTAGTTTTGTATTGCTCGAGTCGGGAGGAGGGATAGTCTTTCTCGTTGGCTAAGAACTTGCCCCAAGCTATTCTTGAAGCATGGGTATAGGTTAGTCATGCATGAGTGTGATGTAGGCCATCATTTTGGCCCGGTTGAGCTTTGTACCATTCCTAACGTATTATCCTCGCTAGCCCTATTGTGCCTACCCCTACTTTTGATTCAGCTCCACCTTCATTCACCAAAGCCTCATAGCCAATCCTAGTCGCACACCCAAGTTGAGCTTTAGTGTTTACATTTTAATGTTGGGATTTGATGTGGTGATTTTACTTATGATTATGCGGATGTGCTCCAAAGTTATATTTGCTGAATTATGAAAATAAAATGAAGAAAAAGAAAAAGAAAAAAATATTTGTAAAGAAAAAGGAAAAGAAAAAAAACTCGAAAAGAAAAAGTTTTAATTGAAAATCATTTTGGAGATGTGCTTATTTTTGGAGTAGGCGGTGTACACACCCATTTGTTAAAAGTTAAGTTTGGGGGTGTGGTGTACCCGCGTGTATTTTGATTAGTAGAGGGATTCTTTTTATGATAGCTCATTTGGGTTAGGTGCACAGCCTTCTGTTTATCCTTGTTTACCTCACCGAAACCCAAGCCCCATCTCTTCACCTAAAGTCCTACTGATTCGTGTGTGAACCAAACCAGTGCCGTGGAGAGAATGCGAAAGGGCAAGCATATGGTCACCGACATTGGTGGATTCCTTTGGAGGTTATCCCGAGCCCTGATCTTTGGCAATGCTCGCCTAGCAATTAGTCTACTTTCTCCCTACGCATGAATGGATGATTCACCGTGATTCTATTTTTGAGTAATAATAAAATGTTGATACGCATTGTGAAAGGTATAAACTATTTTGTATACTTAGAAATTTCTTCTATTATATTTTTACGCGCGCGAGCATGCGACTTCGCATGGTACTTCGTATCGCAATTTCTTTGTTAACTAGTATTTTTCCTTATCTGCTTAGATTTTGTTTGCTCGGGACGCGCAAACAGTTAAGTCCGGGGGTGTGATGAGTCCATGTTTTATACCTATTTCCGGACTCATCTAGGCTTGTTTTCCTTCGCTTGCACTTCACTTTTAGTTCGTTATCGTATATATTTCATCTTATCTTTATTTATATAGGAAGTGCACATATATGCCCGTGGTTGTGTATTTTGTTACTTTTATTGTTTGTACTCCTTTTTGTGATTGCCTGGAATGTCTGCACATATCAGCGAAGAGGTGCTCACGACCCTCATTCCGCCGTTCTAACCACCTCATCCGCAAGCCTACTCGTCCATCCGCCTAGCGATTCGGTGCATAGCGGCCCGACTAGTCGTCCATCCACCTGCATAGCAGAAGCCAAAGAAGTAATCTTTTTGTTGTTTCAATTTCTGTCTGTTTTTGTTTTTCAATCTATGCTATCTGTTAAACAAAGATGTGTATATATATATCTGTTGCATGTGTTGGTAATTCTCTGCCAGATATACTTCTTTTCTTGCTTTGTTTTTCTGTTTGTTTCTATTTTGAGTCTCTGTTAGTGACCTCACCCAAATAGAGGGAGATTGTTGGATCCCTAGTTGATTTGGGCTAGGTTCACTGACTTAGGATGTGACCCATCTTGTATAGCCAGGGTCAAGTTGTGTCCTAGAGTCTAGGCCAAGTCCTTAGGTTCAACTTCAGATGAACCAGCTATCAACAAGACCATCAGAGACTTCAGACCTAAAGGATTTCAAGACTAAGTGAAGTGAGTTCGACGTTCGTCAAACTCAGCTTGACGAAAGGAGTTCTGTGCTCGACGATCGTGAGGCAATTCTTAGTGCTGAGCTCGACGATCTTGGTTCTTTGTTCGACGAAGACTCAGTTTCTACATCAAGCCAAAGTCAGGACAACTTCAGAATTTTTCTAAGTCCAGCTTCAAGCTTTGGTCGACGAATTGGATTCTAAGCTCGATGAACTTGGACCTCAAGTTCTCAGCTTCTCAGGTCGACGAAGTTAGCCTCTCAGGTCGACGAATGAAATACTCTACTCGATGTTTTCTGAACTCAGAGTATTTGTGTCGACACTTAGGGCATGTGTCTACATCAAACAATTCAATGTCGACACCAGAGGATTTATGTCGACACCAGGATTTTAGTCAACACCAGTTCATGTCGACACCAGAAGATTTGAGTCGACTCCAAGATCAATCAGTCGACACCAGCTTATGTCGACACTGAATATCAGCAGATGCAGAATATTTGGCTAAGTCCACAATCGTTCTTCGCTCGACGAATTTGAATCTTAGCTCGAAGAATACTATCTGATAGTGAAGATTGTCTGTTCAATGAATGAAGATTGTCTGGTCAACTAACTCTCTCAAGCTCAGCTCGACAAACTCTAGCTCAGCTCGACGAACTCAAACTCAGCTCGATGAATTGAGTTCTCCGTTCGATGATTCCAGACTAGGTCATCTTCAAGTTTCCCGTCCCATTTCTTGGCGATGAATCCAGAGTTATTAATGCCAGATCTTCTCAGAATGTTACCGCTAGAACGTGCAATTAATCTTGGATTTTTTCATGCCGTTTTTCCATGGGACAGTTGGGGAAATCATTGATTGCCGCTTCCTTCCAAGCCCGACTGCAATTACTGCTCAACATTCGAATTTTGAATGTTCTCAGTCAGTCAAAAAGAGATAGAGAAGAAAAGAAAGAATCAATACAGTCAGTCATACAGTCACACAGAACAACAAGCAATACTGACAATCAGACACTCTCAGATTGCACAGAAGAACAATCAACTGAAATCAAAAGTTCTCCAGCAATCAGCCTGACCAGAGAACATTTTTAAGAAGGAGAATAAGAACAATCAATTCTATCAAGAGTCTTCTTCCTTCCTTCAACTCTACAGGATAACTTCAAAGGACAACAAATCTTCATCTGTTAAAGAAGTTCCTGAAGCATTTCTGATCCAGACATTCTAGGTCTTTGAAGACCTATCATCCTGAAGCAGTGCTCCAGCTTTCCTGACTAATTCAAGATCTCTGGGGGAGCAAAATCTGCTACAATCAATCCACAAGTCTTCTCTCTGACTGTTGACAGAGAAGACACCATCTCTTTTACTTCCAATTCCTGTACAGGGTTTTAAATCCCTTCAAAATTATTCTGGTTGCAAGTCTCCTTCCAAAAGACTTGAGGTTTTGGTTTTTGAGCACCTGATTAAAAGCTCATTGGTGTTAGACACCTGATCAAAAACCTGAGTGGATTCCTACTAGGGTGGTAGAAGAGTGGATGTACCCAGGTTGGGGAACCACTATAAAATTCTTGTGTCGTCTGGTTGCCCTTCGTTTTGTTTTGGGGGGTATGTGTTGTGTTGTTCTGTGATTGCTTAGTTTGCTGTGCTTAGTTTTATTTACTTACTAACTTGTTCACTTAGGAATACAATAAAAGTTGTAAAAAGTTTTTAGTGAGCACTATAATCTATTCACCCCCCCCCCCCTCCAGAGTATTTCAGATCTAACCTGCACTTTCATGCTATTTGCTTGTTGGGAAGAAGCACCGCCACCACGAGTAAGGGGTGGTGTGGTTATAATTTGGTTATTTCTTGCTGACCGTTGCCTTGTTTGCCACTGCTTGGTTGAATTTTTGCGTGTATGTACTGTGGAGCCAAGAGGTAAGTAGCGGGCTGAAGCCCAAAGCTGTGTCGTCCCTCGAAGGCCCAAGTTTTGCTTTAGTTTTTCATATTTTGCCGGCCTGCATGCCGATGCATGAAACCATATTGTGATTAATCATTTGTTGTGTGTAAGGCCTTAAGGCAGTAGCAAGACATTGTATTTGTTGTTATTCATTCCTATTAAAGTTGTGGACATTTTGGTTTCAAGTTTATTAAATGCTTCTGTTACCGTATAATTCTATTATGCGTTGTGTATAAGGTATAATTGATAATCATCTAGTACCTCTTTCGTTTTGTTCATTCAATATGGCATGGGGTCCCGACCGGACCCGCTGTTATATCATTTGGAACAAGCAGGGATGTTGCAAAGCGTCGCCGTGTTAGACGAACAGATCAAGAAGGAAGTGCATAAGTTATTGGAGGTCAATTTTATTTCAGAGATCTAGTATTTAGGCTGGGTTTCCAATGTTGTAATTGTTAAGAAAGCCGGAGGGGCTGGAGACTATGTATTGACTTTTCAATGTTGAATAAATCTTACCCGAAGGATTGTCGGGCGGATAGGAGACTACGGATTGCCAGCTTAGAAGTGGCTGACAGTCTGTTCCCTAAGGAAGTCGGGCGGATATGATGGTTATCCGCTCAGTTTGCCGGTTTGTGTAGACTGGTTCTGGAGTCCGTCGGATTTGTGAGGACTGATCTTTGTATCCGCTGGTGCTGTGTTCGCACCAATGATGGCTAGTGGTGTGGACTTGGTCTGGTTTTGTACCATGTCCAGGTTGGCTCAGTCCAGGATGTTACACGGTTTGCGCGATTATTTTTTTTGTCCGCCGAGCTCGGCAGCTATAGTCTTGTTCTTATTTGGGAGCTCGAAGTATGTGGACTGGAGCTGAGTTTGCTTATGGGCGGACTAGAGTATGTCCGCAGGTGTGCGGACTGAGGTGGTTTCCGCAGTGTCCGCCTGTATGGCGACCTAGTATTGCTTTGGTGACAAGGAGGATTGGCTGGGTATACTACTGTGGTGGTGCGACCTCGGCAGACGGGCTGTCTGGCCTAGTCGCGGTGTCATGGCGATCTAGTGGTGCTCACCGCGAGATAGAGCGGTGATCCTATCAGCTAGGGCGGTGATCACACTCCTCTCTGCGCTTATAAATAGGACCTCCTGTTACATCAACAGTACAACCGAGTGAACAATAAGTGAGCTTGGGCAGTTGTTGTAGACATGATTTTCTATCCGCACGATTTGAAGTGTTTAATCAGTTTGTGCTATACAGGTTGTGCATATAGTGCTGAGAAGCCAGAGACTTGGTTCTGACTTCGGTCAGGGACAATGCAGACTCTGCGGTTTGCAACCAATGGTTAGTAGCAGGTCGCGGCTTGTGACCAGACGATCTTCTCTTTTGCAACTTCTTTTCTAGTTCAATAAGCTGTCCACTTCTGGCGGCTTGTTTAGTTCGACAGCAGCAGTTCGTGTGATCAGACGGCTAGGCAACCATGCGGTTAGGCGGCTTGAAGATCAGCGGACAGAGTTCTTCAGCTTTGGAATAACGGGCATCCGCGCAGCTAGGTTGCGGTTTGGTGACTTAGCGGTTTCAGCAAACTCCGTAGCGGTTACCAGCAAAGCCGTCAGTTTCTCTTTGAGTCCGCGCGGTTAGGCTATTGTCTTGTATTTTTTCTGCTTCCATCGGGTACATCGACGAATCATGTCTCGCCATGTATGCCTCGCCTTGTAAAGATTTTTTGATAGTACAAGATACTTGCTCTTCTGTTTGCATTTGGTTACTTGAGCTCAGATAGATTGAGTGTTCCTACGCCTGGTTTGCTGGTTTCCGAAGTTTACAAATTTTTTCAGATCATGCAGGTGGTTGTTAAGAGAGGTTCCATCCATGACCCCGATTAAGTTAGTGAGGGACAGGAGAATTTCGGCTATTTGCAACCCGTAATTTCTATAAATGGAGGAGGATCCCATCATTACTCAATTATATTTTTGTTAATATATTATATGTAAAAAATTCAAATTCAGTGCAAAAATATTGAAAGGAAAAGATTTTATTTCTTAAATAGTTAGGATCAATTTAACAAGAACATTTTTGTTGTTTTCGCAACTTATTTCTAATTTATTTCTACACCAAGCCGATAGGAACAACCACAACAAACGAGCAAAACTTCTCCCTAATAAAACAAAGAGTTCCTAGTTTTTGTTCCAACCACACAAACAATTCAATAGCAGATTACTTTCTTTAGGTATTTCTAATCATATAAATTATTACACACACAAGGCTCTTAACACATTCCATCTTCCTTTCAGTTTATTTAATTCTTTTCTTAGAAGAAGAAAAGGAAGAAGATGATGTTTAAGAATTTTATCAAGGCTCTTCTTATCTCAAATATTATAATGGCTTTTGTCACTGTGGGAACGACAGAAGCAGGTGGATGTTATTGCGAATGCATCACGTTCTGCAAGATAACAATGCCGGGGTATGAAAACTGTGGGAAGGACTGCGAGCCTCATTGTCTCAATTTGGGGAAACCAAAGACGCCGCAAGAGAACGATGAGTCCTGTCCCACAAAACTCAGTCCTAAATATGTGAAATTTTTGCGAGATCTAGGACTTATTGTACCTCCAAGCTTCTTTGAGAAGAAAATAAACAAAGTCAATCCTTAGAGTTCAATGATATTTTTATTTTCTTGAAATAAAAATATAATAATAAATGTGTGTATGCATGCATAACATTGTAAAAGTAAAATAACTATGTACTCATTAATTAATAAATGTTATCTAATGCCTTTATTTTATCTTGTCTATTGGAGTAGGTATTGTGTAGAAAGAATGACAGAAATATTGTTATTGGACTATGCTTGTGCTTAACTCATTTATTACATTGGATCTTATTATGCATCAATTACACACATAGACAAATATCACAAAATAGCTCCCAACATAGGGGCCTCCAAATCTAGGATTGACAGACGGTCTTTGGGTACTATCGTTAGCCCTAATTATTCTCTCAAATTATTAAAAACTGTTATTTTGATAGCTTCTTCAGAGTGGCTTGCCACTTCTATTTTTTAGGATCACAAATATAATATACTTTCATCTTACTTGAGAGAGGAATATACAACATTAATTTTGTTCACGTGTCACCGTTATATGTATAATATATATAAGTGAACATACCTTTTGTTGGAACATTCAACATTCCAATATTACATTTTTTATAAAAAAAACATTATACAACTTTTTAAAATGTGGATTAATTTGAGTTTGTACATTATTTTAAAAGTATGTCTGTATAACCCATATTCGTTGAAGGTGGACCCCCCCCCAGAGTTAGGCTAATAAGAGTTGAAATCAATAAGTCAAGACAGAAGTCAGAGCCAACACTCAAAAAGTAGAAGGCCTGAGCGAGTATGGCGAGCTCCCCTCCCATACTCGTCAGGTAGGCGACTAGGACAGTTAATTACCCAACCTGAGCGAGCTCCCCCAAGAGGTCGCCTACTCGGCGGCGGGGGGGGGGGGGGGGGGGGGGGGTGGGGGCTATATATAAGACCCCTTTCTACTTGGATCTGCCTATAACTAGGACCCCATGGGTAAGAGTAAAATGACTTCGGAATATCGCAAAAGATCTCGACCACCTCATTTCCTAGACTTCGAGCTGAGCCTTTGGATCTTTTCTTTAGAGAGACAGGTCACGAGCTAGCGACAATCCATCTTAGTGCCACCTTTCCCCAGCTAGAATCTACCTCGTACTCTGCTCAACCATATTTGGTTGTAGAGGGGAAGCTTCTTCTCAACATCCGAGTACATGGCGGGACCTCTTTGCCGCAGTGACTGAGGTTCTTTTAATTGCTTGTCTGTTTCCGCGTCCTAGCCCGTTAGCCGTCAAGCCCGGCTGATGAACTAGTAACTTTAAGTTGTCTTGATCCAAATTTTAGAGTAGCGATTGAAATTTTTTTAAGTTGTCTACCTAAATAACCTAGAGGGGAGTGAATAGGGGAGTTCTGCGTCTTTTTGCATAATAAGCATTTAACGAGCGATGCATAGAAAAATAAGCAAGCATTCACAGATGACACCAAGAATTATAGTGGTTCCCCAACCTTGGGTACATCAACTTTCCACCTCACCGATCTAGCAATGCACTAGACTCGACTACTCCACTATTCTCTGATTGGAAATAATCCTACCACTCAGAACAAAGTTCCTACAACTCGATCCCTCAAAATAGGATCGACACTCGGAAGATAAACTTCCTCCAAATAACTCGGAGAACAAAGCTCCTACACTCGGAGAATAATCTCCTACAAGAGTAAAAATGAAATACACAGTAATACCAACAGTATTTATCACAGATCTGAAAACTTCTGCCCTTCTTCTTCCTTGAACTTTGAAGCTCTGTCAGGAATAAGTTGAAGAAGACAACCAAATATCTAGATCTGAGAATTCTGGACTCAACACGATTTAGAAAAGAATCTGTCGATGTACAAGATCTTGATCTGTTGAATCACTTGCTTTGAATCTCTGGATCGAAAGCAGATTGACGATGAGGACGATGAATAACGACGGCTTTCGGTTTTGGAAAGAGAAAAATCGATTCAGAATACTTAGGGATTCTTCTTAGGGTTGGTCGATTATGATAAGACCCTTTATAGGACTTACCTAACAGTCTTAATCATAATAAATGCCTGACACGTGGACCAATCACGCTCTAATCACTTTTGAAATCACATCTGTCGACACTTTGAAAAATTTAGAAAACAGTGCAGCATTTCTCGAGAAGAATGATAGTACTCGAGAAAAGCTTTTTTGATTCTCGAGAAGAATGATGATGATCTCGAGAAAAGTACTTAGTAAAAATGTGGAGGTAGAAATCAACAATTTCGAGAAAGAAGGAAAGTACTCAAGAAGAATTATTTTTGTTCTCGAGAAGAAGTATTCTGGTACTCGAGAACAAAGAAGTATCTCGAGAACAGATGTCTGGCTCTTGAAAAATTATTCTAGGTCTCGAGAAATATTTTCTGCTTCTCGAGAACAAACTTTGTCTTCTCGAGAAAAAAATCCTTGACATCTCGAGAAAAAGACTTAGAAAATATTTTGTCTGGAAAAGAAGTAACTCGAGAAAAATGAACTTCTGTTCTCGAGAACATATTTTGTTACTCAAGAAAAGAATCTGTTACTCGAGAAATAACTTCTGGTTCTCGAGAAGTAATACTGAGCTTCTCGAGAAATGACATATAGCTTCTCGAGAAAAGTAGATTGCTTCTCGAGAAAAAACTTAGAAAAATATCATGACTGGAACTGAAGCAACTCGAGAAGGAAAGTCATGCAGTACTCGAGAACATATGGATTTCTCGAGAACAACACTAAGCTTTTCTCGAGAACTGCTTTTGCCACTCGAGTTCATGACAAGTCTTACTCGAGAATAGACTTAAGTTCTACTCGAGTACAAACTATCCTACTCGAGAAAAGAACTTAGAGAAATTCTGAAAATCTGTAAGTGTAATTTATTCAAGATATATAGCTGCCAACTTTTCTCCTATGCCTTTAGTGCTTGAAAAATAAGTGTGTCCCAATAAAGAGGCTACACATGAGTTAACACCATGGATAACACAATGAGATTACATTGTATGTTCTTGTGTTTGGTGACTCATTGTAGACTGACACTGGTCTACACTTAGCAATTGTATCCTGCAAACACTCAACTAAAAAGGATATCAAATACACACTTAATTCATCTTAATTCAAGCGTGACTTCATACAAATCTGGGTTATTGTGGATGCAATACCCAACAATCTCTCCCTATTTTTAGAAGTCAGAACCCTCTATACTATGGTGAATTATATCAAGATAAACAAGTAGAGAAACTAATGACCATGAAAAATAGAAGAAAAGCTGTAATAAAGAAAAAATCAGATCAGCAAAACTAAAGGTTCATATATATAAAAATTGTCCAAAAAAATTCATTTCCACAATATTTCAAAAATTGAAATTTCTGATCATCCACAATATCTACTGATTCTGTTGTTGTTGTTGTCTTTCTTGCTTTTCTTGTTGTCTCTTCTAGTAGCTGTAAGGTTTTGAGAAATACTTTGGAGTTCTGGGAGGAGCTTTGGGATTGTTCCTCCCATATTCTCTGTCATACAGTATTCTCTTGGTAAGAGATTTTTCATATAGGTCCCATTCATAGGAGCTGTAGTGACTGCTCCTGTCTTCATTAAAGTCAACTATAAGTTTTAGAGTATCAAGAATTAGAGCTTTAGAGGTTGGGCTCCAAACTTCAGAGAATTCTTAATGTCTGCTCCTCTCAGCTTCAGGATGAGGAGTTGATCTGTTGGCTGATGCACCATCATCATATTTCCTTCTTTTGGCTTTCTGAATCTCTGGAGGTGATTGAGGAGACATATGTACTTGTTCTAATTCCCATACATCCTCATAGTTTTCAGGAGGAGGTCCTTTAAAATATTCAGGAGGAGGTCCTTCAAAGTATTCAGGAGGTGGAGAGAATGTTCCCTATTTACATCCAAATGTGCAGGAGGAGGTGCAGAAGGATGCATTGCCAGATCAGGGAAGAGTTGATTGTGTATCTAAATGGTAGTATCATAAGTGTATAGCTTTGTGCTTTTAACTTCTTTGAGAACTGAAGTCTGGATCTCTTTCAGTTGATCATCCCACTGATTTTTCATTGTTTGCACTTGTTTCTCAAGCTGTTCTTTCACCTTATCCTCCCCGTTTCTGACTTCTAGAGAGAGGGTGCTTATAACAACTTCTTTGAACTGTCCAACTTCTTCACAAGTTTTTAAGTTGCGTTCTTGGGCTTTCTTTTTGAGTTGAATCTGATTATTTACAAGGGTGACTGATTGGTCCATTACCTCACCAATACTGGTAATGGTATGATCTATTGCTTTTCCTCCAATCTGTAAAAGCCTCTTAAATTCATCAGTGTTAAATTGGATATTAGCAAATCCTCACCTCATTTCTTTTTTCCAATGCAGTTACTTTGTCAGTTACAATTTTAAGGGAAAAATCAAAATAAGCTCTCTGTGCAGTTAGCATAGCTTCAATTTTGCTTAAGATAGAACCTTCAGGAAATATGTCTAATTGAGTGGATGGTGGAGGTTGAACTGGGACTATCCATGGATCAATCTTTTTAATGATAACAGTGGATGTAGAGGTATTCTTTTTGCTGATTGTGCTTTGTTCATCTTCAACATCTATGGGCAGCATGGAGGGAATCTTAAAGTGAAGACTGAGAAGGGGTGGTTCTGCAGCTTCAACAGGAGTGTCATCATCTGAATCATGAATAAAACAACTTCTGCATCAGGTGTATCTTCAAATGGAGATTGGGATGGTTCTTGTACATGAGATTTTTCATGAGGAGACTGTCCTGGAGACTGTGCAGGAGTAGAGGGCTGTTCTTTAGTAGCAGTGAAAAGAGGCTCTTTTGAAGAGAGTTCCTCTATCATCTTGTTGATATCTTCATCAGTAGACAAAATATGTTCTTGAACCTGGGCATCAGTCAGGTTTTCTGTATATGGATGTATGTATATATGCATGTATGTATATGTTGGAGTAAACTGCCACCTATGATTTCAGTTTTAATCTAAAATTCAAAATCTTGTAATTGCATAGCCCAATTGATCTATAATAAAATTAATTAAACCTCCTGTTGTTGATATCTTTTCTCAAGAAAATCAGATGTATATGCTCTGAATAAATGGATCTGCTGATATAAATCCTTCAAAATAGAGAATTTGATTCCTCACCGTTGGAGATCTTCTGATACCAAGAACGTAAGTATACAGATTTGCACTAGTGAAGATTCATGGCCAAATGATTTGTTGTTACTGTTTATTCACAGATCTAAATGGCGCCTTGATCCCGTGGAGGAGAAAAATTGGTGTTACACGCCGGTGACTTTTGGAAGGAGAACACCGGCCAAGCAGATGCAGGAATGAAGATCGCTGGGAAGTTATCAGAACAGCAAACGATCTCTGGAGGTCATTTTGCCGGAAGACGGCGCCGACGATGGAGATGAGCAGAGAGACTACGCCGGCGATGGAGATCTGAAAACAGGGGTTTCACGAAGAAGGTGAAGAGAGCTCAGAAAATCAGCCCTTGTACACTACTGAATAGCCAGGATTGAAATCTATATGAGGGGTTTTAATATTTAGGCTCTAATAGGGCAAGCCCTTAATGTTGGAGTTACCAAAAATTATTGAAAACAATCAATTTCATTAAACTCCAAATAAATGAAAATTAAGACCCCAAATAATTAATTAGATTCATAATCAAGCCAGAATTTGTGTCAAGGGTGAAACCGAGTTCGCGACTGGAGTTACGAGACGATCTGACCCACCTATCACAGGCTTTGACCGTTCGCACGACTGAATTAACGCGCGTTCGTAGGAGTCCAAATAGACTAAATATACGCGTACAACTCTAACGGGACGTCTCGATGAATCGAGTTCACTTAACAAGAAAATTTTCAACAGATTTGAGAGCAAGCAGAGAGAATTCAGGACGAAGGAACGATCTAAATTGCATATACTCACCGGAAAATCTCAAAGCTTGACTTCAAATGAAGGTCTAAGGGTCTTTTTATAACTTTCTTGAAGACACGTGTTAGTAATTGCGCCGACTGGATCTTGAGTTGACAAATGACGTTGTTCCATTTCGATCACCTGAATCACTAATATTCCAAAAATAACAAGCATGCCCCCCGCAATCCGGGCAGCCCGGGAAAGTGGCTCGGCGACGGCGGCGGACCTATACGACAGCCTACTGCGCGTGCACTGTCCCTGCATATTGCCCGTGTGTGCGGGTGCGTTCGTGCTTAGTGCTTTGTTCGAGACCCGCCTATCCCAGGCGGCTTCACAGCTCTTCGGGCGAGCGCGGTCCGCCCATGCGGTTCACTCAGTCAGACCGATTCGCTTGAGCACTTAGGTCCGCTTTTACACTGATAATTTTTAGAGGGAACCCCATAAAGACTTTTTGGTTGACAAAAATCACTCTGATTTATGATTCTTAACATATATATAATCTCAGATAAAATAAAAAAATAGAATCATAAATATATATATATATATATATATATTTAAAAACATATCTAATTTATCATATATTTATAAATAATCTTAGAGAAAATATAATCTCATGAAGTACTGCAAGCATGATGGGCTTGAAATGATAGTATTGAAAATACCCTAAACTCACAATTTTTTGTCAGTTCGATCCAAACGAAGGGCGGTGAGATTGGTGGCATGTTGCTTCATGCACGGGATCCTCCAGATCATGGATTGACAATCGGCCTTAGGGTGATCTCAAGACCCCCTTAGGAGGTTGGTGGCCTTCTAATGTACTTTTCTGAATGAATATAAAACAACACTTATCCAAATTAATTATAAATACATTGATTATTGAATTTTAAAATATATATTAATTTAGGTAAAAAGAAAGGTTTACTTATTAGAGCTAATTCGAGACTTTTGTATGGTGATCTAAATTGCATGCATTGTCTTAGCGCGAGAGCGATCGAACGTGCAAACAGTCAATGAAAAGATGACGGCTGTCAAAAAACTTTTTTTAATGGGGAAAACATTGGAAAGAGATGAAAAACCACAATGTTGGGGCCGTGCTGACCAAATTTCACTATCTGCTGTGGTTGTACAATGCTATGAAGGGAAGGAGAGGACGACATACTGCTCCTTGTTACAATTGTTGGGGGGGGGGAGAAAGATGTTCTTGGAGGGTGGTGGGCTACCACTCGCAGAGCCATGTCTTTTGCTTGCCATAGTGGGGAGCACTGAGCTGGAAGCTTTGAGGCCTTCCGCTAGTGCTCGAAAGCCGAAGGGCCTCACTCGACGCGCCTCAGCGTCTGTGGGTTGTCGCCTGTTGCACGTTGGAGGGATTTCTGTTGAGTTGAGGGCGCCGTGAGCACTGAGTGCGTTCCCCGTAGAATGTTTGTTGTGGTGTGTGTGAAGCGCTTGCTGCGATGGATGCGGAGTACTGAGTGCGTGCGGAGTGGAACATGCGCAGGGGGCGCTCAAAGGAGGATGAGCAAGGGTCTTCGAAGGATCTTCAAGGCGTTCAAAAATCTTCAAAGGAGTCTTCAATGGTAAGGGAGATCTTCAGGAGATTCTCGAGGGAGCTCTCATGCTCGCAGGATGCCAAGTGGCAGGAGGTGAAGATCATGTGAGGAAATCTGGGGGGAAGAAGGTTGAAAAGATGGAGACCTTGTGGTCCTATTTATTGGTTTTGAGGGTGGTTGTGCAGTTATCCGCAGACCATAACCACTTTATGTGTTATTCGAAGATCACTACTTATAATTCATGTCTCGTATTTTTTTAAGGATTTACTACGTGCACACTGATTGAATGGTGAAGATCGCGTGGCGGCCATCAGACAGTGGAGGTGGATTGGCCGACAGGATTGGTCGACGACGAGATCCCGATGGTGGGAGGTCGGCCGGGGAGGAGGGAGAGGCGGCCAGCCGGGAGGCTCGCCGTGGGCCTTCGTGGTAGTGGGTGTGCGTCTGAGAAGCACAGAGGCGGCCAACCGCAGCCCCTTGCAGCCGCGTTAGTGCGACCGCGAGGTGCGGCGGTAGCACAGTCGCATTCGGGCGGCCGCTAGGCACGTCGGAGGCCAGCCGCGGCCCCAATGGCCTCGTTCGGGCGGCTGTTAGGGGCGGCGCCGGCCGGCCGGTGACTGCGGGCGGTTGGCCTGATAGTTGGGGGTTATTCTGGTGCGACGATCGTGTACGTGGATCATGCTCGTGGTTGTTAAGAGAGGTTCCCTCCAGGACCCTGATTAAGTTAGTGAGGGACATGAGAATTCCGGCTATTTACAATCCGTAATTTCTATAAATGGAGGAGGATCTCATCATTACTCAATTAGATTTTTGTTAATATATTATAATGTAAAAAAATTCAAATTCAGTGCAAAAATATTGAAAGAAAAAAATTTTATTTCTTAAACAGTTAGGCTCAATTTAAGAAGAACATTTTTGTTAGTTTCTCAACTCTTTTCTAATTTATTTCTGCACCAAGCCGATAGAAACAACCACAACAAACGAGCAAAACTACTCCCTAATAAAACAAAGAGTTCCTCGTTTCAGTTCCAACCACACAAACAATTCAATAGCGGATTACTTTCTTTAGGTATTTCTAATCATATAAATTATTACCCACACAGGACTCTTAGCACATTCCATCTTCCTTTCAATTTATTTAATTCTTTTCGTAGAAAAAAAAAAGAAGATGGCGTTTAAGAATTTTATCATGGCTCTTCTTATCTCAAATGTTATAATGACTTTTGTCACCGTGGGAACGGCAGAAGCAGGTGGATGTTATTGCGAATGCATCACGTTCTGCAAGATAACAATGCCGGGGTACGAAAATTGTGGGAAGGACTGCGAGCCTCATTGTCTCAATTTGGGGAAACCAAAGACGCCGCAAGAGAACGATGAGTCATGTCCCGCAAAACTCAGTCCTAAATATGTGAAGTTTTTGCGAGATCTGGGACTTCTTGTGCCTCCAAGCTTCTTTGAGAAGGAAATAAACAAAGCCAATCCTTAGAGTTCAATGATATTTTTATTTTCTCGAAATAAAAAATATAATAATAAATGTGTGTATGCATGCATAACAAATTGTTACGTGTAAAAGTAAAATAACTATGTACTCATTAATTAATAAATGTTATCTAATGCCTTTATTTTATCTTATCTATTCGAGTAGATATTGTGTATAAAGAATGGCAGAAATATTGTTATTGGACTATGCTTGGTGCTTAACTCATTTATTACATTGGGTCTTATTATTCATCAATTACACACGTAGACAAATATCACAAAATAGTTCCCATCATAGGGACCTCTAAATCTTGGATTGACAGTCGGTTTGTAGGTAATGTCGTTAGCCCTTGTTATTCTCTCAAATTATTAAAAATTGTTATTTTGATAGCTTCTTCATAGTGGCTTGCCACTTTTATTTTTTTAGGATCACAAATATAATATACTTTCATCTTACTTGAGAGAGGAATATACACCATTAATTTTGTTCACGTGTCACCGTTATATGTATAATATATACGAGTGAAAATACCTTTTGTTGGAACATTCAACATTCCAATATTAATATTTTTATAAAAAACATTATACAATTTTTTATAATGTAGTTTAATTTGAGTTTTTACATTATTTTAAAAGTATGTCAGTACAACTCATATTCGTCGAAGGTGGACCCCGACAAAGTCAGGCCAATAAGAGTCAAAATCAGCAAGTCAAGACAGAAGTCAGAGCCAACACTCAAAAAGTAGAAGGCCTGAGCGAGTATGGCGAGCTCCCCTCCCATACTCGTCAGGTAGGCGACTAGGACAGTTACTCGCCCAACCTGAGCGAGCTCCCCCAAGAGGTCGCCTACTCGGCGGCGGGGGTGGGGGGGGGGCTATATATAAGACCCCTTTCTACTTGGATCTACCTATAACTAGGACCCCATGGGTAAGAGTAAAATGACTTCGGAATATCGCAAAAGATCTCGACCACCTCATTTCCTAGACTTCGAGCTGAGCCTTTGGATCTTTTCTTTAGAGAGACATGTCACGAGCTAGCGACAATCCATCTTAGTGCCGCCTTTCCCCAGCTAGAATCTACCTCGTACTCTGCTCAACCATATTTGGTTGTAGAGGGGAAGCTTCTTCTAAACATCCGAGTACGTGGCGGGACCTCTTTGCCGCAGTGCCTGAGGTTCTTTTAATTGCTTGTCTGTTTCCGCGTCCTAGCCCGTTAGCCGTCGAGCCCGGCTGATGAACTAGTAACTTTAAGTTGTCTTGATCCAAATTTTAGAGTAGCGATTGAAATTTTTTTAAGTTGTCTACCTAAATAATCTAGAGGGGAGTGAATAGGGGAGTTCTGCGTCTTTTTGCATAATAAACATTTAACGAGCGATGCATAGAAAAATAAGCAAGCATTCACAGATGACACCAAGAATTATAGTGGTTCCCCAACCTTGGGTACATCAACTTTCCACCTCACCGATCTAGCAATGCACTAGACTCGACTACTCCACTATTCTCTGATTGGAAATAATCCTACCACTCAGAACAAAGTTCCTACAACTCGATCCCTCAAAATAGGATCGACACTCGGAAGATAAACTTCCTCCAAATAACTCGGAGAACAAAGCTCCTACACTCGGAGAATAATCTCCTACAAGAGTAAAAATGAAATACACAGTAATACCAACAGTATTTATCACAGATCTGAAAACTTCTGCCCTTCTTCTTCCTTGAACTTTGAAGCTCTGTCAGGAATAAGTTGAAGAAGACAACCAAATATCTAGATGTGAAAATTCTGGACTCAACACGATTAAGAAAAGAATCTGTCGATGTACAAGATCTTGATCTGTTGAATCACTTGCTTTGAATCTCTGGATCGAAAGCAGATTGACGATGAGGACGATGAATAACGACGGCTTCCGGTTTTGGAAAGAGAAAAATCGATTCAGAATACTTAGCGATTCTTCTTAGGGTTGGTCGATTATGATAAGACCTTTTATAGGACTTACCTAACAGTCTTAATCATAATAAATGCCTGACACGTGGACCAATCACGCTCTAATCACTTTTGAAATCACGTCTGTGGACACTTTGAAAAATTTAGAAAACAGTGCAGCATTTCTCGAGAAGAATGATAGTACTCGAGAAAAGCTTTTTTGATTCTCGAGAAGAATGATGATGATCTCTAGAAAAGTACTTAGTAAAAATGTGGAGGTAAAAATCAGCAATTTCGAGAAAGAAGGAAAGTACTCAAGAAAAATTATTTTTGTTCTCGAGAAGAAGTATTTTGGTACTCGAGAACAAAGAAGTATCTCGAGAACAGATGTCTGGCTCTTGAGAAATTATTCTAGGTCTCGAGAAATTTTTTCTGCTTCTCGAGAACTAAACTTTGTCTTCTCGAGAAAAAAATCCTTGACATCTCGAGAAAAAGACTTAGAAAATATTTTGTCTGGAAAAAAAGTAACTCGAGAAAAATGAACTTCTGTTCTCGAGAACATATTTTGTTACTCAAGAAAAGAATCTGTTACTCGAGAAATAACTTCTGGTTCTTGAGAAGTAATACTGAGCTTCTCGAGAAATGACGAGCTTCTCGAGAAATGACATATAGCTTCTCGAGAAAAGTAGATTGCTTCTCGAGAAAAAAACTTAGAAAAATATCATGACTGGAACTGAAGCAACTCGAGAAGGAAAGTCATGCAGTACTCGAGAACATATGGATTTCTCGAGAACAACACTAAGCTTTTCTCGAGAACTGCTTTTGCCACTCGAGTTCATGACAAGTCTTACTCGAGAATAGACTTAAGTTCTACTCGAGTACAAACTATCCTACTCGAGAAAAAAACTTAGAGAAATTCTGAAAATCTGTAAGTGTAATTTATTCAAGATATATAGCTGCCAACTTTTCTCCTATGCCTTTAGTGCTTGAAAAAGAAGTGTGTCCCAATAAAGAGGCTACACATGAGTTAACACCATGGATCACACAATGAGGGATTACATTGTATATTCTTGTGTTTGGTGACTCATTGTAGACTGACACTGGTCTACACTTAGCAATTGTATCCTGCAAACACTCAACTAAAAAGGATATCAAATACAAACTTAATTCATCTTAATTCAAGCGTGACTTCATACAAATCTGGGTTATTGTGGATGCAATACCCAACAATCTCTCCCTATTTTTAGAAGTTCAGAACCCTCTATACTATGGTGAATTATATCAAGATAAACAAGTAGAGAAACTAATGACCATGAAAAATAGAAGAAAAGCTGTAATAAAGAAAAAATCAGATCAGCAAAACTAAAGGTTCATATATATAAAAATTGTCCAAAAAACTTCATTTCCACAATATTTCAAAAATTGAAATTTCTGATCATCCACAATATCTACTGATTCTGTTGTTGTTGTTGTCTTTCTTGCTTTTCTTGTTGTCTCTTCTAGTAGCTGTAAGGTTTTGAGAAATACTTTGGAGTTCTGGGAGGAGCTTTGGGATTGTTCCTCCTATATTCTCTGACATACAGTCTTCTCTTGGTAAGAGATTTTTCATATAGGTCCCATTCATAGGAGCTGTAGTGACTGCTCCTGTCTTCATTAAAGTCAACTATAAGTTTTAGAGTATCAAGAATTAGAGCTTTAGAGGTTGGGCTCCAAACTTCAGAGAGTTCTTAATGTCTGCTCCTCTCAGCTTCAGGATGAGGAGTTGATCTGTTGGCTGATGCACCATCATCATATTTCCTTCTTTTGGCTTTCTGAATCTCTGGAGGTGATTGAGGAGACATATGTACTTGTTCTAATTCTCATACATCCTCATAGTTTTCTGGAGGAGGTCCTTCAAAATATTCAGGAGGAGGTCCTTCAAAGTATTCAGGAGGTGGAGAGAATGTTGCCTATTTACATCCAAATGTGCAGGAGGAGGTGCAGAAGGATCCATTGCCAGATCAGGGAAGAGTTAATTGTGCATCTAAATGGTAGTATCATAAGTGTATAGCTTTGTGCTTTTAACTTCTTTGAGAACTGAAGTCTGGATCTCTTTCAGTTTATCATCCCACTGATTTTTCATTGTTTGCACTTGTTTCTCAAGCTGTTCTTTCACCTTATCCTCCCCCTTTCTGACTTCTAGAGAGAGGGTGCTTATAACAACTTCTTTGAACTGTCCAACTTCTTCACAAGTTTTTAAGTTGCGTTCTTGGGCTTTCTTTTTGAGTTGAATCTGATTATTTACAAGGGTGACTGATTGGTCCATTACCTCACCAATACTGGTAATGGTATGATCTATTGCTTTTCCTCCAATCTGTAAAAGCCTCTTAAATTCATCAGTGTTAAATTGGATTTTAGCAAATCCTCACCTCATTTCTTTTTTCCAATGCAGTTACTTTGTCAGTTATAATTTTAAGGGAAAAATCAAAATAAGCTCTCTGTGCAGTTAGCATAGCTTCAATTTTGCCTAAGATAGAACCTTCAGAAAATATGTCTAATTGAGTGGATGGAGGAGGTTGAACTGGGACTATCCATCGATCAATCTTTTTAATGATAACAGTGGATGTAGAGGTATTCTTTTTGCTGATTGTGCTTTGTTCATCTTCAACATCTATAGGCAGCATGGAGGGAATCTTAAAGTGAAGACTAGGAAGGGGTGGTTCTGTAGCTTCAACATGAGTGTCATCATCTGAATCATGAATAGAAACAACTTCTGCATCAGGTGTATCTTCAAATGGAGATTGTGATGGTTCTTGTACATGAGATTTTTCATGAGGAGACTGTCCTGGAGACTGTGCAGGAGTAGAGGGCTGTTCTTTAGTTGCAGTGAAAAGAGGCTCTTTTGAAGAGAGTTCCTCTATCATCTTGTTGATATCTTCATCAGTAGATAAAATATGTTCTTGAACCTGGGCATCAGTCAGGTTTTCTGTATATGGAAGATCCCCAACAACAAAATCTATTTGTTCTGAATGAAATAGGGTGGAAGAGGAAGCAACATGAGTAGAAACTTGGGCTGGTGTTACTGTAACAGCTGGAGTAGGAACTACAGTGGGAGAGAGCTGAGCTTGATCAGATGGTGCAGACTCCCCCTCAATAACTAGATCAGTTATCTGATGAGAAGGGGGAGATGGAGTCCTGTCCACATCCTCAATTTCCTTTGATGTTTTGTCAGACGTTTGAAGTTCAACTTCACATCTCTGGATGGAAGTGATGGAAACTTTCTTCATATGGTGGAGGCCATGCCCTTTTTCATGGAAAAGACTTCAGGGTCCATCTGATTCAGGTATAGAGAAATAATCCTGCCATAGTTAGTGCTCTTGATGCATGACTTAATTTTGTCAAAAAGCATCACACCCCATTGATATTTCTTTCTACAGATCACTACAGTCGTCATATCAAAGAATTCTGGTGTGATATAACTGATAGAGCTTGTCCTACAGAGGAGGATTTTTCCCAAAATATCTGCTAGTAATTTACTTTCAGCATTCATGAATTATCTTCTAACAGTGTGAGATGATTGGGGAATCCCACAAAACTATATGCCCATTCATAATCTATTCCTACTAGATCATCTTCTTGATCTATCACAGGAAGTTGCAGAAATGTGTAAACAGAGAGAGAGAGAGAGAGAGAGAGGTCATTGTTGGAACACCCTATTACTATTTTGGGTCAGGATCACTATGTCTCTAGGAAACCAATGTTTGACCTCCTATATAGTTCTAAAGGTCAATTAGAATTAAGTCTAAGGGTTAGAAGTCTAAGTTTGGAAGCTGCTCTCAAGACCAAGACTTTTGCAGTTTGAGACTAAGTCATATCGTCGAGCTCAGCACAACGATTCGTCGAACTCCGATCGACGATCGTCTAGCTCAACTTCGACAGATCGTCGAACTCCATTCGACGATCGCTGAGCTCAACTTCATCAAATCGTCGAACTCCATTCGACGATCTGCGAGCTCAGTTCGACGATCATTGACTCAGCTTTGGATCTCTATCTCTGAGCTCAGTTCAACGATCTTTGAGCTCAGATTGACGATATTTTGTTGTAGTATAAATCCATATCGCTGAGCTCAGTTCGACGATAGCTGAGCTCAGTTCGACGTTTTCTGATGACTTCAAGGATTTTCAAGATTCAAATTCAGATTAGTTAAGGAGTTATTCTGCAATTAATTCATAAGATTTTCTAGCCGTTTTCATTTATTTCTGGACCAAGTTTCAAGGGATTTTCAAGGAATATTTCTATGGACTTTCCTCCGGAAGACATTTTGCAATTAAGGATGCAATTAATGCAGGCCAACGACTATTCTTGATAGAGGATATTTTTCTATTCAGTACCAGAGAATAAAAGACAAGAATTTTTGAATCTTTTACACAAAAAAAAATAGACAGACAGAAAGACAGGCATCAGTAATCTTCAGAACAAGAACAAAATATTCTCTGTCTCAAAGAATTCTCTGAAGAACACACATCCAAGAAGATCAAACTTTCTGAAATCTTCTGATCTCTCTTGTCTCAAGTGTTCAAGGCCAACATCCTTCAAGACTCCAGACACCTAACATTTCAGCTGTTGCTGAAATCATCTTTTATTGGAGATCAACTTTTGAAGGCCTATCACCCTACAGCAAAGCTTCTTTTCCTGAAGATCTCAAGGACTCAGGGGGAGCTTTGACACCATCAAATCCACTTAGTCTTCTCAGCTGTTTGAGAAAGATAAGACTTCCATCACTCTCTCACCCCCATCTCTGTAAAGGGTTTCTCAAACTCCCTTCAAAAGTTTGAACTTGGTTTTTGAGCACCTTGTCAAAAGCTCATTGGTCGCAAGATACCTGATCAAAAAATCTGATTTGGTTTTTGAGCACCTTATCAAAAGCTCATTGGTGCCCAGGACACCTGATCAACTCTTCCTGTAGTGGATTCCTACCTAGGGTGGTAGAAGAGTGGATGTACCCAAGTTTAGGGGAACCACTATATTTCGTTGTGCCTTCTGGCTTGCTTGTCTTTATTTTTGTTTCTGGCTGTGATTGTTCTGTGATTAGCTTATGATTAGTTTAGTTCTGTGATTAGATTTATTAACTGCTTCCCTGCTCACTCACATTACAACAATTATTGTAAAAAGTTTTCAAGCACCATATACTCTATTCACCCCCTCTAGAGTACATCAGATCTAGCTGCACTTTCAATTAATATCAGAGCCAGGTTGGTTAAACATACCACACCTTGGTGGTTGCACAGGCTAACACCTAAACCCAAAGATTCCTAGTTAGATCTGTTTTCTTTTGAATTTTGTATTAGATTTTGTTTTCACAAATCATGGCCCAAAACAAAGATTATGCTAGCACCAGACCTCCAGTGTGCAATCTATCCAAGTTTGTACTTTGGAAAGCAAGGATCAGATTATACATGAATTCTATTGACGAGGATATTTTTAACTCTGTTTTGACAGTGTGTCCAAGACCTCCAGAGAACTCAAATACAAATGCTGTTCCACCTCCATTAGGAACAGATGCTGACATCAAGAAATGGAAGGTAGCTGATGCCAAGGCTATGAACATCTTAGCCCAGACATTGTCTGATGACATCTTTCAAAAGGTGGCTGAATGCAATTCAGCAAAGGAAATTTGGGACAAACTCTCTGAAATAGTCTCAGGCTCAGCTGATGAGAGAAAGGATAGGAGATCCCACCTCATATCTCAATATGAGAATTTCAAGAAGGGAGAAACTGAGTCAGTGGGAGATATGTACAACAGGCTCAGTCTAATAGTCAGTGAACTCAGGACATTGGATAAAGAGATCTCACTAACTGAACTCAATGACAAAATTCTAATGTGCTTCCCTAGCACTTGGGATTCAAGAATCTGGCCAATCGAGGATGCCAGAAGCTTGAATGAGATCACCACAGAAGCTCTATTGGGTAACCTCAAATCTTATGAGCTACTTATCAAGAATAGAGAAGAAGAACAAAAGGTTGCCTCACCAGCCACAAGAAAAGAGAAAACAATAGCCTTCAAGGAAACTGAAGATCTGCCTGAAGACAAAGTCACAGGCAATGATGAACTGCTCAGTTTGTTGGCCAAAAGATTTTACAAGATAGCCAGAAAGGACTTCAGATGGAGATCATACAAGGAGCATGATAAGCCAAGGTATGACAAGTCAATTAATAATAAAGAAATTGTTTGCTTTGGTTGCAGGAAACCAGGGCACATAGTTTCTGACTGTCCAGAAAACAAAAACAAGGACAGAAGGGACAAGAAAGAAAGAAGAAATGAGAAAGACTCCAAGAGGAATGGCAATGGTAAACCCTCATCAAGCAAAAACAAACATACAAGAAAGGGGTTTGTTGCTGAATCCTGGAGTGAGACTGAAGAGGAGTCAGAAGCCTCATCCAGCTCCAGTGATGATAAAGATGATGCAGAAAAAAAAGAGTTCTGCATGATGGCAATCAATGCCTCACAACATAACTCAGATGAAGAAGAGTCAGAGTCAGACTCAGAGACTCAGCTTGAAGAAGATCAGGTAATTAGTTCATTTGATTTTAATTCAGAGGTCTTTAAATCTGAATTTAAAGCATTATGTTTAGACCTGCTAAAATCTGAGAAAGAAATTATCTCTCTCAGAAATCATTTATCTGAACATAATACTTTAAAGTCAGAAAACCTCAAACTCTCTCAGGAGTTAGAGTGCTGTAGGGAGCAGATAACTTCACTAAAAAGTGAGCTATCTGAGGCCAAGAAGCTTGAAGAATCCCTTAATGGGAGAAGCATCAAGCTGATGGACATCACAAGCACAGTGAACTCCAGATTTAATAGTACACTGGGCTTGGGTGCTTCATCCAGCCAACCCATAGTTCTAACAACTCCAATCAAATTCATTTCTGATAAAGGAAAGAGAGTTGTAGAGGTAGATAGGAAAAATTCTGATCTTCCCAAGAAAACCAAGTCCCATCAGAAATCGTCGAACGGAGATCGACGTCCACCGAATGCAGATCAACGATCTCAGGCAAAATCGTCGAACTCAGGTCGACGATCTCAAGTTCCTGAACTCTGCCATAGTCGACCGTCGAACGGAGCTCGACGATCTGACCCAAGATCGTCAAACGCAGCTCCACGATCATCGAACAGATGTCAGAGCTCTGGAAAGCCTTTCAAGGGCAAATCAAAATTCAATCCTAAGGGTCCTTCATCCAAAATCTTTAACCCTTATACTGAATGGATTATACCTCCAAGGAGATATCATCCTGAAGGTTATAAGAGTAAACCTGGGATGTCTTTTATTTCAGAGTTTAAAGGTTATCAACCTAGGCCCATGGTAAACTGGGTCAAAAACAAATGAATTATCTTATGTGTAGGTGAAGACCTATACAACATCTAACCAGCAATGGTACTTGGATAGTGGGTCCTGTAAGCACATGACAGGGAATAAGGACAACCTCACATCCTTTAGAGCCAAGCTTGGACCCAAAGTTATCTTTGGTGATTCAAACTTTGGACAGACCAAAGGATATGGTGCAGTCCAGATTGGATCAGTAACTTTCAAGAAGGTAGCTTATGTGGAAGGACTGAAGCACAACTTAATAAGCATCAGTCAGCTGTATGATGAAGGCTACCAGGTGAACTTCAGCAAAGCATTATGAAAAATTAAGTCAGAGGACAACACAACTGTGTTGACAGGTAAAAGGAAAGGTAACATCTATCTAGTAGATTTTCTTTCAACAGATGTAGATATTTGCCTGTTTAATTCTGTTTGTAGACCAAATATTTTATGGCATAAGAGACTAGGACACCTAAACCTTAGAACTATTGCTAGGCTGTCCAAGGACAACCTTGTTAGAGGACTACCTTCTAGCGCCTACAAGAAGGGAGGACTCTGCAGGGCTTGTCAATTAGGCAAGCAAACTAAAAACAGCTTTAAGTCACTTAATAAGAGTGATTCACCTAGGATATTGTATTTGTTACATATGGATCTTTTTGAACCCATCACAGTACAAAGCCTCGGAGGGAAATCTTACACTTTAGTAGTCGTAGATGACTTCTCTAGATTCACTTGGGTGTTCTTTCTAAGGAAGAAGTCTGATAACTTTAAGTGTCTGACAGAGTTTCTCAAATGTATACAGATTGAGTTCAATACTCACATTGCCCTGATCCGAAGTGATCATGGGACAGAGTTTGATTCTCTTCTTATGCAAGAGTTCTGTCAGAGTGAAGGGATCAAGCATACTTTCTCAGCTCCTAGAACTCCTCAATAAAATGGGGTAGCTGAAAGGAAAAATAGAACCCTTATTGAATCTGCCACTACATTATTGTTAGATGCTCATCTTCTTCTATCCTTTTGGGCAGAGGCAGTAAACACCTCCAACTATGTGCTGAATAGAAGTTTGATACATAAACTAAAGGGAAAGACTCCCTATGAATTACTCAAAGGGAAGAAACCTAAAGTTGATTATTTTAGAGTTTTTGGTTGTATTTGCTACATACATAATAATGACAAGAAATATTTAGCAAAATTTCAAGCTAAAGCTGATGAAAGAGTGTTTTTGTGATACTCCATGATCAGCAAGGCTTATAGGGTTTATAATAAATCATCTCTAAAAATTGTGGAATCTGTTCACATATCATTTGATGAATCTAACATGTCTTTCAAGGAGAAGATCACTTCTACCATAGAACCTTTGCAGGAACATTCTCTAGTTGAAGACTTGAACAAGTTACAGGTTACTCAAAAGGATGAAAGCAGTGAAGATGAAGAAAGTGTTCAACATATTGAAGAACAACTTGAGGAGCCAGTTGTTGTACCACAAGAGGAAACAACAACACAGGTTGGTAAACAATCAACACCCCCTGTTGATTTAGTAACATCAAGAGACCATCTAATTTCCCAAATAATTGGAGACATCTCAACTGGTGTGCAAACCAGAAATCAAGTCAACCAAAACCTATTGCACACCTGCTTCCTATCTCAAATTGAACCTCATTCCATTCAAGATGCAGAGCAAGATCCACACTGGATCATTGCAATGCAAGAAGAGTTGCATCAATTTGAAAGGAACAAAGTATGGGAACTAGTGCTAAAGCCTAAGGATCACTCCATTGTTGGAACAAAGTAGGTATTCAGAAATAAACTGGATGATCAAGGAGTAATTGTAAGGAACAAGGCAAGGCTAGTTTCTCAGGGATATTCTCAAGAAGAAGGAATAGACTACGACCAGACCTTTGCACAAGTTGCAAGATTGGAAGCCATCAGAATCTTTTTAGCTTATACAGCACATAAAGGCTTCAAGGTATATCAGATGGATGTCAAAAGTGCATTCCTAAATGGAGACATCAAAGAAGAAGTATATGTCAGACAACCTCCAGGTTTTATCTCTCCAACTTATCCTGACTATGTTTTTGATTGAACAAAGCATTATATGGTCTCAAGCAAGCTCCTAGAGCATGGTATGAGACCCTAACATGCTTTCTTTTGGAAAATGGATTTTTGAGGGGTAGAGTAGACCAAACTCTTTTCATTAGAACCCATAAGTCCCATACCCTACTAGTGCAGATTTATGTAGATGATATTATTTTTGGTTCTACTGACTCCAAATTGTGCAGAAGGTTTTCCAACCTAATGCATTCTAAATTTGAAATGAGTAGCATGGGTGAGCCATCCTTCTTCCTAGGATTGCAAGTCAAACAGCATGCTGAAGGCATCTTCATTTCTCAAACCAAGTATGCAAATGAATTGGTTAAGAAATTTGGCATGTCTGAAGCATCTTGTATGAAAACACCTATGCTTACTAATGCTGTATTGGATGCTGATGAACATGGGAAACCTGTTGATCAGACAACATATAGAGCAATGATTGGCTCTTTACTGTACCTTACAGCTAGTAGACCAGATATAATGTTTGCTACATGTATATGTTCTAGGTTCCAAGTAAGCCCTAGAGAGTCACACCTAACACTAGTAAAGAGGATTCTTAGGTATGTTAAAAGTTGTCCAAATCTAGGTCTCTGGTATCCAAAAGATTCAACATTTGATTTAACTGGATTTTCTGATGCTGATTATGCTGGATGCAGAATTGACAGGAAAAGCACCAGTGGAACTTGTTAGTTCCTTGGTGACAGACTTGTCTCTTGGTTTTGTAAGAAACAAACTTCTGTGTCAACTTCAACTGCTGAAGCTGAATATATGGCTGCAGGCAGTTATTGTTCACAAATCTTGTGGATTCAAAACCAACTCCTAGACTATGGCTACAACTTAGAGAAGTCTAAAATCTTTTGTGATAACACCAGTGCTATTTCTATAGCTCAAAATCCAGTCCTCCATAGTAGGACAAAACACATAGAGATTAGGCATCATTTCTCAAGAGATAATGTTGAAAAGAATAAAATTGAACTACAATATATCCCAACTGATTTACAAAGGAGAGATATTTTCACCAAGCCCTTGAATGAAAAGAAACACATCTTCTTCCTAAATCAGTTAGGAATGTTAGATGGAGGAAGTCTTAAATAATATCCAAGATTTTAAAAGTTTAAAAATTGACCAAGACTATGCAAACATCTTGATTTTTCTTAGTGTTTAGAGTTTTTCTGATCTCTGAACTGCGCTCGACGATTTTCCCCCAGATCGTCGAACGGAGATCGACGATTTCTGAAATCGTCGACCTAAGTTCAGCGTTTCTCAGATAGTATGAACTATCTCTTCCGGTCAGTGATCGTCGAACGACGCTCAACGATTTTGTTCTCTGAACGATCGTCGAACAGAGCTCGACGCTCTCCAATATCGTCGAACGGAGATCAACGATTTTTGAAGGCTCTTCAGATTCCTTTAGAAGCCTCGATCGTCGAACTGAGTTTAGCGATCTTTCCATTTCTACGTCGAACCCTAATATAAAATTCATTTTTCGCCGTCGTTCTCCTTTGCGCTTTCGATTTCTCTGCAAAAACTTTCTTTCCCTCCAAACATTTCTGCACTTGGTCGTTTTGTTTGTTGAATCTTTGCAGATAACTATGGCTGTGTCTGTTGCTGTTCTCGCCGCCATGAAATTTGATGCTGGCTTTGACATAGACATGGAATCCTTCAGCATAATAGACGAGGTTTTTCAGGATATCTTAGAGTTATTCAAAGAGCAGAAACTGGCTGCAATCATGACTACAAGGATTAAGCTTGCTTCTAATGAAATCAAAGAGTGGGTCTACACTGCCCACAATCAGGACCACAACACCATTGTTGGATCAATCTCTGGCACTCAGGTACCTTTGACCCCAGCAATTCTAACAAAGGTTTTTGAGTTAAGAACTGGTGGAGATTCTACTGATCTATTTGGAGAAGAATATGCTGACTTGCTTGCCAGAATGGGTCACTCTGAGGCTAACCCTAGCAAGCTATTGAAAAAGAATCTTTCTGTGGAATACAGATTCCTGGCTGATGTAGTTGGGAAAGTTCTACTGGCTAAACACTCTGCTCATGATACAATTTCCAGGTATCAGCTCTGCCTAATGGGAGCCCTAGTAGACAGGAAGAACCTGAATTAGGGAGAGGTCTTCTTTGACCTCATTAAGAAGAAAATTAATAAGAGCTTTGTAAACTTTGGAAGGATTTTAGGAATTTTTCTGCAGAATAGGTGTCCTGCTTTGCTGGTATCCTCTGAGATACACATAAATGCTTCCAAAAGACTGTCTTGTGCCCTTTTTGGTAAATGGGACAGACAGATCATCAAGCCCAGCAGGCCCTCTTCCAGCACTCCTTCAGGCACCAGGACTATCAGAGTCACTTCCCCTCAGGTCTCTGCCCCTGTAGATGACCTGCCTGCTGATGCCTCTCCTCCTCCTCCTCCAAGTCCATCTCTTCCCATTCCATCTACCATTCAAACTCCCTCTACCATCATCATCTCCAGCACCTCTCCAACATCCATACCATCTCCAATCCCTACTCTTCCAACCACAGAAGAACAATTCCATCCTTCATACTCCTACCCTCAACTAGATGCCACTTCATCACCCTCTATTCCCTCCTTCAACCTCATTGCTGATTCCTTCATGGATGATTCACCATCCTCTCCTCCTGAGCTACCCTCATCCTCAACATCTTATCAAGATCTTCTGCAAGAAATCATTGACCAACCCACCTTCACCCCATCTATCTCCATCCCACAGTCCTCCATATCCACTTTACCCACACCTCAACCATCCCTTCCCCACTACACTAGCTCTCCACTACCCTCACCAACAGCTACACCTCCATCCTCTACCTCTGCTCCAGTCACTACTGAGCAAGTAGACATTCCAGCCCTTGCTGACAGGCTTTATGAATTGCTAGCCCCCAGGCTATCTCTTCTTTTGGAGACCTCCTTGACTCCATTACTCCTGTCAGTGGCAGCCCTTTCTGCCAGGCTCTCCTCTCTATTCCCTCAGGCAGCCCCTTCAGCAGTGCGCCTTGATCCAGCCATGTCTGAATCTAGGCAGGGGGAGATGCCCTATGAAGTGAGTCTGCCTGCTGCTGCTGCTATTGTTGTTTCTTCAGCTCCTGTTACTGCTACTCCTGCTGCTGTGTCTCAAGATCCAGTTCGTCCTACTGCAGTCTTTGCAATAGACCTCAGGTCTTTGCTCTCAGAATTTGATTTTATATATTTTAGATGTCTGCCAGAGAAAGCCTGTCTTCCAGAGACAGTTGCTATCCAACCCCTAGAGGATCTGTCCAAGGCCCTTGTGCCTTTCTCTTGCTGTGACCCCAGCATCATCACTTCATTTGTCAACTCAGTTTATGCTGATGCTACTTCTGCTGAAAGCAGTGTGGTTGTTTCTGATGTTGCTGCCCCTCCTGTTGCTGAAAGTTTTGATGATACTTCTGTTACTGCTGATGAGCCAATTTCAAGGAGATCCTTATGACAGAGGCACATGAGTTTGAGCCTTCTGCATTTTCTGCTGATATTTTTTGCTGCTGATAATGTTGTTTCTGTCAGTGAAACTGCTGCTGTCCCAACTGCTGTTGTTACTGCTTCTGCCTCAATTTCAACTGCCACACCTTCTGTATCTGCTGTTGTCACTACTGTTACTGCTTCAACTTCTGCTACTTCAACCTCTGCTGCCTCATCTGCTTCAATCCAGCTCAAGAAAGATTTGATGAAGAAGATTGATGCCCTTTATGATGATCAAAGTTCTGAAAGTGATGAGTTCAGAACAGATTCTGATGATTCTTCTGCTACCATTGACATGAAGAGAAAGGCAAGGAGCAAAGCCATGAAGATAGTACCTCCTGCCAAGGTCAAGGATAACAATGATATACCATACTATATTCTTCATGATTGCCCCATAACTGAGCACTGGATGCAGTACTCAAAGAATCAACTCAAAGCAATGAAGAAGAAAAGGAAATATGATAAGGGCTCTTCTCAATTCCAACATTCTCATCCTCCTCCACCACCTCCTACTGATGCAGGTGCAGGTGGAAGTTCAGCTGCTCAACCCCCTGCTAGAAGTCAAACCCCCTATCAGCCACATGCTAGATCCTATCATAGGGGAAGCCAGTCCAGGGGTTCTCAATCCAGAAGAGGATGATATAGAGGCAATCAAAGAGAAGTCCAGGTTTACTCTAAAGGATACTCAAGGCAACATTCCTACTCCAGGGAAGGACAAACATCATCTGGCACTGGAGGAGTCGCAAAATAATGGAATATCCTTGACCTTCAAGTGGTAGTCTTCAAGTTGGTTCTTTATCCAAAGCAATTTTGCACAACAATTGCCGACAAAAATGTATTCTGACTCGACCGTTGATATTACAACATAATTTTTCTTTTTGCTGCTCCATGAAATGAGCCTCCTTTCAAGGAATTGGCAAGTCCCAGAAGTGCTCTTTCTATCATCTTTGCTTCCTGCAAAATCTGCGTCTGAAAAACCAATTAACTCACTATCATTACTTCTTGGGTACCACAAGCCAAGATTTGGTGTACCTTTAAGGTATCTCAAAATCTGCTTTGCAGCAGCGTAGTGAGATTCCTTAGAGTTCACTTAAAATCTAGCACACATGCATGTTGAAAACATTATTCCCGCTCTACTAGCAGTAAGGTAGAGAAAGGATCCAATTATACTTCTGTACTTAGTTTCATCAAAAGGTTTCCCTTTCTCATCCTTGTCCAGCGACATAGTTGAATCCATTGGAGTCCTCATAGAGGTTGCGTTCTCCATTCCAAATTTCTTAATTAACTCCTTGGTAAACTTCGTCTAAGAGATGAAAATTCCATCTTCAGATTGTTTCACCTGAAGTCCTAAGAAATATTTCAGCTCTCCCTTACTGCTCAGTTCGAACTTCCCTTACATAAGTTTGGAAAATTTTTTGCAGAGGTTGTCGTCAGTAGAGCCAAATCTTATGTCATTGACATAGATTTGTACTAGCAAAATCTTGCCTTTTATTTCCCTAAAAAATAATGTCTTATCTATCTTTCCTCTCGTGAACTTGTTCTCAAGAAACAAGTTAGATAGCGTCTCGTACCAAGCTCGAGGAGCTTGTTTTAAACCATATAATGCCTTAAATAAAAGGTATACATGCTCAAGAAAGTTAGAATCAACGAAACCTGGAGGTTGTTTCACATACACCTCTTTCTTTATGTCACCATTAAGGAATGCTGGCTTCACGTCCATCTGATAGACAGTGAAGCCCTTAAGTGATGTCGTGCCCCTCCTCCACCATTTGAAGACGATGCTGACGATGCTGATGATGATCCGGTTGATAAGGCAATACAACTCAAGGATGTGAGGCGGCACGATGACACTAACGGAAGGCTACGCTACAACCTCCGCCCGGGGCGTGCTACCGCCACCGCAACACATTAGCCTTATTTATTTTCTTCTTGCACTCTATTTTATATTTGGAATTTAAAATTATCCTATGTTTAAGTGATAATTTTATATTCATTGCATGTTTTATTATTTTTAATTTTGAACATTTTTCATGTTGGTGTGCCTTTAGCCATTCGGATGGATGAGATTACATCTCCATCATGAAGGGCTAAGGCTTGTTTGTAACTCCTATATAAGGAGGCTTTGTTATGAGATCATTAGAAAGAATTGAAAACCTAATCTCCTTGAGAAATTTCGGCCAAGAGGAGCCTTCTCCTAGCCGCCGCCCCCTAGCTTGTGGTGTGAAGCCGCTGCCCCCTTGCTCCCTCCATCCGTTCGGTGCGACTCCGTCGCGGTTTCCTTCGGCGCGAATCCTTGGAAGAAGGTTGCAAACCATTCGGTGTGACGCCGGTGGATCCGTGGAGAGAGTGATTCTCCCACAGTTATCTTGTGTGAAAGCTTTCCGGTTGGGTAATCTCTTCCCCCTCCCTTGTGTGATTTCTTCTCTTTAATGGTGGTGGTTTTCACAAATCGTTTTCTCCGGATCGTTAATTTAATCGCTGCAAGTTTTGAATCAAAATCGCCGTTGCAAGGCTTTTTATTTCCGGATCGTGTGGACCCTATTTGCCTGAGCGGATCTTGGCCTATAGCCTTTAGAGCTGTCACGGTTTTGGTTTGGTTCCGGTTCTTCTAAAACCATGAACCGAACCGCTAAAGTAACGGTTCTTCAAGTTAGAACCAAAACCTTATATGGTTTGACCGGTTCCGGTTCTGGTTCCGGTTCCATCATAATTTTTGGAACCGCCGTGTCAACGGTTCCGGTTCCGGTTTAACGAGAACCAAAACCAAACCGGTCACTAACGGTTCGGTCCGGTTCTATGCGGTTCGGTCCGGTTCCAATCGGTTCCAACTAAAACAAAATTTAACAGAATGAAATAAAAGCGGTCTGCAAAAACTCAAAACGCCTTCAAAATATAAATAATTAAGTTGCACACTGTTCGACGATCTCTTCCACGATCGGTGGGCTAGTATATGTCGTCTTTTCATTGGTGGAGGTTTTTGACCATGAAAAGGTATGCACACCTATACCTTTACAGGTCTTCAGTTTTTGACCAAAATCTAGGCTTTGAATTGATATGGATATACAGACACAGTAGCAGAAAACTACATATCACAATAATCCGAAATTCCAGACATTATGTTCACTGTTATTTAGTTTTTGGTAATAGATTCCTAAGGGTGTGTAAGCTCTGAATACTATCATTCATTAAATTGCAACTATTAATATTTGATCAAGAGTTTTATTAGCATATTCATAAATTACTGACTCGGGTGAAGAGATTATTTTATATGCATGCATTATACTAATTATCTCTTGTTGTAGTAATCTAAACAACATATAATTTTGTATGCTAACAGGATATGCTAGCGCCGCAGAGTTCATAAAGAAAATACATGTCAACTGTTGCGAACATCCGCTATCACGAAGCATGAGCTCAGAACAAACGACAGTATAAATTTTTGGCACTTCAATTACCGTTTATTCGAGCTCTATTTCATTTGTGTGTTCTTAAATTAATTTGACTAATTAGAAAGGTTAATATTACATATTACTCCAATGGAGATTATTAGATTTTAAATAAGACGATCTTTCATCCGTCATCACTACATTCAGTGTTTTGTAATTATCCTAAATTTTTGATAATACAATTGCGTAGCGACGCACCTTAACTTTTCTAACATAAATATTATAGATAAATTATAAAATTATAACAAAATTATAATAAAATTAATAATAATAAACGGGTTGCGGTTCGGTTCTTCTTCGGTCCGGTTCGGATCGGGTCCAAAAATCTTGAAACCGCTTGAGACTTGTATGTTGCGGTTCTGGTTCCGGTTCCGGTCCGGATAATAAAATGTAAGAACCACACCCAAACCAAAGTTGTTCACGGTTCCAAAATTCAAACCAGAACCCGAATAATTTGTAAACGGTTCGGTCCGATTCTTTGCGGTTCCAGTTCGATTCCGGTTCGATTTACGGTTTTCGGTTTTAAGTGACAGCTCTAATAGCCTTGGTCTTGTTCTCAAAAAGGAGTGACAACCTTTGTGTTTTCTTGGGGAATATTCCGACTCAAATTTCCTATCGTTGTTTTCGAGTCGACCATTCCTCCTTTGTTGTTTGTGCTGCATTTTGTGACGAGGAACTATTTTGGGCGATAGGTGCTGTTTAGGTGCGGTAGATCTACGACGTGTAGAGCAGAGATATAGCGTTAGATCCGTGGAGATCTCCGATCCGACATCCCTACATCAATTTGGTATCAGAGGCGGTCGTTTCAACTTTCACATTGCAAACATCCTCTCTGCGTTCCTTGTTGGAGATCAGATCGTTAGAAATAAAAAAAAATATTTTCTGTGGTGTGCAAATAGCGGGCTGAAATTTTTATTTTTCAGTAAAATTTCAAAAAAAAAATTTAACGATCTACGTGTTATTCACATTGGGAATATATAAAAATATCTTATTTTCAACATAGCTTCAACCCTAGGAAAATTCATCTTGCCCGGGGCCTCCCAAACCTGAATGCGCACTAGGCTAGGAACGGAGTACACAACCCCGTCTACGTCTAGGATGGCTGCGAATGAGCATGATGATCCCAACACCGAGGCTATAGTGGGCCTTTGTGCCGAAATGGCTGAGCTTAGGAACGTCTTAGCCTAGATCCTACAAAATCAGGAAAGGCCACCACCACCTCCCGTTAATATTGGGCAACCCAACCGACACCAACCGAACTTTGACTCGGATTCTAAGGGAAACTCTCCCCGTGTGCCCCCTCGAGAACCCCGCCCCGTGCGAGGATTTGATATCACGAGGGCCATCAAGATAAATGCCCCCACCTATGATGGCATGGGAGATCCCCAGATCTTCCTCCATTGGGCTATAGATATGGAGTGCTATTTCGAATGGCACAACCTCACGGACCCCCAAAAGGTTCAAGTTGCCAGGATGAAATTAACGGGACGTGCCAAAACTTATTGGCTGAATGAAGAATGTAGGTTAGGAGCTGGACACGGGGTCCCACTCATTGGATGGCCTGTGATGAAGAACCTGCTGACCGATCAGTACGTTCCCGCGTACCATCGGACGCAGATGTTCGATGAGCTTGCCACCCTTCGGCAAGGCTCAATGTCTGTTGTTGAATATATGGGAGAACTTAAGGACCGTATGGTACGATGTGACCTTCGAGAGCTCCCCGAAGTCACTTTATCTAGATTTCGAAAGGGACTTCACCCCGACATTCAGCGGAAACTCTTGCATTACGGTCATACGGACTTGAATACGACTTTCAATGCCGCCTTGGACATTGAAAAGCACCTAGCATCTAAGGCTCACTCCCGTTATTCTAGTACGAAGAATAAGTCCACCCCTAGGGCATCTTCTTCCACATACCCTAATAAGGGAAAGTTCAAATCTACCGAGTCGAAGTCAATAGTGATCACCGCTAGGAACTCCAAGAACCCTGCGAGTGAGCGTGTCCCTGTCGGGAAGGTTAGCAAGGCTAACACCACTTGCTACTCTTGTGGCATTCAAGGCCATTATGCCTACGAATGCCCAACAAAGACAAAAACACTAGCCTTATTAGAGCAAACTACCGACCCTGACGATTACGTATACGAGGTCGCGGAGGAGAGTGACCTCGAAGGAGTCCCTAGTGACTTAGAGGACGATCACCCCTTATGGTGATGCGTTGTTTCTTGACCACTCCGCATCCATTAGATGATTGGAAGATGACGAGCATATTTTCTCTGATTTTTAAGAGTGGCGAGAAGCTTTGCAAGCTGATTCATGATAGTGGTAGCTGCGTGAATGTCGTATCTGAGAACGCCGTTGCACGTATGTCCTTGGTCACGGAACCGCACCCGACCCCATATCAGGTCGCTTGGATCAACAAGCTCTCTGTACCCGTTACCAAACGATGCCTGGTCCCACTCTCATTCAAATTCTACATTGATGAGGTGTGGTGTGATGTCCTTCCGATGGACGCTTGTCATGTGTTGTTAGGCCGCCCTTGTCTATACGACCGTGATGTTACACATTTTGGTAGAGCCAACACTTATGAATTCAAATTCAATGGCAAAACCATCACTTTGAGGCCGACCATCCCAAAGGAGCCCGTAGTCTTGGCTAAGGACACCACTATTCCGGTAGAACGGAAAACGTTGAATCTAGTTGGTAGGAAAGAGTTTAGGAGGGATCCGTTCTTTGATGGAATCATGTATGCGCTAGTCCTCTTAAGTGCGAAGCCCAATTCTAGCATTTTGGATGAGTTACCTAGTGAGTTATGGGTACTGTTGGAGGAGTATAGGGACATGTACCCGGATGAGTTGCCGCCCATGTTACCCCCGCTTAGGAATATCCAGCATGCGATAGATCTCATCCCAGGGTCTTTCTTGCCAAATCAGCCCCATTACCGACTCCACCCCACAGCTCACCTGGAGTTGCAGTCTCAGATAGAGGGCTTGCTCGCGAAAGATTTTATTAGGATTAGTATGAGTCAATGTGCTATACCAGCCCTACTTGCCCCCATGAAGGGTGGTACATGGAGGATGTGCGTTGATAGCCGGGCTATCAACAAAATCACCATCAAGTATAGGTTCCCCATTCCCCGCCTAGATGATTTGTTGGATGTCTTGTCTGGAGTCACCGTATTCTCCAAATTAGATCTTCGGAGTGGCTATCACCAGATTAGGATACGAGAGGGCGATGAGTGGAAGACGGCATTTAAGTCGAAGGATGGTCTGTATGAATGGCTTGTGATGCCCTTTGGGTTGTCCAATGCCCCTAGTACCTTCTCCAGAATGATGACACATATCTTTCAGCCATTCATGGGAAAGTTCGTTGTCGTCTACTTTGACGATATTCTGATTTATAGCACCTCTACTACCGAGCACATCTCCCACATGAGAGTGATCCTTTCCACCCCGCGGAAGGAGACATTATTTCTCAATCTTAAGAAATGCACTTTCTATGTCTCGGAGGTAGAGTTCTTAGGCTATATAGTCGGCTTTGAGGGTATTCGAGTCGATCCGGGCAAGGTTCAGGTCATTAAGGACTGGCCCGTGCCAACCACCCTACGTGAGGTGCATAGTTTCCATGGGTCAGCCATGTTTCATCGTCGTTTTATACGAGACTTCAGTAGTATTATGGCGCCTATCACAGACTGTATGAAGAAGGGAGAGTTTACGTGGACGAAGTCCGCCACTCATGCTTTTGAGCGAATAAAGGAGCTTATGACTGAGGTACCTATCTTACGTCTACCTGACTTTACTAAAGTCTTTGAGCTCACATATGATGCGTCTGGGGTAGGGATTGGAGGTGTCTTGAGCCAGGAGGGCCATCCCGTTAGTTATTTTAGCGAGAAGTTGTCCGGCCCTAATCTGAACTATTCTAATTACGATAGGGAATTTTATGCTGTAGTCTGATGTCTACACCATTGGAGGCACTATCTCCTCTCCAAGGAGTTTGTGATCCTCTTCGATCATGAGGCTTTACATTTCATCAACGGCCAACATAAGATCAGTCCATAACACGCTAAGTGGGTATCTTTCTTACAAGGTTACAGGTTTAATCTCAAGCACCTTAAGGGAGCTGATAACCGAGTCACAGACGCCCTTAGTCGTCTTAATCTTTTACTCACCTCGATGGAAGTACATGTTGTAGGATTTGAGCGGATTAAGGATGAGTACGCCACGTGTCCTGACTTCCAGGACTTCTATCTTTCTGCCCAGGATAGCTCCCCCACGACGATATCTGCCTACGTCATCAAGGACGGTTACCTGTTTAGGAACAGGAAACTATGTATTCGACAGTCATCGTTACGACTACATATCATATGGGAGTTGCATAGCGGAGGGTTGAGTGGACACTTCGGTAGAGATAAGATCATTACGTTAGTCGAGGACAAATTCTATTGGCCAAAACTTAAGGTTATGGTGGGACAAGTAGTGAGTAGCTGCCGCACGTGCCAGGTGTCTAAGGGTAGTAAAACCAACGTAGGATTATATACGCCCTTGCCTATTCCCTCCATGCCTTGGGTAGACGTTAGTATGGATTTTGTATTAGGCCTCCCCATTACCCTACGCCGTCACGACTCAATTTTTGTAGTTGTGGATAGGTTTTCAAAGATGGCTTATTTCATCCCGTGCAGTAGGACGAATGATGCATCTCACGTCGCTAAACTTTATTTTAAAGAAGTCGTTAGTCACCGTGGAGTGCCAAAGACCATAGTATCGGATAGGGACATAAAATTCACTAGTTATTTTTGGAAGACTCTTTGGATATTAATGAGAACGAAATTATTGTTTTCCTCTGCCTATCATCCCCAAACTGATGGGCGGACGGAAGTGGTCAATCAGAGCTTAGGAAATTTGTTACGATGACTTGTGAGTGATCACAAGAGCACTTGAGATCTTCTCCTTCCCCATGCCCAGTTAGCCTACAATAATTCCAAGAATAGGTCTACGGGTCTGTCTCCGAATGAGATTGTCCACGGGTATAAGGCTCCTGTGCCGCTTGACTTGGTGTCGGTGCCCCCAACGTACAAGGCAAGTCAGTTTGCACAATCCTTCGCCCAGCATATCCATGATTTAAACGCACGTATACGGGCCACCTTGACTACGCAATACGACTCTTATCAAGAGCACGCTAATTTACATAGGAGAGTATCAGACTTCAAAATTGTCGATCTAGTTTTAGTCCGTTTGGTTCTCGAACGCTTGCCTACTGGCACCGTTAAAAAGTTAGCACCAAAGCGCGCCAGCCATTTTCGGATTATTAAGAAGTTAGGTGACAACGCTTTTGTTTTGGACTTGCCTGCTGATTGGGGTATCTCCCCAATTTTTAATGTTTCAGATTTAACGATGTTTGTGTCACCACCACAAGAGTTGATTTCTTTGTTGTCTTCTTCTCCCACTGAAAATTCTCATGGGTTGGGGAGTGGTAGTATGGATGATCTCTCTCTTTCAGTCCCCACAGGTATATCATCGGATGGTAAGTTGCCTTCTTTCCTGCCTACTGCTAATATGTTCCCCAGGTTTCCACGGACGTTTTTCACTCCAGAGATGATACTTGATGATGAGCCTGTTACCACTGCTGATGGAGACACCCACCGCTTTCTCATCCGTTGGCATGATCGGCCCCCTTCGGATGACTCTTGGGTACTCGAGACGGAGCTGCAGAGTTTGGATGCCGCTCTCCTTCACCGCTATCTCTTGGACCACGCAACGAAGATGCGTGCATTTGAGCGGGGGAGGATTGATGGCATGCCCCCTCCTCCACCATTTGAAGACGATGCTGACGATGTTGATGATGATTTGGTTGATAAGGCAATACAACTCAAGGATGTGAGGCGGCACGATGACGCTAACGGAAGGCTACGCTACAACCTCTGCCCGCGGCGTGCTACCGCCACCGCAACACATTAGCCTTATTTATTTTCTGTTTGCACTCTATTTTATATTTGGAATATAAAATTATCCTATATTTAAGTGATAATTTTATATTCATTGCATGTTTTATTATTTTTAATTTTGAAAATTTTTCATGTTGGTGTGCCTTTAGCCATTCGGATGGATGAGATTACATCTCCATCATGAAGGGCTAAGGCCTGTTTGTAACTCCTATATATGGAAGGCTTTGTTATGAGATCATTAGAAAGAATTGGAAACCTAATCTCCTTGAGAAATTTCGGCCAAGAGGAGCCTTCTCCTAGCCGCCGCCCCCTAGCTTGTGGTGTGAAGCCGCCGCCCCCTTACTCCCTCCATCCGTTCGGTGCGACTCCGGCGTGGCTTCCTTCGGTGCGACTCCTTGGAAGAAGGTTGCAAACCATTCGGTGTGACGCCAGTGGATCCGTGGAGAGAGTGATTATCCCACAGTTATCTTGTGTGAAAGCTTTCCGGTTGGGTAATATCTTCCCCCTCCCTTGTGTGATTTCTTCTCTTTAGTTGTGGTGGTTTTCGCAAATCGTTTTCTCCGGATCATTAATTTAATCGCTGCAAGTTTTGATTCAAAATCGCCGTTGCAAGGCTTTTTATTTCCGGATTGGGTGGATCCTATTTGCCTGAGCGGATCTTGGCCTATAGCCTTGGTCTTGTTCTCAAAAAGGAGTGGCAACCTTTGTGTTTTCTTGGGGAATATTCCAACTCAAATTTCCGATCGTTGTTTTCGAGTCGACCATTCCTCCTTTGTTGTTTGTGCTGCATTTTGTGACGAGGAACTATTGTGGGTGATAGGTGCTGTGTAGGTGCGGTAGATCTACGACGTGTAGAGCGGAGATAGAGCATTAGATCTGTGGAGATCTCCGATCCGACATCCCTACATCATTAAGTGCTGCATATGCTAGGAACATCTGATTGCCTCCAGCCTTGCCACTAGTGCATAAGTCTGATCGAAGTCGATTCCTTCTTCTTGTCTGTATCCCATGGCGACGAGTCTAGCCTTGTTCTTTATAATTGTTCCATCCTCGTCCATCTTGTTCCTATAGACCCACTTTGTTCCGATAATGTTCTTTCCTTTGGGTCTTGGAACAAGCTTCCAGACTTGGCAACACTTGAATTGATTCAGTTCTTCTTCCATTGCCATTATCCAAGATGCGTCTGAGTTTGCTTCCTTAAAATTCTTTGGTTCAACCTGCGAGAGGAAACTTAAATATAAATTTTCATTAGTTGTACCTCTCCGAGTTCTGACACCATCCTGGGGATATCCTATGATTTGATCAATTTGGTGATCCTTCAAGTGTCTAAGCTCTAGAGTCCTTGCATCTGGAGCTTCTTTAACCACATGAGTCACTTCATCAACTTGAATGATGTCTTCATCATGGTCATCAACCTCTCCAATTGGGGTTGGAGTGGTGATCTTGATGAACTTTTGATCTTTTCCTTCAGTCGGCTCATCCAAGTTTAATTCTTTTATTCTTGAACCTGCATCTTCAATAAACATACTAGAAGAGCTATCTTGCGGCAGGCTCGTCTCATCAAATACAATATGAATAGATTCTTCTACAACCAAGGTTTTCTTATTAAAAATCCTATATGCCTTATTATGACTACTATAACTTACAAAAATACCTTTAAAGCTCTTTTCACTAAATTTTGTGGTGTGATATTTACCATTATTAAGGACGAAGCATTTAAAACCAAAGATTCTAAAATATGAAATAGTCGGTTTCCTGCCCTTTAGTAGTTCGTAAGTTATCTTATTATGGTTGTTATTTATGAGTGCTCGATTTTGCAAGTGACATGCAGTGCTGACAGCTTCAGCCCAGAAATATTCTGGTAGTGAGGCATCACTCAACATGGTTCTGCAGGCCACTATGAGTGTACTATTCCTTCTCTCAGCTACTCCGTTTTGTTGAGGAGTACGAGGAGAGAAAAACTCATGAAAGATTCCTAGGCTTTCATAGAATTCTGTCATGGCCCCAGACTTTAACTCTGTTCCATTGTCACTTCTGATTTTGACTACAGAACAGTTTTATTCATTCTGGATCTGCCTGACAAAATTAGTAAAGATATCAAAAGTATCTGACTTGTGTTTAAGAAAGAACACCCACGCAAAGAGAGAGTGATCATCAATAATAACTAATGTATAATCCTTACCTCCCAAACTTCTAACTTGTAGTGGACCGAACAAGTCCATATGAAGTAGGTGTAAACACCTATTAGAGTCTTTTCCAATAATGCTTTTAAAGGTAGCCCTTGTTTGTTTGCCTTTTACACATGTGTGACAAGGTTTATCTTTAGCGCACTTGACATTTCGGGCATCACGTATTAAATTAAGAAAAAATAATTTATTAATAGTTTTGCAATTAATATGTGCTAATCTTTTGTGCCATTGGTTACCAAGAGACGCACTATCTTTAGCCAAAAGCACACTGGTGTAGAAGAGTCTATGCAAATAAAATTTAAATAAAATATATTTCTACTACGAGTGCCTGATAGAATTGTTTCCAAATTGTCTACCGATTTTATCAAGCACTTGTCTGCATGAAATTCTACTATGTATCCTTTATCGTAGAGCTGACTTATGCTTAAAAGATTGTGTTCCAATCCTTCAATATAAGCCACATCTGAGAAGGATACACTACCATTAGTAATCATACCATAGCCTTTAGTAATTCCTCTATCAGAACCTCCAAAGATGTCCTTTGGCCCATTCATGATTGGAGAATAATTCTGGAGTAGGCTTCTAGTCCTGGTCATATGACGAGAGCATCCATTGTCCAAATACCAAATAGGATTTTTGGTGACCTTTGGACATACCTGCATTCACAAATCAGTTTGCCTTAGGAACCCAAAATCATTTGGGTCCTTGGTATCTAGCTAGCATACTCCCCCTATATGTGTTAACATTTTGAGTGGTCTTTCTCACATTAATAACTTGAGGAGTTACATAACTTTTAAAGTTAAACCAGCAATCTATAGTAAAGTGACCAACTTTGCCGCAACACCAACAGTCAAACCTTTTGTATCTTTGCCTAAATTTCTCCTGCTTGACCTTTTGAGAGTGTGGTCTAGCAGTGGCAACAGACTTGGAGGTAGAAGCTTAATGGTGATGGCACTCACATGACTTCTTCTCCTTAAGAGGCTTTTCCACAATGGATTTTTACTTTTGGTGCCTTCTTGATGTTATGACCATGACTATAAGGGCCATAGCTCTGAAGAGTGATCTCCTCATAAGGTGCCTTGAAGACACTTTCGCCAAAGTTCCAGGGACGGGTCCATTTTTGGTACCGAGACTTAGGCTCTACATAAGTAGGCCTAGCAAAGTGACCGTAGGAGTAATCAAGATCAAACTTGTTGGTTGAAAAGATAACCTTTTTGAATGAAACCTGATCTTGAGGAGCTTTCCTTTTCTCATTGGCCAAAGCTTTCTTGGCAGCCTTATTCTTCTATTGAGCCTTATTTCTCCTAGAAGATTTACTAAGAGCACCCATATGGCCTAAGCCAGCACCTTTGTCCTGAGCTGAGAATTCAGCAACAAACGGAAGGATAGTCTTGGGCTTGGAGAAACTTTCAACAAGTTTCTTTTCAGCTACAAGTTGTTCTTTCAATTCTTTAATGATTTTCTCCTCTAGATCTAGGTGCTCGAGAGCTTTATTATACTCTTCAATTAAATCATTGAAATTATATCTGAGTGAGTCCGTCTTGGTGATTTCCTCTCTCAGAGTGCTCTCTTTAGCCTTGAGAGATTTAATCTCCTTGGCTTGAGTTTTCACAACTTTTCGACATTTGTCGTAAGCCATAATTAACTCTTTATTTTGAGCCATGAGTTCAGACTTATCGTCAGAGGAGAAGTCCTCATGATCATGGTTAGAAGCATCTGATTCAGAGAGAGGAGTATGAGAGTTTACCTTCCCAGTGTATTTGGGTTCTTCTTCCTCATCTGTTTGTGATATTAGCTCAAAGTAGGCTTCCACTTCTTCACTTGACTCAGATGAGTCAGAGTCACTGAGAGTCTTGCCCTTCTTGGCCACTAAGCTTCTTTCAGTTCTCTTCTTATTGTGAGAAGATTTCTTCTCCTCTCTTTTTCACCCTCCTTCTTCTTGTGAGGGCCGTCAGCTATGACGTGTCATGGATTATTGCAACAATAACAAACAATGTTAGAAGAAATATGTTTGTTCTGTTTAGAATGATACCTGTCATAGCTACTTGAGCCTTTCTTGTGACGATCACCTTAATGACGTGATCTTCTGGACGAGGCATCTTTGCCTCTTCAATGTTTCCTCTTGTTCAAGAACTTCTTGAACTTCCTTGAAAGAAGAGAGGACTCTCCTTCAGATCGCTCTGAGCCTGAGGTACTTGGCTTTGAAGCTTCTTCTTCACTTTCTTCCTATGTAGGAGCAGGTGATGCAACTTTGACTTTCCTTGAGCTGTCTGCCTTCAGCGCGACAGACTTCTCCTTGAATAAAGACCAACTCTTCTCTTCTTCAACTTTTCTTGAAATGATTTGCAGCTCATATAATATAAGCTTTTCGAAGAGATTTTGAGGGTCACTCTCTGCCAGCTTGCTAAACTCCCAAATTACATAGACTTTGATGTCCAATTCCTTAGTTAGGGACCTCAAAAATTTATCATTCAATTCTCCATTAGTGAAGACCCGACCATATACTCTTAGGTCGTTGACAATCTTGAAGAAACTTTCAAAGGTATCTGCAATTGATTCCTTGGGACCTTGTCTAAATGCTTCATACTTTTGATTCAAGAGAGATCTTCTATTATCCCTAACCTCTTCAATACCTTCCATCAAGATGTTAAGAGACTGCCACATTTCCTTGGCAAATTGTCAGTGAATCAGGTTCTGCAGCATAGAATCATCGACTGCACTTGCGATGATATTTTTGGATTTCTTGACTAAGGAGACTGAAGGATGGTATGAAATATACCACCTGAGGGGTTAGACTGTTTGACTCTAGAGGGGGGGGTGATTAGAGTATTTTAAGGTCTTGTTAGATTTTTATTGTGGAATTAAAATAGTAATACTTATATGTGTAATCAAATAGTGCAGAAAGGAAACTAAACTATTCAGCAAGCATCACACAGTAAAAATAAGATAACATCACAGACGACACAAAACTTTTATAGTTGTTCCCCTAAAACTTGGGTACATCCACTCTTCTACCACCATGGTAGGAATCCACTTAGGTGTTTGATCAGGTGCCCTGCCACCAATCAGTTTTTTGCTCAGGTGCCTGTCACCCAAAGATCTGATTCAGGTATATCAGGAAACCCTTCAGGATTTTGATCAGGTGCCTAAAACCCAAATCAAGTCTTTTGATCAGGAGACTTGCAACCAAGTGTTTAACTTTTGAAGGGAGCTAGAAACCTGTGTACAGTGGGGTGAAACAAATAAAAGCTATATGGTGTCTTCTCTTTTCTTAAAACAACTGAGAAGACTTGTGGATCCTTTATGGTGTCAAAGCTCCCCCTGAGATGAAGTTCTGTTCAGGAAGATTTAGAGCTTTGCAGTGTGAGTAGGTCTTCTTAAAACAAAGTTCTCCAGAAAGCTGTAGACAAATTGAAGTTGATTGTCTCTTGGAAGCTTGCTGGAAGAAGAACACTTGATGAAGACAAAGCAGAATTCTTTCTCTTGAATGATTTCTTGTGTTTTGTGTATTATCAGTTCTGTCTTGTTCTCTATGTGTTCTACTATCGACTGAAAGAGAAAATCTCTTTTATATGTTCAGTCGAATTCTCTTTTGAATTTTGAATTCATTTGCATTAAATGCTGACTGCCTGAAGAATGAAATGCGGCTGGAGAGAATATTTACATTAATGAATTTCCCCAACTCTCCCATTTAAAGCAGCAAGTAATTAACCTGATGAAGACCATAATCATTGTTGCCACTAATGGCTATATTCAGAGAATATAAACATTAATTACTCAGGAATTACTGCTATAAAATAAGGACAAAAATAAGGGAAATTTCCAAATCTGGAACTGCACAGGAATCGTCGACCAGAGAATAAATTTCGTCGACCCGAGATCCAAGTTCATCGACCAGAGAATTATTGTTCATCGACCTGAGTTCAGAGAACTGCTTTCTGTGGATAATCTGCCAATTCTATGGTCCAGGTTTGTCGAGGTGATAACATGTCTTCGTCGACCTGAGTTCAACAAAAGTACTATGAAAGAATGTGTTGAAGTTGAACTTCCATAATTCGTCGACCTGAGCTCGAATATCGTCGAGCTCAACTCAGAGGATTAACTCTGAGTTCGTCGAGCGGAGCACGACTTTCATCGAGCTGAGTTCGACGTCGTCGAACTCACTTCCTGAACTTGATTTTCTTCTAAGTCTGAGTCTTCTGCAGTCTTCAGTTGGCTGGTCCATGCAAGGTTGAATCTAAGAACTTAACCTAAACTCTAAGACACAAAGGCATGACCCTAGCTATACATGGTGGGTCAAACATCCTAGTTAGTGAACCTAGCCAAAATCAAACTAGATATCCAACAATATCCCCCTATTTGGGTGAGGTCACTAATACAAATGAAATGAAAACATTCACAAAGCAGGAAAAAATATATATGACAGAAAAATAATTAAAACATGCAACGGATATTTATATAGTATCTTTGTGACAGTAAATAAGTAAAGAGTTTTAGACCAACAAAAACTAAACGGAATATATATCCTTTAGCTTGTCATCTTTATCCTGGTCAGCAGGCTGTGTAAACTTGATTTCTCTATTGTGATTAACTGCTTGGCCCTTGGTCATTGTCATATCAGCAGCTCCAATTATATTAAGAGATGCAGCTCTAGGTACAACAGCCTCTGGATGTAGATTCATGTAAGCATCTACATTAAAGAATTTATTAGCTTTTTCATACCTTTTTAGCTCTTCCTTTCTGTATTTAGACATTATAGAATATTGGGATGGATCTTTCCCTTCAGCTTTAGCTTTATTTATCAATGAAAGTCCAACAAGTTCCTGGAACCTGGCCATTCTAGAAGTTATTTATGTCTCTGGATCCACAAATGGTATGGGTGGAGACTCTGGCCTTTTAGGACTGTCAACTTTTTGTTGTTCAGGAGCTTGTTATTCCTGTTGCTGATGATGTTGCTGTTGTTGCCATTGTTGATGTTGTTGATGTTGCTATCTGCTTGAAGAGTACCTCTGCTAGCTGCTTCCTTGATATGATGAGGATCTACCTTGATGTCTGTGGTAGGTTTGAGCATATGAGGTAGACCTCTGAGAAGTGTTGCCTGAAGCACCAACAGCAGGTGGAGGAGGAGGAGGACCTTTCCAGAGCCTCTGGGGAGGAGGAGGAGAATATCTCCTACTTTTCTTTCTTGCCTTTTGCTGATTCTTTGACAAACACATCCAGGCTGGCATCCCAGGGTATGGAGTGATTTTCTGTAGAATATAATGAGGCGTGTCATGTGTGCGATTTAGTTTGGGAGCAGCAACTGGAGGAGCCTTTCTTTTCTTTGAAACTTTCTTCTCGGCAGAGTGACTATCATCAAAATCATCATCCTTATCTTCATCATCAAAAGATCCTTGAGGATCATCATATAAGACATTAATGGCCATTAGAAGATCTTTGTCAATTAGCTTTTCAGCCTGAGGCTGTGCTTGAGATTCTGCAACTTATTGAGCAACTATTTCAGGAATATGTTCAGTAACTGTTTCAGGAATATGTTTAGCAACTGATAAATTTTCTGCTTCTATATCTGCCATGATTATATCATCCAAATTAGGAAGAGGATTGTCATCCATCTTATATGTTGGAGCAGAGATAACCTCTGGAGAAGGAATATCCTTGGGAGCTGATACTGTTTGAATCTCTACAACTGCAAAACTGTCCTTAAGTTGCTTGGCAACTGTGGGACTTATTGGTGCTGTATATGGTACAATAGACAAGGAGGGCTTTAGGCAGACAACTGGAAGAGAATTTAAATAGATTGTATCAAAAGAATTTAACAAGTTGAAGAGATCAACTGTGGGATTGACAATGCAATCACCAACAATTATTATTTCTGTAGTCTCTATAGTTGTATCTATGCAGAGCATATCAATATCTGTAACTGCTGTATCTGTAACCATATAGATATCTGTATCTGTTCCTTCTGCTGCTGAAACTGGAGCTTCTTCTTCACTGAGCATCTCCCCATGCCTGATTTCAGTGGTAGCTGGAATCAGGACCCTAGTAGAAGAAGTAGGGATAGAGGAACCAATAATGATGGCAGCAAGAGAAGAAATGGAATTAGCAAGAGGTGTAATAGCCTCTGCCATAAGTGTCCTAATCACTGGAGTGATGTGCTCCAGGATGGTGGACAGGGAGGGAGAAACTGTATCCATAAATTCAGGTGGAGTTTGAGTGGATACAGATGGAGGAGCAAAAGGATTTACATCTGGTATGATGTCATCCTGTGGAGATGATGCAGTAGGGGATGGTGTTGGACTGGGAATGTCATGGACATGTGAGGTGGGTGTAGATGGTAAGGAGGTGAGCAGATTAAATGTGGGGGATGATGAGAATGTTTCAGTGTTTATGTCCTGTAGGTGGGATGGTAGTGGATATTGAGGACGTGTTGATAGATGTGTTGGTAAAGGGATTAAGAGGGCTGGTGGTTGCAGAGGAGGAGGTGAAGATGGATAGAGAGATGGAGGAGTTATTGTTGGAAGAGATGTTGTTGAAGAAGGAGCAACTTCTTCAACACTAGGGTGAGGAGTGGTTGTTACAGCCCTAGTGCCCTCAAAAGACCTGGAGGAGGAGGAAGACTTGGATGGCTTTGTGATTCTCCTCTCCCATCTGCCAAACATGGCAGAGGTTAGCCTTTTGGAGGCATTGATGAACACTGTTGTGGAAACCAGATGTTTTGATGCCTTGCCTTGTAGAAATAACCCCAAAACCCGTCCAAAACAGACCTCTTTCTTATTATTCTTGTTTTTAATCAGGTCAAACAATAACTTGCCCCACTTTACACCTTTCTTTTCAACCAAGGCATCCATCACAAAGAACTGGTGCTTGGTGATGTAGTCATATGCTGTATGTTTACCCAGCAGCACCTTCCCGACTACATCTGCTAAGAACTTGTACTCAGCAGACAAGTTCTTCTTCAGTAGCTTGTTTGGGTTATCTCCAGAATGACCCATTTTGATCAGCATGTTATTTTATTCCTCATTGTCCATTTCTCTCTCTTCCTCACAATTCAGTAGACCGAAAATTTTGGTTAGTATAGTAGGGGAAAGGGAAACTAGATTACCAGAAATTGTTCCCGTCATATTATCTTCAGATGTTGAGGATGTAAAGACCCATTCCTTTATTTCAGTCATTGCAATCTTGATGCGGCGGGTCATGAACTGCTTCAGATTTTGATCTTCAAATTACTTTAGAATTTCCACAAAGATTGGGTCAGTATGCTGAAATGAGTTGAAATAAATATCAAAACCCATACCAAATTTCATTGCGGAAAGAGCGCTCGCCGGAATCGCCATGAGTGCACCTGCAAGGGAAAAACAAAGATTAAATGCAAGGGAACTGAAAGCGCAGGACAGAGCTCGAAGAAAACCTAGATATAAGGTTTTTAGAATATGAACCGGCAGATTCCGTTCGACAAAAAAGAAAAGATATTCGATCTGAGTTCGACGAAGTATTTTAATAGAAAATGAGTTCGTCGATCTCAGTCTTAAGAAGACGAATAAATCATCGATCTCAGTTCGACGATAAATTCACTGAAGCAGGGATCGTCGATCTCCGTTCAACGAAAATTATTTCACTAAGAAGTGACCGTCAAACTCCGTTCGACGAACTCTTCACAAGGAGTTCACAGATTGTCGATCTCCGTTCGACGAACTGTCAATAAATCGTCGACCACAGACAAAATTTAAATTAACTCATCTTCATTGATCATTCCTAACTAATTTAAGAAAAACAGATGCTTCTTCTCATCCAATGGCTTGGTGAAGATGTCTGCCTTTGTAAATCAGTGGAAATAAAGACAAGATTAATTTTCTTTTTGTCTACACATTCTCTAATGAAATGGTATCTTATTTCTATATGCTTGGTCCTACTATGAATCCCTAGATTTTGTGATATGGATATAGCACTGGTACCGTCACAATATATAGTTGAATTATTTAAGTTATATACATAATCCAGTAGTTGGTTTTGTATCCACAAAACTTGTGAGCAACAACTGCCAGCAACTATATATTCTTCTTCTATAGTGGTTGTGGACACATGTTTGCTTTTTACAGAACCAGGACACCAGCCTATCACCAAGGAACATGCATGTTCCTATTGTGCTTTTTCTATCTACTCTACATCTAGTATAGTCAGCATCTGAAAATCCAGTTAAATCAAATTCTGACTCTAATGGATATAGAAGTCCTAGATTTGGACAACCCTTTATATATCTCAAAATCCTTTTTAGCAAAATATAGTGAGATTCTTTAGGGTTCACTTGGAACCTAACACAAATACATATAGCAAACATGATGTCTGGCCTACTTGATATGAGATATAATAAGGACCCAATAATGGCCCTATATAACTTCTAATCAATATATTTTCCATGCTCATCAGAATCTATCACAACATTTATAGCCATGGGTTTCTTCATTACTGAGCCATCACACATCCCAAATCTCTTAATAAGCTCCTTTGCATATTTAGATTGGAAGATGAAGATACCATCAGAGGATTGCTTCACTTGGAGACCAAGGAAATATGAAAGTTCACCCATGCTACTCATCTCAAAATTTGAATTCATAAGGTTAGAGAACCTTTTGCATAGTTTGGGATCAGTTGAGGCAAAGATAATATCATCTACATAAATTTGTACTAATAAGATTTTATCTTTATGTTGCCTAATAAAAATAGTCCTATCTACAATGCATCTAGAAAATTTATGCTCTAACAAGAAGCTAGCTAAGGTCTCATACCAAGCTCTTGGAGCTTGCTTTAAACCATAGAGAGCTTTATGCAATCTAAAGACATAAGAGAGATAGGTTGGAGAGATAAAACCTGGTGGTTGCTCCACATATACTTCTTCTTTGAGTTCTCCTTTTAGAAAAGCACTTTTAACATCCATTTGATAGACTTTAAACTTTTTGAATGCATCATATCCAAGGAAGATTCTTATAGTATCAAGTCTTGCAACATGAGCAAATGTTTGATCATAGTTAATGCCTTCCTCTTGCTTATAGCCTTGAGCCACTAGCCTTGCCTTGTTCCTCATAATGTTGCCTTCTGTATCCAACTTATTTCTGAACACCCATTTGGTTCCAATGACTGGGTAGTCTTTGGGTCTAGAAACCAAATCCCAAACTCTACACCTCTCATATTGATTGAGCTCCTCTTGCATTGTAATGATCCAGTGGGGATCTTGCTCAGCATCTTTAATGGATTGGGGCTCAAGTTGAGAGAGGAAACAAGCAAACATCAAGTCAGGGTTGAGTTGATGCCTTGTTTGCACACTAGCTGAAATGTATCCAATCACTTGAGATCTAGGATGATCTCTAAGTGTGACAAAATCAGTGGAAGTAGCTGGTTAGGCAACAGCTTGGGAATAAATTCCTCTTGTGGAATTTTATTAGCTGTTGGATAGGGTTCAGTCACCTCTATACTTTCTTCTTCACTTTCATCTTCAACCTGTGGAGAGAGATGTATTGGAACCTCTTGGGTGAGGCTTAGATCATCCAATCTCTCACACAAGTGAGGTACATGCAATGTGCTGTTGGTAGAAATTTCTTTCTCCTTATAAGAATGTTAGCTTCATTAAAAGTCACATGAACATATTCCTCAGTTTTTAAAGTAGATTTATTAAACACCCTATATGCTTTGCTGACTTGGGAATATCCTAGAAAAATGACCTCTGTTGCCTTATCTTCAAACTTTCTAATATATTTCTTATTATTGTTATGAATATAGTATATGCAACCAAATATTTTAAAATAAGTGATTTTAGGTATCTTCCCTTTAAGCAATTCATAGGGAGTCTTATTTTTAAGTTTATGTATTAGGCTTCTGTTCAGTACATAGTTTGCTGTGGTCACAGCCTCTGCCCAAAAGGATAAGGGCATATAAGCATCTACAAGTAATGTGTCTGCAACTTCAATTAGGGTTCTATTTTCCTTTCAGCTACCCCATTTTGTTAAGAAGTTCTAGGAGCTGAGAAGCAATGCCTGATACCTTCCTTCTCAAAGAACTCATGTATAAGAAGAGACTCAAACTCAGTACCATGATCATTTTTGATCAATGCAACTTTAGTAGAGTAATCAATCTGTATGGTCTTGAGAAAATCTGTAAGAACCTTGAATGTATCTGACTTAGATCTCAGAAAGAACACCCAAGTGAATCTTGAGAAGTCATCTACAATAACTAGAGTATAAGATTTCTCTCCTAGGATTTGTACAATAATAGGGCCAAAAAGGTCTATGTGTAGCAAGTACAAGATCCTAGGTGAATCACTCTTATTAACTGATTTAAAGCTAGATTTAGTTTGCTTGCCTAATTGACGAGCCCTGCAGAGGCCTTCCTTCTTGTAGGGACCAGAAGGCAATCTCTAACAAAGTTGTCTTTAGATAACCTAGCAATGTTTTTCAGATTAATATGACCTAATCTTTTATGGCATAAATCATTTTGATTGCTAATAAGATTAAATAAACAAATATTTGATGTTGTAGATTGAAAATTAACTATATATATATTATCTTGTCTATTTCCAATTAAAACATTTTGGTTTTCTTTAGAAGAAATAATACAAGAGCTTGAGTTAAAAGATATCTGATAACCTTCATCACATAGTTGACTTATGGAGATGAGGTTATGTTTCAGTCCACTTACATATGTAACCTTTTTGAAAGTGACTGTTCCAATCTTAACTTCTCCAAAGCCTTTACACTGGCCACAATTTGAGTCACCAAAGATCACCTTTGTTCCTAGCTTGGACTTATAATTATTTAGGTTGTCCTTGCTGCCAGTCATATGCTTAGAGCTTCCACTGTCCAGATACCATTGTTGATTTAAAGCTGGACAGCTCTTTACCTGCAAAGGAAGAAATTAGTGGTTCTTGACCCAGATTACCTCGGGCCCTTTATTTTTCTGATATGAAAAACTTGATATAACAGAAAATTTAGGTTGAGATTTATATCCTAAGGGATGGTATCTCTTAGGTGGAATTTCCCAATTAGCAAATGAATTAGCAGGTTTTTTAGGTTGATTAAAATTTTTGTTAAAGTTATGTTTTTTGTTAAGTCTGACTGGGTTCGACGAAATGTTGTAAGTTCGTAGATCGGAGTTCGACGAGATGGGATGAGATCATCGATCTCTGCTCAGAGAATGAATACATTCATTTTCTGGGCCCCAAGTTCGTCGATCTCTGCTCGAAGAACCATACAAGATTCGTCGATCGCAGTAAGATGAATTATTATGGCTAATGTTGGCGTTCATAGATCGTCGATCGGAGTTCGACGAACTAGCTACATTTCATTGATCGGAGTTCGACGAAATCTGTTGAACATTGTTTTTATTTAGGCTTTTCTTGATTCTGTTCTGTTGGTTTTTAGATTTAAGTAAGCCTTCTGTGGGTTGCTTATTGTATATAACTTCTTTTCCTTTTTCTGCAACAAATTTTATGGGGGTTGTCAGTATATTTTTCTTAAGTATGAGAGGTAAGATTGATGAAGCACCTAAGCCCAGCTTGCCATTTAGTCTAGCATTGACTATACTTGTAATGTCCATCAGCTTAAGGCTTTTCCCATTGATAGATTCCTCAAGTTGCTTGGGCTCACATAATTCTGTTTTTAGAGAAATAATTTGTTCATTTGCTAAAACTAAATCATCCTTGAGCTTAGTGTTTTCAGCAAATAGATTATCAAATTCAGCTTGCCTATCTCTTAGCATTTTGATTTCTTTTCAGATTTTATTAGGTCATTACATAAAGCTTTGAATTCATTTTTAAAATCAATAGAATTAAAATCAAAAGAAGAAATTACCCGTCCTCTTCTGTCTCTGATTCCTCTTCTGAGTCCTCAGAATGAGTTTATGCTTGGTGTTCACCATCAGGCCTGCTGCACAAGGCATCGATTGCCATGAGGCAGACTTCTCTTGCCTTGGCTTCTTCTTCATCTTCACTGGAGCTGGAAGATGAGGTCTCTTCATCAGTATCAGTCCAAGTTTCAGCAATGAAGCCTTTCTCCTTTCTTTTATGTTTGCTGGAGGAGTGTTTGATTGAGTGCTTTCTTGAATTCTTTTTGTTTTCTTTCTTTTTTCTTCTGTCTCTTTTCTGAGCTTTTGGGCATTCAGGAAGAATGTGCCCAGGCTTTCTGCAGCCAAAGCATATAATCTCCTTGGTAGGAGTTCTGTCATACTTAGGTTTATCATCACTTTTGGATGGTCTTCTCCTGAAGTCTTTCTTGGCCAATTTGTAGAACCTTTTGGCTAGCAAACTCATAAAATCTTCATTGGCAGGAAGGTTTTCTGATTCTTCTGTTGCTTTGAAAGCAATATTGTGCTCCTTCCTTGAAGAGGTTGAGGTCTTCAATTCAGCAACCTCTCTGGTCTTGATTAACTATTCATAGGATTTTAGCTTTTCAAGGAGAGATTCAATGGATATCTCATTCAAACTTCTGGTTTCTTTGATTGTCCAGATCCTAGAATCCCAAGTGCTGGGGAAGTATATTAGGATCTTGTCATTAATCTCAATTAAGGAGATATCTTTATCCGGGGTCTTTAGTTCATTGATGATAACATTAAGCCTGTTATACATCTCAGCCACTGTTTCAGATTCCTCCTTCTTGAAGTTCTCATATTGAGATATTAGGAGAGATCTTTTATCCTTTCTCTCATCTGCTGAGGCTTCCACCATTTGGTTTAGAGAGTCCTAGATTTCTTTGGCAGAAGTGCATTTAGCCACCTTTTGAAATATGTCATCTGACATAGTTTGGGTCAGAATATTCATAGCTTTTGCATCAGCTACTGTGGATTTCTTCTGTGCATCAGTCCACTCAGGTGGTGGAACTGCATGAGTGTTTGAAGTTGATGTGGATGTAGAAGCTATTGGTTGAGGAGGACCTATCAAAATTGAATTGAAAATATCATCATCAATAGTGTTCATGTAAAGCTTGATTCTTGCCTTCCAGAGTGCAAATTTGTTCAAGTTGTAGACTGGAGGCCTGGTGCTATTATAGTCTTTATTTTGTGCCATTGCTGTAAAAATAGAAAACTAAAGAAGAGAAAACAATCTAATAAGGATCTTGGTTCAGATATGAATCTGTGAAACCAAAGAAAATAAGTCTCTGATACCAATTGAAGGATGGTATGAAAGATACCACCTGAGGTGTTAGACTGTTTGACTCTAAAGGGGGGGGGGGTGGTGAATAGAATATTTTAAGGTCTTATTAGATTTTTATTGCGGAATTAAAATATTAATACTTATATGTGTAATCAGATAGTGCATAAAAAAACTAAACTATTCAGCAAGTATCACACAGTAAAAATAAGATAGCATCACAGACGACATAAGAATTTTATAGTGGTTCCCCTAAAATTTGGGTACATCCACTCTTCTACCACCATGGTAGGAATCCACTTAGGTTTTTGATCAGGTGCCCTCCCGCCAATCAGGTTTTTTGCTCAGGTGCCTGTCACTATAAGATCTGATTAAGGTAGATCAGGAAACCCTTCAGGCTTTTGATCAGATGCCTAAAAACCAAATCAAGTCTTTTGATCAGGAGACTTGCAACCAAGTGTTTAACTTTTGAAGGAAGCTAGAACCCTGTATACAGTGGGGTGAAACAAATAAAAGCTATATGCTATCTTCTCTTTTCTCAAAACAACTGAGAAGACTTGTGGATCCATGATGGTGTCAATGCTCCCCCTGATATGAAGTTCTGTTCAGGAAGATTGAGAGCTTTGCCAAGTGAGTAGGTCTTCTTAAAAAAAGTTCTCCAGAAAGCTGTAGACAGATTGAAGTTGATTGTCTCTTGGAAGCTTGCTGGAAGAAGAACACTTTTTGAAGACAGAGCAGAATTCTTTCTCTTGAATGATTTCTTGTGTTCTGTGTATTATCAGTTCTGTCTTATTCTCTATGTGTTCTACTATCGACTGAAAGAGAAAATCTCTTTTATATGTTCAGTCGAATTCTCTTTTAAATTTTGAATTCCTTTACATTAAATGCTGACTGCCTATAAGAATGAAATGCAGCTGGAGAGAATATTTACATTAATTAATTTCCCCAACTGTCCCATTAAAAACAACAAGTAATTAACTTGATGAAGACCATAATCAATGCTGCCACTAACGGCTATATTCAGAGAATATAAAAATTAATTACTCAGGAATTACTGCTATAAAATAAGGACAAAAATAAGGGAAATTTCCAAGTCTGGAAATGTACTCCAATCGTCGACCAGAGAACAGATTTTGTCGACCTGATATCCAAGTTCGTCGACCAAAGAATTCTTGTTCGTCGACCTGAGTTCAGAGAACTGCTTTCTATGGATAATCTGCCAATTCTGTGGTCCAGGTTCGTCGAGCTGATAATATGTCTTCGTCGACTTGAGTTCAGTTAAAGTACTCTGAAAGAATGCATTGAAGTTGAACTTCTAGAATTAGTCAACCTGAGCTCGAATATCGTCGAGCTCAACTCAGAGGATTAACTCTGAGTTCGTCGAGCGGAGCACGACTTTCATCGAGCTGAGATCGACGAACGTCGAACTCACTTCCTGAACTTGATTTTATTCTAAGTCTGAGTATTTTGAAGTCTTCAGTTGGCTGGTCCATGCAAGGTTGAATCTAAGAACTTATCCTAAACTCTAGGACACGAAGGCATGACCCTGGCTATACATGGTGGGACAAATATCTTAGTTAGTGAATCTAGCCCAAATTAAACTAGGGATCCAACAGAGACATGTGCAATCTCATCCTTATCTAGATCCATCAGCTTCTTTGGAACTTTCTTTGTGGGTTCAATAGTGGAGACGGTCATGGGAGTAAAGGGTCCTTCTTCAACAATCATAAAGATCCTTGGATCCACAGCTTCCATGAAAAATTTAATTCTTTCTTTCCACATGGGAAAGTTTGTGTTTGTGCACAAAGGAAGCTTAGAAAAATCCTTCGCTTTTTTCCATGCTTGTATCACTCAAAAGACAACTTGGGGCAGATCTGTTCAAGGTGTAAACCATTTAATGAACAACCTCGATTTGATACCAATTTAAAAATATTTAAGTTGTCTACCTAAATTACCTAGATGGGGGTGAATAGATGAGTTATGCGTTTTTTTGTGGAATAAAAATTTAACGAGCGATGAACAGAAAAATAAGCAAGCATTCACAGACGATACCCAGAATTATATTGGTTCCCTAACCTTGGGTACATCCACTTTCTACCTCACCGATCTAGCAATGCATTAGACTCGGCTACTCCGCTATTCTCGGATTGAAAACAATCCTACCGCTCAGAACAAAGTTCCTACAACTCGATCCCTCAAAATAGGATCTACACTGAGAAGATAAACTTACTACAAATAACTCGGAGAACAAAGCTCCTACACTCGCAGAATAATCTCCTACAAGAGTAAAAAATGAAATACACAGTAATACAAACAATATTGATCACAGATCTGAAAACTTCAGCCCTTCTTCTTCCTTGAACTTTGAAGCTCTGTCAGAAATAAGTTGAAGAAGACACAGCCAAATCTCTGGATTTGAGAATTCTGTACTCAGCACGATCAAGAAAAGAATCTGTCGATGTACAAGATCTTGATCTGTTGAATCACTTGCTCTGAATCTCTTAATCGAAAGCAGATCAACGATGAGAACAATGAATAGCGGCGACTTCTGATTTTGGAAAGAGAAAACTCGATTCAGAATACTTAGGGATTCTTCTTAGGGTTGGTTGATTATGGATAAGACCTTTTATAGGACTTACCTAACAGTCATAATCATAATAAATTCCTGACATGTGGACCAATCACACGCTAATCACTCTTGAAATCACATCTGTCGATACTTAGAAAAATTCAAAAAACAGTACAACATTTCTCGAGAAGAATGATAGTACTTGAGAAAAGCTTTTCTGATTCTCGAGAAGAATGATGATGATCTCGAGAAAAGTACTTAGTAAAAATGTGGAGGTGGAAATCAGCAATTTCGAGAAAGAAGGAAAGTACTCGAGAAGAATTAATTTTGTTCTCGAGAAGAAGTATTCTGGTACTCGAGAACAAAGAAGAATCTCGAGAACAGATGTCTGGCTCTCGAGAAATCATTCTAGGTCTCGAGAAATATTTCCTGCTTCTCGAGAACTAAACTTGGTCTTCTCGAGAAAAATCCTTGGCATCTCGAGAAAAAGACTTAGAAAATATTCTGTCTGGAAAAGAAGTAACTCGAGAAAAATGAACTTCTGTTCTAGAGAACATATTCGGTTACTCGAGAAAAGAATCTGTTACTCGAGAAATAACATCTGGTTCTCGAGAAGTAATACTGAGCTTCATGAGAAATGACATATGGCTTCTCGAGAAAAATAAATTGCTTATCGAGAAAAGTAGATTGCTTCTCGAGAAAAAGACATAGAACAATATCATGACTGGAACTGAAGCAACTCGAGAATGAAAGTCATGGAGTACTCGAGAACATATGGCTTTCTCGAGAACATCACTAAGCTTTCTCGAGAACTGCTTCTGCCACTCGAGTTCATGACAAGTCTTACTCGAGAATAGACTCAAGTTCTACTCGAGTACAAACTATCCTACTCGAAAAAAAATACTTAAAGAAATTCTGAAAATCTGTTGTGTAATTTCTTCAAGATATATAGCTAACAACTTTTCTCCTATGCCTTTAGTGCTTGAAAAAGAGGTGTGTCCATATAGAGAGGCTACACATGAGTCAACACTATGGATCACACAATGAGGGATTATATTGTATGGTCCTGTGTTTGGTGACTCATTGTAGACTGATATTGGTCTACACTTGGCAATTGTATCCTCCAAACACTCAACTAAAAAGGATATCAAATACAAACTTAATTCATCTTAGTTCAAGGGTGACTTCATACAAATATGAGTTATTGTGGATGCAATACCCAACAGCGATTTTGCCGGCTTCAACACTTTGGTGTGATGAGCGTGGATTACAACTGAGAAGAAACGTTTTGCGAGTAGGCGAGATGGTAAATGGAGGCGAGAATGAGGAGAGTCAGCAACTCGACAGGAGTTAACAAAACGACAAGTGTAAATGACTTTGTGACATTGGCGGTGTTCGAAGAGTTAGCAAGGAGGATCGAGAGGAGCATCTTGGTTGGGTTCCCTCCTCACCCCGATATCACGATGACCTCGCCTCGTCGCGTGACACCGTCAGAGAAATAAGCGTCACCAAGGCGACCAGAGAAGGAGCGAGCAAGAGACGGATATGAGCAACCAATGCAGTCGCGATACTATCCAGCGAGCAACCAATGGATCAGGTTCCGAGATGCGGAACAGCCGACGAGATATCACGATACTCGCCAAGATAACAAGTATGAGAGGATACTTGCCAAGATAATAAGTTTGAGAGGATACTCGCGAGTATGAAACTCGCCATCGCCAAGGAGGGAGGAGCCCCTTCTATGATGATATCCTAGCAACCCCAGTTCCTGAAGGCCTTAGAGAGCCCATCCTGAACTACTACTCCGGCAGAGATGACCCGGTCAGGCATCTTCAATGTTTTGAGGACGTGGTGTCAATATACAACATGATTGATGCTTTTAAATGCAGGTTCTTCTCCATCGCCTTCAAGGAGAATGCGAGAGACTGGTTTCACTAGTTGCCCGAAGGTTCCATCTACTACTTTAAGGACCTACATCGGGGACTGATAGTAAGGTTTGCGATATACAAGAAGAGGAATAAGGAATACACCGCTCTTTTTAAAATCCAGCAAGGGCAGCACGATAACTTCAACCACTACATCGACTTTTTTCAGGAAGAGGTTATTGAAGTCGAGGAAGTGAAAGGCTTTACCCTAACAGTGACCCTAAAGTTCGGCCTAAAACATGACCTCTTCAGCCTGGATATTGGGTCCAAGCACCTTGAGATCTTTTTAGGATATAATCAAGAGGGTAAACAAGTTCGTGGTGTAACACCGCAGTTTTCCGGAACTTGAGCCTCAAGAAGCTAGCGCACGAAGTTAGATAGATACCGCTCGGTGGTAGCCTGACATTGAGTGCGTTGAGTAGCAGACATTGAGTGGTAGGCGTTGAGTATGTTGAGTGCTAGCCTATGACGTTAGCTAGTTATTGCTTGGTGTTATCCTTCTTGCGTTGAGATGGAAGAATTGAGTGAGCTACCGCGCAACGGTATTTCTACCGCTGACGGTAGTGCGACATGTTTTTTAAATGAGGGCTCGGGAAGCTACCACGACATGGTAGGTAGTTACCACCAGGCAGTAGTAGATGGGAGCAGTTCCGGAGATCTATGTTCTGACCTTTCGATTTTGCTTCGATTTTGATCCTATAGCCTAGGACACTCCGTCCAAGAGGCATAAGTAGGGCTGAGAGGCTCTTTTCTCTCATTTTCTTCTCTGTTGAGTGAGATTTAGGGTTTGGGATAAAGAGTTTGGAGGAGGAAGAAGAAGGGTTTTCTCCGCCATTGACAAAGCTTCGGGGTTCCGATCGTTGATCGAAGGCCAGATCCGTGAAGAGGACTTAAAGGCGCACACTTTCATCTGTGGAAATCAAGTTTTCTATGGCTAGGAAGAGGAGTAGTAAGGTAGCGACCTTTTTCCTCTCGGTTTTTAGGATGCGTGCATGACATCCGTTTTTAATCTTGCTTTCTTTCAAGCATTTTATGCACCAGATATCTCTAATGAGAGGGGTTTGAGTTGCTATAGTAAAAGAGGAGCCACCGGGTCGATTGTGTCCATGCTCGGCATGATGTTGCATTAGAAATCTGCTCTGCTAGTGGCTTAGGCATTGTGTATGAAGCCGTAGTTGCGACCGTTAGTCCGACTCGGTGATGTTGCATAACGAGCCTTAAGGATTTTGCTAGAAATCCGTTTATGGCAAGAAGACGTTTGTGATGTTTTCCCCCCTTTATTTCATGCGAGAACGAATGGTGAATTAGGGTGGGGAAAGGCTATTGATTATGATGTGCTAAGGTGCGGCTTTGTCTCTGTTGTTGGCTGGCTTGCCTGTGACATGCAAGTCATGTGTGGAGAGTGTCCCGACGAGACAAGTCCACCTCTATGAAACTGGCGAGAACCCCAAGATTTTGATAAGCCAGGGCAATGATGCCCATGAGCTGGTGGGGTTAAGCAAGGGTTCTTAGCATCAGTTGATTGTTTGTGAAGGAATCCTAAGTCGAGAAGTCAGAGCTTACAGACAAGCCCAGATTTTGAGACCAACGAGTGGGTGGGGTCTTGGCAAGAGTCATGTGTAGTGGTTTGAATGCCGTTAGGGGAAATGGAAGTACTCGTGTGATGTGATGTGTTGATGCGTGATGATATGTTAGTTTCATGCGCTATAGGGTGTCTTGGGTGAAACCCAGATTTGCATACATGTTGCATAGTGGACCCCTTTTTATTAATCGCTCAGCCTAGAAACATGTTTGATGTATGCGACATCCTAACCTATTTCTTTACTCTATATGTTTATATACATTTGCATACAAAGTGTTGACCTGCAGGGTGATGGAGTGCCCCAGGATCCGCTATGGATGTCCGAGAGGAGATGTGTTGGTTACATAATCAAGGTCAGTCTTTGCTGACCCACATTACAACAAATTTTTATGGGGCAAGGGTCCCATGCGGGAGCAAGCTCGCCGGCCAAAAATCCTGAGCCTCATGAAGTGGACTTTTGTTTAACAGCTTTGTTTTGTTAAGTGCTATGCTTAGTGCATTATGTTTCCAGCTTGCATGCCTAGATAGCATAGGAGTGCCAATGCACGTTGCTCTATTTGAGGTTGTTGTTTCAGTTTTTGGACAATTGGATATTGTAAGGCCTTAAGGCCAGTACGAACTCATTTAGTAGTGGACAACTTCTGGTTGGTTGTTTGTTTCCACTGTTTATTTTTGAGTTGTGTAGTTTTATATCATCTTATAATGCTTAAGCTGTGGAGTCTGTATGTCATGGGTCCCCGGTTGGACCCATATTATACCGTCATTATAGGGGGGGGGGGGGGTATTACAATTTAGTATCAAAGCAGGTTAGTGTTCAGGGTACGGTTTAGTGGTCGATTTAGCATAATCAGAACACGTAAAAAAATTATCCACATAGGAGTATCAGAAGACCACGAGTGTCCTAGTGTCTAAGTTTTACGAATAGAAGCTGATTCTTGTTTTATCTTGCTTTTGCGAAGGATGCAAGCCACGATGAGGGGACGTCGAGGCCGTAAGAGGAACCTTTGGCGAGCAATGCTACTGCTCCGGGTCCTATGGGAATGGGTGTAACCCTGGCCAATTTCTATCGCATGCAAAGGCAATGGTAGCAGCCCAAGCTGCAGTGACAACGCAAGTTGTGAGCCCTGTTGCATAGGTAATGACTCCTGTTTCCCCGGATGTGGCAGCACTCATACCGGGCGAAGGAGCCAGGCATACAGAGCTGTTGGCTGAGAGAGTGGTTGTTGGGCAAGGAGATCGACAAATGAAGTATTTTCTAAGTTTCCATCTTCCAACATTCAAGGGAGTTGGCACGTCGACCGATGTAGAGGACTGGTGGGCGAGGATTCTGGAACTTTTGAGGGCGGCAGTGACGCTAGAGGAGAAGCAGTCTTAGTTTGCGACCTTCATGTTAGAAGGTGACGCTAAGTTATGGTGGGTGAACCATAGAAGCGACCATTTTCTTGGACTCACCCCAACCATAGAAGCGACCAGTCTACAAGGTTAGCCCTTCAGAGGCAGTTTCTGTACTTGGTGCAGTGGGATAATACTGTAGATGAGCACATTCAGAAGTTTACTCGATTGGGTCGTTATGCTGGAACGACCATGGCTGACGATAAGGAGATGGACAATCTCTTCTACCATGGGTTGAGGGAGAATTTGAGACAACCCCTTATAGCTATAGAGAATGCGGGTTTCAATGAGTTGTTGGAGGCTGCCAGGACGCTGACGATTCCGAAGTCATTTTACTCAGACCACTGTGGTCCTATTTATAGGCAAATTCAAGGGGAGAGGGGATTATTTATAGCCCCCCACAGCGACTAGACGACTTCTTGGAGGAGCTCGCTCAGGTTGGGCGAGTTAGTGCCCTAGTTGCCTACCTGCCGAGTATGGGAGGGGAGCTCGCCATACTCGCTCAGGCCATCTACGTTTTGAGTATTGACTCTGACTTCTATCTTAACTTGCTGATTTTGACTCTTATTGGCCCAACTCTGGCGGGGTCCACCTTCGACAAATATGAGTTGTACAAACATACTTTTAAAATAGTGTAAAAACTCAAATTAAACTACATTATAAAAAGTTGTATAATGTTTTTTTATAAAATATGTAATATTGGAATGTTGAATGTTCCAACAAAAGGTATTTTCACTCATATATATTATACATATAACGGTGACATGTCAACAAAATTAATGGTGTATATTCCTCTCTCAAGTAAGATGAAAGTATATTATATTTGTGATCCTAAAAAAATAAAAGTGGCAAGCCACTCTGAAGAAGCTATCAAAATAACAGTTTTTAATAATTTGAGAGAATAACTAAGGCAAACGACAGTACCCACACACTGACTGTCAATCTTAGATTTGGAGGTCCCTATGTTGGGAGCTATTTTGTGATATTTGTCTACGTGTGTAACTGATGCATAATAAGATCCAATGTAATAAATGAGTTAAGCACCAATGCAATCGTGACACTATCTGGCAAGCAACTAGGGGATCAGGTTCTGAGATGTCGAACAGCCGACAAGATATCATGATACTCGCCAAGATAATGATTATGAGAGGATACTCGCGAGTATGAAACTCGCCATCGCCAAGGAGGGAGGAGCCCCTTCCGTGACGATATCCTAGCAACCCCAGTTCCTGAAGGCCTTAGAGAGCCCATCCTGAACTACTACTCCGACAGAATGACCCGGTCAGGCATTTTTAATGGTTTGAGGATGTGGTGAAAGATGGGGGTTAGATCTGATTACTCTAGAGGGGTGGGGGTGGTGAATAAAGTATATTAAAACTTTTGGCTGTTTAAGATTTTTATATCAGAGTAATATATGATACCAATAGTAGTAATAGATAAAAAGAAAATGAACTAAATTAAACTACCACAGCAAAGCTAGCCTATCACGGCCACAACTAGAATAATAAGAAAAGGGCAACCAAACAACACAAGAAATTTTATAGTGGTTCCCCAACCTGGGTATATCCACTCTTCTACCACCCTGGTAGGAATCCACTAGCAGGTTTTGATCAGATGACTGTCACCTTTGAGCTTTTGATCAGGTGCCCAAAAACCAAAAAAACTTTTGAAGGGAGTTAATAAATCATTTATACAGGAGAGGGGAAAGAGATTGATGATGTTTTCTCTTTCTCAAACAACTGAGAAGACAAGTGGATTGTTGTTGTCAAGGCTTCTCCAGAAGTCACTTGAAGCCTTGCACATGGTGTAGGTCTTCTTCCTTGACTTGTGATAATCCAGGAACTCCTGAGTGATTTGAATATGTTGACCTTTAAAGCTTCTGGGATGGAAGTTGAAGAAGACTTTTGATAGTGATTGTTGTTCGTGTTCTTCTTCAGTAAAATCATAGAGAAAACAAAGTGTTTTCTTCATAGAGAATGTCTGAATATTATTTCTGTATTCTCTAGTTCTGTATCACTGTGTATCTATTGCTTGTTGCCGTCGACTGAGAAGAAAATCTCTTTTATATATCTCTGTCAAATTATCCTTTGAATTTTGAATTGTTTGTATTAATTGTTGAAGGCTTAGAGAATGAAAATCGGTTGGAGAATATTTGCATTGATGAGTTTCCCCAGCTGTCCCAATTAATTAAGCAAGTAATTATCCTGATGAAGACCAAATCAATGCTGCCAGTAACGGCTATATTCAGAGAATATAAGTATTAATTACTCAGGAAATTATTGCTAAATAATATGGAATAAAGAACAGAAAAGAAGGAAAGTTCTAAGTCTGGAACTGCAGCAGAAATCATCGACCATAGAATATATTTCGTCGACCTGAAATCCAAGTTTGTCGAGCTGAGAAATATTGTTCGTCGACCTGAGAAAACTTGTTTGTTGACCTGAGATCCAAGTTCGTCGACCAGAGCTCAGCTAACTGCATTCTCTGAATAACTTGCCAATTTTGTGGTCCAAGTTCGTCGAGTAAAGATTCTGTCTTCGTCGAGCTGAGTTTAAAGAAAAGTTTCCGGGAAAGAATGTGTTGAAGTTAAAATCCAGACTTCGTCGACCTGAGCTCGAATATCATCGAGCTCAACTCAGAGAATTAACTCTGAGTTTGTCGAGCGGAGCACGACTATCGTCGAGCTAAGTTCGACGAACGTCGAACTCATTTTCTGAACTTGATTTTATTCTAAGTCTTGAGTCTTCTGCTGGTTGGTCCATGTATGGTTGAACCTAAAGACTTAGCCTAGACTCTAGGACTCAAACCACATGACCCTGGCTATACATTATGTGTCAGACATCCTAGTTAGTGAACCTAGCCCAAATCCAACTAGGGATCCAACAATCTCCCCTATTTGGGTGAGGTCACTAATACAAAATGAAATAAAAAACATTCACAAAGCAGGATAAATATATCTAATAGAAAATTGAAACATTCAGCAGATATTTACATAGATAGTAGCTTTATGATAGAAAGTAAATATAGTTCAAAAAATCAAAATTAAACAGAGTATATCATTTCTTCTTCTTTTGCTTGTCATCTTTGTCTTTCTCAGAGGGTTGTGTAAATTTGATTTCTCTATTTGGATTAGCTGCTTCTCACTTGGACATGGTCATATCAGCAGCTCCAATAATATTGAGAGAAGTGGCACTGGGAATAACAGCCTCTGTATGCAGATTCATGTAAGCATCAACATTGAAAAATCTTTTATCCTTATCATACCTTTTTAATTCTTCCTTTCTGTAAGTTGACATTGTTGAGTATTGAGATGGATCTCTCCCTTGAGCTCTAGCTTTATTGATCATTGATAATCCAACAAGCTCTTGGAATCTGGCCATTCTTGAAGTGTTTTCAGTTCTAGGATCCACAAATGGAATAGGTGGAGATTCAGGCCTTTTTGGGCTTTCAGCTTTTTCTGTTTCATAAGCTTGTTGTTGCTGCTGCTATTGTTGTTGTTGCTGTCTGCTGGAATACCTGTGCTGACTGCTTTCTTGATATTTTGAGGATCTATCTTGATGTCGTTGATAAGTTTGAGCATAGGAGGTAGACCTCTGAGAACTGCTTCCTGAAGCACCAGCAGCAGGTGGAGGAGGACCTCTCTTGTTCCTTTGAGGAGGAGGAGGAGAGTACCTCCTGCTTTTCTTTCTGGCTTTCTGCTCATTCTTTGAAAGCCATATCCATGCTGGCATCCCATGATATGGAGTGATCTTCTGTAAGATATAATATGGTGTATCATGAGTAGGGTTTGGTTTGGGAGCAGCAATGAGAATAACTTTTCTCTTCTTAGAGACTTTCTTCTTGGCATTAGAGCTATCATCATCAATAGAATCATCATCCTCATCTTCATCAGAAGATCCCTGAGGATTGTCATATAGATCATCCAGCGCCGTTAGAAGATCTTTTGATATTTGCTTTTCAGCCTGGGGCTGCACTGGAGGTTCTGGAAGAACTGGAACAACTGTTTCAACAGTATTTTCAGAAATTAACAAGTTTTCTTCTTCTATATCTGCCATAATGATTTCATCTAAATCAGGCAGGGGACTGTCATCCATCTTGTATGTGGGAGCTGAGATAGCTTCTAGAGAAGAAATATCCTTGGGAGCTGATACTATTGGAATCTCTGTAACTACAAAACTTGCCTTTAGTTGCTTGACAACTGTGGGGCTTATTGGTGAAGTATATGGAACTATAGCCATAGAGGCCTTTGAGCAGACTACTGGAAGGAAATTCAAATGAATTGTATCAAAAGAATTTAATAAGCTGAATAAATCAACTGTAGGATTGATAATGCAATCACCAACAATTATTATTTCTGGCATAATTGAATCATCCATATCTATATCAGAATCAACTAGATCAATTATTTCAGCTGGAATAGCTGCTTTTTCTGATTCATCAGACATCACAGAATCTTTTGTTGCTTCTGCTGCTGCTATCACAACTGGAGCTTCTTCATCACAAAGCATCTCCCCCTGACTGGTTTCAGGGGGTCCTGAAGCCAGTCCTCTAGAAGAAGGGACAGGGGACAAAGCAACAATTTTGGAAGAAAGATTAGTGATGGAAGTATAAAGTGGAGCTATAACATCAATTATAAGCTTATTAAGTGTGGGAGAAATAAATGCTAGAAGGTCTTTAGCAATATCAGAAAAATTGAGATAAAGAGATTCTAAAGCAGTGGAGGAGTAAGGAGTGTGATGTTGACAGTTTGAACATACAAAGAATAGACTTGAAATGTTTGTATGGGTGGAGCCTGGAGCAGTAGATGGTATGGTAGTGTGGGTGAGTGGAGGGATGGGAATAGAGGGAGTTGTAGTAGTAGTGAGAGGAACTGTGGTTGTGGGGGAAGAGATGAGTTCCTGTTGTGGATATGGTGGAGGAAATAGTAGATTGAAGGTGTGGGATGACATAAATGTATCAGGGTGTATGCCATTTAAATGAGGTGGAAGTGGAGATTGAGGTGGAGTGATGTGCTCAGGAGATGGAACTGGGGTTGATGCTGGTGTGGGTTGATGTTGTTGGTGAGTTGGTGGAGTATGAACTGGAGAAGATGATGGTTGTTGTTGATGATAAGGTGGAGGAGGAGAAGGAATGCTAATGGAGGAAGGAACTTCTTCTTCTGGAGGAGGAGCGACTGTTACGACCCTGATGCTCTCAGAAGTCCTGGAGGAGGATTAAGTCTTGTATGGCTTGGTGATTTTCCTCTCATATCTGCCAAACTGTGCAGATGTAAGCCTTTTGGAGGCATTTATGAACAATGTCGTGGAGACCAGTAGTTCAGGAGCCTTTTCTTGAAGGACTATCCCCAGAATCCTTCCAAAGCAAACTTCCTTCTTGTTATTTTTCTTCTTAATTAGATCGAACAACAGTTTGCCCCAGTTAACTCCTTTATTATCGACCAGAGCACCCATCACAAGGAACTGGTGCCTGGTGATGTAGTCGTGGGCAGTGTGCTTTCCCAAGAGAACCTTGACGACAACATCCGCCAAAAACTTATATTCAGCAGATAAGTTTTTCTTCAGCAGTTTGTTTGGGTTTTCTCCATAATGACCCATCATTATCAGCATATGATCATAATCTTCACTATCCATCTCGATTTCTTCATTACCATTTATCAGGCCGAAAATGTCGGTTAGTATAGTGGGGGAAAGAGAAACCTGAGTACCAGAGATTGTCCCTATCATTATATCTTCCTCTAGTGTTGTAGAGGTAATCACCCATTCCTTAATTTCAGTCATTGCTATCTTGATGCGGCAAGTCATGAATTTCTTCAAGTTTTGGTCCTCAAGTAGTTTCAGAATGTCCACAAATATCTGGTCAGAGTGCTGGAAGGAATCAAAATCAATATCAAAGCCCCTGTCAAATTTCATTATAGCAAGAGACGACGCCAGAATCGCCATTGTTTTCGCCTGCACAAGAAAAATAGAGATCAAGTGCAAAGGAATAGAAAGTGCGGGACGGAGCTCGAAGAAAACCAAGATATATGATTTTCAGAATATGAAGCGGCAGTCTCCGTCCGACGAAATAAATAAAATTCTTCGATCTCAGTTTGACGAAATATTTTATAGACAAAAGAGTTCATTGATCTCAGTCAGAAGAAGTGAAAACAGTTCGTCGAGCTCAGTTCGACGAAAGTTTTCTGAAGCAAATTCGTCGATCTCCGGTCGATGAAAGAACTTCACTCACAGAGAGTTCGTCGATCTCCGTTCGACGAATATCTCTTGAACCTTTCACAGTTCGACGATCTCCGTTCGATGAACTTTGAAAAATTCGTCGACCACAGACAGAAATTAAATTAAGGCTTCTCCATTGATCATGCCAAGCTGATTTATAAAGAACAGATTGTTCCTCTCATCCAAGGGTTTGGTGAAGATATCTGCTCTTTGCAAATCAGTGTAGATGTCGACAAGATTAATTTTACTTTTATCCACACACTTTCTAATGAAATGATGTCTAATGTCTATATGCTTAGTCCTACTATGATGGACTGGATTTTGTGCAATAGAAATTACACTTGTGTTGTCACAAAGTAAAGTTGAATTATTTAATTTGAACCCATAGTCCAGGAGTTGGTTCTGAATCCACAACATCTGGTAACAGCAACTGTCAGCCGCTATATATTCTGCTTTAGCAGTTGATGCAGACAAAAATGACTGTTTTTTGCAAAACCAAGACACTAATCTCATACCAAGGAACTGACATGTTCCTGAGGTACTTTTCTGTCTACTAAACATCCAGTACAGTCAGCATCTGAGTATCCAGTCAAGTCAAACTCTGACTCAGTTGGATACCAGAGTCTTAGACTAGGATAACTCTTTATATATATTAAAATCCTTTTTAATAAAATAAGGTGTGATTCTTTAGGGTTCACTTGGAACTTAGCAGAAAGACATGTAGCAAACATTATGTCAGGTCTACTTGCTGTAAGATATAACAGGGACCCAACAATGGTCCTATATAATTTCTGATCAACAGGTTTCTCATGTTCATCAGAGTCAATTAGAACATTAGTAGCCATAGGTGTTTTCTTGGCTGAGTCATCTGACATCCCAAACTTTTGGATAAGCTCTTTAGCATACTTAGATTGAGATATAAAGATTTCATCAGGTAGCTGCTTCACTTCGAGACTAAGGAAGTAGGAGAGCTCATCCATGCTACTCATTTCAAACATTGAATGCATGAGGTCGGAGAACCTCTTGCATAATTTGGAATCTGTAGACCCAAAATGATGTCATCTACATAGATTTGTACTAATAAAATTTTATCCTTATGGTGTCTAGTGAATAATGTCGTATCTACTATGCCTCTAGAAAATTTATACTCTAAAAGAATGCTCGCTAAGGTTTCATACCATGCTCTAAGAGCTTGCTTTAGAACATAGAGAGATTTATGCAATTTAAAAATATATGAAGGATAAGTAGAAGAGATAAAACCTGGAGGTTGTTCAACATAAACCTCTTCTTTAAGTTCACCATTCAGGAATATACTCTTGACATCCATTTGGTAAACCTTGAATTTCTTGTAGGCAGCATATGCAAGGAAAATTCTGATTGCTTCCAACCTTGCAACAGGTGCAAAAGCCTGGTCATAAACAATCCCTTCCTCTTGCCTATAGCCTTGAGCAACCAGCCTTGCCTTGTTCCTGATTATGACACCTTGGGTATCTAGTTTGTTTCTGAATACCCATTTAGTTCCAATGACTGGGCAATCTTTTGGTCTTGGAACTAAATCCCAAACTCTGCATCTCTCAAATTGGTTGAGCTCCTCTTGTATTGCAATAATCCAGTGGGGATCTTGCTCTGCATCTTTAATGGATTGGGGCTCAATTTGAGATATGAAGCAGGCATGCATCAAGTCTTGGTTGAGTTGATGCATGGTCGGCACACCAGCTGAAATGTCTCCAATCACTTGAGATACATGGTGATCTTTAAGTATGACAAATTCAGTAGGTGAAGTTGATTGATCAACAGCTTGGGGAATAAATTTTTCTTGTGGAATTATATTAGCTATTGGAGGTTCTTCATTGTTTTCAGTGTCTTTATCTTCACAGTCTTCATCTTCATTGTCTTCAGAAATGTGTGGAGAGGGATGGCTAACTGCCTCATTTGTGAGGGTCAATTCATTTAATTTCTCACACAAGTTTGTTTCCTGTAAAGAGTTACTGGTAGAAATTTCTTTCTCCTTGTAAAACATGTTAGTTTCATCAAATGAAATATGTACAGATTCTTCAATTTTCATGGTGGATTTATTAAAGACCATATAAGCCTTGTTTACTTGGGAATATCCAAGAAAAAATTCCCATTTCAGCCTTGGCTTCAAATTTTCTAATGTGTTTCTTATTGTTGTTGTGTATGTAATATAAACAACCAAATATTTTGAAATAGTCTACTTTAGGTTTCTTTCCTTTAAGTAGCTCATGAGGAGTATTATTCTTAAGTTTGTGTATAAGACTTCTATTCAGTACATAGTTTGCTGTGCTCACAGCCTCTGCCCAAAAGGATAGGGGCAAATGAGCATCTGCAAGCAATGTGCTTGCTGATTCAATTAGGGTTCTATTCTTCCTTTCAACAACCCCATTTTATTGAGGTGTTCTAGGAGCTGAGAAGCAGTGCTTGATACCTTCCTTCTCGCAAAACTCTTGTATAAACAGAGACTCAAACTCAGTACTATGATTACTTCTGATCAATGCAACTGGAGTAGAGTACTCAATCTGTATGTTCTTGAGAAAATCTGTAAGAACCTTGAAGTTATCAGACTTAGATCTCAGAAAGAATACCCAAGTGAATCTAGAAAAGTTTTCTACAATCACTAAAGTATAAGATTTCCCTCCTAGACTTTGTACTGCAATAGGGCCAAAAAGGTCCATATATAGTAAGTACAATGATCTAGGTGATTCACTTTCATTTACTGATTTAAAACTATTTTTAGTTTGCTTGCCTAATTGACAAGCCTTGCAAAAGCTTTCCTTCTTGTAGGGGCAAGAAGGCAATCCTCTAACAAGATTGTCCCTAGATAGTTTGACAATATTTTTCAAGTTAACATGACCTAACCTCCTATACCAAAGGTCATTATTGTTGCTAGTTGAGTTAAACAAACATATTTCTATTTTGGCAGATTTAAAATTAACTATATAAATATTTTCTACTCTAGTGCCAGTCAAAACTACATGGTTATCTAGAGAAGTAATAATACAGGAAGTTTTGGTGAATGATACCTGAAACCTTTCACCACATAATTGGCTTATGGAGATAAGGTTATGCTTCAGTCCACTTACATAGGCTCCCTTCCTGAAGGTGACAGCTCCAATCTTGACTTTTCCATAGCCTTCAGTCAGGCCATAATTAGAGTCACCAAATATTACCTTGGGTCCTAGCTTTGACTTGTAATGAGTTAGGTTGGCCTTGTTTCTAGTCATATGTTTAGAACAACCACTATCCAAATACCACTGTTGCTCTGTGGTAGGATAGTCTTTCACCCGCAATAAAACAGATTAGCCATTCCTGACCCAGGTTACCTTGGGTCCTTCTTTCTTCACATTGTTAAAATTGGAAATAAATAAATATTCAGGTTGGCATTTATAACCTAAAGGGTGATATTTTCTAGGAGGTATAATCCATTGATTAAATTGGTTTATTGATGATCTTGGTTGATTATTAGTCTTAACAAAGTTAAAGTTTTTGTTGTACTAAACTATGTTTGACGAAATCAAGTGAGTTCGTCGACTTGAGTTCGACGAATGGGGGTGAGTTTGTCGAACTCCACTCAGAGAATGAGAATATCCATTCTCTGGGCCCCAAAATCATTGATCTCTGGCCGACAAACCATACTGGCTTCGTCGATCGTATTTTAACGAATTATTATAATAGAAATCTGCGTTTGGAGTTCGTCAACTGGAGTTCGACGAACTGTACACATTTTGCCGATTTGCGTTCGACGAAATCTGTTGAACATTGTTATAGTTAGGATTTTTCTTTTTCTTATTCATAGGTTTTGGTTCTGTTTGTTTAACATTATTATTATTGTATATCTTTTGTTTTCCTTTTTCAGAGACAAATTTTATAGGTGTTGTTAATATATTTTTTGAATCAGTGGGGGTTGGCTTGATGAAGCACCTAAGCCTAGCTTGCCATTAAGTCTGACATTGACTATGCTTGTGATGTCCATCAACTTGATGCTTCTCCCATTTAAAGATTATTCAAGTTTATTAGCCTCATCTAATTCAGATTTTAGTGATATAATTTGTTCTTGTGCTAAAGCTAATTCATCTTTTAACTTAATATTTTCAAAAATATAGTTTTCATGTTCAGATAGTTTTTCCCTAAGCATTTTGATTTCTTTTTCAGAATTTATTAAATCTATATACATGGATTTAAATTTAGTTTTAAAACTATCAGAGTTATAATCAAAAGATGACAATACCTGATCAGCCTCTGATTCAGATTCTTCATTATCAGTTTGTTCTGATTGTTCCTCAGCATGTGAAGGGCTGCAAGAGGCATTGATAGCCATAAGGAACACTTCCCTTTCCTTTGCTTCTTCTTCATCTTCACTGGAGCTGGAAGCTGAAGATTTCTCTTCAGTATCACTCCAAGTTTCAGCAACAAAGCCCTTCTCTTTTCTTTTGTGCTTACTGGAAGAAGGCTTGCTGTAGTGGTGCTTCATGGAGTCTTTTTCTCTCCTTTTCTCCGTCTTTTGATTTTTCAGCACATTTAGAAATGAAGTGCCCTTGTTTCCTGCACCCAAAGCATACAATTTCCTTAGTTGGTGTTTTATCATACCTGGGTTTGTCATCATGCCTGGATGACTTTCTCCTGAATTCCTTCATTGACATTTTATAAAATCTCTTTGCTAAGAGACTCAGGAGTTCTTCATTTGATGTTGGAGCTTCAGTTTCTTCAGCAGCTTTAAAAGCTATATTCTACTCCTTTTTTGCTGGTGGAGGAGTCCTTTGTTCTGCAGCTTCTCTGGACTAGATCAACTGCTCATAAGATTTGAGCTTTACCAGGAGAGATTCTGTGGAAATCTCATTCAAACTTCTGGCCTCCTTAATTGGCCATATCCTGGAATCACATGAGCTTGGGAAGCACATGAGGATCTTGTCATTGATCTCAGTGAGAGACATGTCTTTGTCCAAGGTCTTCAGTTCACTGATGATTGCACTTAATCTGTTATATATGTCACCAATAGATTTTATCTCTTCCTTCTTGAAGTTCTCATACTGGGAGATGAGAGTTGATCTTCTATCCTTTCTTTCATCAGCTGAGCTAGCAACCATCTAGTTTAGAGAGTTCCAGATTGCTTTTGCAGAAGTGCATTCAACCACTTTTTGAAATATGTCATCTGACATATTTTGTGCCAATATGTTCATAGCTTTAGCATCCGCAATCTTTGCCTTTTTCTGTGCATCTATCCACTCAGGTGGTGGAATGGCATGAGTGCTTGATGTTGATGTAGATGTAGATGTAAATGTAGCAACTGTTGGTTGAGGAGGGCCTGTCAAAATAGAATTATAGATGTAATCATCAATGGAATTCATATACAACCTGATTCTTGCCTTCTAGATTACAAATTGATTCAAATTGCAGACTAGAGGTCTGGTGCTTGCATAGTCTTTGTTTTGTGCCATGCTGTGTAATAAATAAGACTAAGGTCAGATCTAACAAAGGATCTTTTGGTTCAAGGGTTATCTTGTACAACCAAAGGAACACTGCTCTGATACCAATTGAAAGATGAGGGTTAGATCTGATTATTCTAGATGGGGGGGAGGGGTGGGGTGAATAGAGTATATTAAAACTTTTTGCTGTTTAAGATTTTTATATCAGAGTAATGTATGATACTAGTAGTAGTAATAGATAAAAAGAAAATGATCTAAACTAAACTACCACAACACAGCTAGTCTATCTCAGCCACAACAAGAACAATAAGAAAAGGGCAGCCAGACAACACAAGAAATTTTATAGTGGTTCCCCAACCTGGGTACATCCAGTCTTCTACCACCCTGGTAGGAATCCATTAGCAGGTTTTGATCAGGTGACTGCCACCTTTGAGCTTTTGATCAGATGCCCAAAAACCAAATAAACTTTTGAAGGGAGTTAATAAACCCTTTATACAGGAGGGGGGAGAGATTGTTGGTGTCTTCTCTTTCTCAAACAACTGAGAAGACAAGTGGATTGCTGTTGTCAAGGCTTCTCTAGAAGTCACTTGAAGCCTTGCACATGGTATAGCTCTTCTTCCTTGACTTGTGATAATCCAAGAACTCCTGACTGATTTGAATATATTGTCCTTGAAAGCTCCTTGAATGGAAGTTAAAGAAGACTCTTGATAGTGATTGTTGTTGTTCTTCTTCTTCAGTAAAATCAAGGAGAAAACAGAGTGTTTTCTGCAAAGAGAATGTCTGAATATTATTTTTGTATTCTCTGGTTCTGTGTCACTGTGTCTCTATTGCTTGTTGCTGTCGACTGAGTAGAAAATCTCTTATATATATATCTATCAAATTCTCCTTTGAATTTTGAATTGTTTGCATTTATTGCTGATGGCCTGGAGAATGAAAATCGGCTGGAGAATATTTGCATTGATGAGTTTCCCCAACTGTCCCAATTAATTAAACAAGTAATTATCCCGATGAAGACCATAATCAATGCTGTCAGTAATGGCTATATTTAGAGAATATAAGCATTAATTACTCAGGAAATTATTGCTAAATAATATGGAATAAAGAACAGAAAAGAAGGAAAGTTTGAAGTCTTGAACTACAGTAGAAATCATCGACCATAGAATAGATTTCGTTGACCTAAAATCCAAGTTTGTCGAGCTGAGAAATCCAGTTCGTCGACCTGAGAAAACTTATTCATCGACCTGAGATCCAAGTTCATTGACCAGAGCTCAAATAACTGCATTCTATGAATAACTTGCCAATTTTGTGGTCCAAGTTCGTCAAGCACAGATTCTATCTTCGTCGAGCTAAGTTCAGAGAAAAGTTTCCTGGAAAGAATGTGTTGAAGTTGAAATCCAGACTTCATCAACCTGAGTCGAATATCGTCGAGCTCAACCCAGAGAATTAACTCTGAGTTCGTCGAACGGAGCACGACTATTATTGAGCTAAGTTCAACGAACGTCAAACTCATTTTTTGAACTTGATTTTCTTCTAAGTCTTGAGTCTTCTGCTACCTGGTCCTTGTATGGTTGAACCTAAAGACTTAGCCTAGAATCTAGGACTCAAAACACATGACCCTGACTATACATTATGGGTCAGACATCCTAGTTAGTGAAGCTAGCCCAAATCTAACTAGGGATCCAACACGTGGTGTCAAACTGCAACATGATTGATGCTTTTAAATGCAGGTTCTTCTCCATCACCTTCAAGGAGAATGTGAGAGACTAGTTTCACTAGTTGCCAGAAGGTTCCATCTACTACTTCAAGGACCTGCGTCGGGAACTAATAGCAAGGTTTGCGACGTCCAAGAAGAGGAAGAAGAAAGCCATCACTCTTTTTAAAATCCAGCAATGGCAGCATGAGAGCTTCAACCACTACACCAACTATTTCCAGGAAGAGGTTCTGGAAGTCGAGGAAGTGGAAGGCTTCACCCTAATAGTGGCCCTGAAGTTCAACCTAAAGTAGGGCCTCTTAAGTCTAGATATTGGGTCCAAGTCCCCGAGATCTTTTTAGGAGATGATCGAGAGGGTGAACTAGTTCGTGCAAGGGGAGGAGAAAAATCTAGACTTCTTGGCATGTCTTGATAATAAAAACCTAGGAGATAGGGAAAAAGGAAGACCTTCAGAGGTGAGGGCTAGAGTAGTGCCAAAGAGGCAGGGAGAGAAGAGAAGAGATGAACCGAGGATATGGGAAGATCCCAGGAGGGCGGAGGAGCAGAGGAGGTAGGATAGTCCTTACAAGAAGTAAGATAGGAAGCCCATATTGGCCCTAAAAAGAAGGGATAAGGCACGACGATTCCAGTATCCCGTAAATCGTCCCCAGTGGAGGCCACCAGGAAGACCTCAGTACCAAAATCAGGAAAGGAGGAACGACCACCAGTCAGGGAGGAGGCAAGGAAGTGCTCAAGAAGAGGTGGTGGTCATTGCCCGACAAGGGAATATGCATCGCATGAGGGTTCAACCGGTAAGGAACTAAGTGGTGGAGATCTCATTTTACTACGATCTGCATCGAGTAGAGGGGCACGAGACTATGACCTGCCCAAACTTTTAAGAGGCGGGGAGGAGGTTCGATGTAGTAGCGGTAGAGAGGGAGGAGCCGAGGCAGGAGGTCCCCACAAGACCGGTAGCTTTCCTAAGCCCAGGGAGGAGGAGGAAAGAGGATCGGGTCAACCAAAAAGTTCGTGGGGAGGTGGTCCAAGGCCCGAGAGGAGGGCGGGTAGGAGTGATCAACAAATGAGCCGAGCTTGGATCTTCACGCAAGGGGAGTCTCCATTATATTTATCGCAAGAGCGTCACCTCTACCTCTCAAATACCGTAACCATTGGAGGAGATCACGTTCTCTGAGGAAGAAATTTTAGGGAATGAGAACTCCTTTCATGATGCCCCCGTCAACCAAGCCGCCATTTGGAACTTCATAGTTGACCAAATTCTAGCAAATAATGGGAGCTCGGTGAATGTTATTTTCAAGAGGACCTTCGTTGGACTGCAGGTAGAAGCGTCCAGGATCCTACCTCCGGACAAACCCTTCTTTGGCTTCTCTAGAGAGAAGAAAGAGGTGGAGGGAGGAGCTGATCTTCTGATGTTCCTTGGTGGTACCTCAATCCGGCACATGTTTGTCATAATCAACGCACCGAGATGCTACAACACCATCTGCAGAAGACCCCTCATCAACTACTTCAAGGCGGTTTCATCATCGTACCATCAATGCATGAAGTACTTCGGGGGGATGTCCAAGTGCGGTTCAAAGGTGATCCAAAAGCTGCCAGAGAGTTCTATCTAAATGACGTCAGCACCATCAGCTGGATGGAGGACGTGGATAGGCTGGAGAAGATACTGGACGGGGAAGAAGTGCTGAGAGCTGCTGAGGAGCTGGAAGAACTGGAGGTGATCTCTAGGGAGGAGAGCCCAAACTGTTAAAGATCAGAGGGTCCCCAACGCTGGAAGGGAAGATGGAGATGGACGCATGTCTGCAAGATAATGTGGACATTTTTGCTTGGAGCATCATGGAGATATCGAGAATCGATATAGAGGCTTCCTGCCATCGCCTCAACCTGGATCCCAAAGTTTCCCCAGTCTGTCAGAAGCAGAAGAAAAGCATGCAACACTCCAAATTTAAACAAAGTTATTTTGGTGTGTGTTTAAAGGGTGTGGTATAGGGATATGGGTTATAATCCTAAGGTCTACGAATTCGGTGTGCGGATAGTGGGTGTCAGTGTGTGGTTTGTGAGTTTTGGCATGCATTTAGGGGGTGGTATGCAGATATCAGTTTGGATAGGGTTAAATATAAAACCTAAAATATTCCCACTTTCTTCCCTCATTATCATGGACCGAGCCCCATTTCCTCGACTCCCCTCTCCTGATCCCGACCTTATCCCTCTCCCAATCTCTCTCTCTCTCTCTCTCTCTCTCTCGTTCTCTCTCACGTGCGCAACTGGAAGGAGGCCGATCTCCCCATCTCTCCCTCTCTTGAGCCTCCTCTCCTATCTCTCTCTCACTCTCTCGATCTGCCGCCGCTGGAATGACCCGCTCCCTCTAGTTTTCGGGAGCCAACCGGTTGGAAGGAGGAGAAGTATCTCCCCATTTTTGGGAGCAGCTGCCAACTAGGAGCAGTCCGACCTCCCTTCTTCTCTCTTTGGCCTGGTTGCAGCCGGCTAGGAGGAGGCCCAATTGTTGAGGCCGACCACTTTATATTGTTGTATGCACAACAAGGAAGAACAAAAACCCGGGGAGCACCTATAACAGACCCTCCTCTCATCTTGGCCGACCGAGAGGGGTTGTGTGTGGTCTTGATCTTATTGTTGATGGCCGAACGGTGGTGGTAGAAGAAGAATAACCCTTTTGGAGCTCAGACGGGTGCGTGGAAGCCAAATCCTTGATGACCGAGCAGTGCATCCAAAACGCACGTCAAAGGTAACGATGTTTCTTCCTAGATAAGTGAAGTTCCCTTTACTTTAGCTTGTTTGCATTGAAGCCCCCACCCACACGATGGGTGGAGGAAGGGTGTTCTCTATCAGGTTGATGTGAACATCCCAGGTATTATTTGTATTTAGTACCCGTAAGCGCTAGTATGGATTAGGCATACTGTGTGAAGCCCATCCAGACCTGTTGGTCTGGATTGGTGATGTTCTGTGGGTTCCCATAGAAGACTCCATGGAAGTTGTATGGTTTGGAATATGAGGATCTGCACGGAGCGGCTGTTAGTGCTGGAGGTGTGCTCCAAGAAACACCATAATGTTTGTTTTGGATCGTTATATCATTGGCATTAGCTCCCTGGAAGCTTTTGTAGTGTTTGTGCGTAAGAGGTCTCTCGAAGACCGTGTGTTAGCATGTTGAGCTGTGCACCTTAGGTGCCCAGCTTTAGTGGCCACGAGTACCAACCATGGAACATAATGTTGCTTATGTCGTGTGTGGGAAAGGGTATGCTAAACCGCGTCATTGTCGTTAATTGGCAGGACGATTTGAGCAATGGGGAAGAGCTGAACTGTACCCGTTCTATGTCGTTCGGCTAAATAGACCTAAAGTACATGACAATTATCGTTGGCATAGGGGTGAGTCGAGCCGATAGACCTGGCTAGCAATGCTCAAGTGGAACTATCTAGCCCGGGACTGAGAATGGTGGTGGACTCATGGAGTTCACCGTTGGTGTTCTTTATGCACTATTGTATGCCTGTAATTGCATAGGTGAGACTCTGAGAAACCCAATATACTGTTAAGGTGCTCTGTGTGCATGAGATGTCTGCTTGATTGCTCCAATGTCTGTGATGTATGATGTTTAAGTGGTACATTTTCCCCTTATTATGTAAACATGCTATTTTCTTGTAGGGAAGAAGCACCGCCATCCCGAGAAAGGGGTGGTGTTGTTATAATTTGGTCAGTTCTTGCTGACCGTTAACTTGTTTGCCACTGCTTGGTTAAATGTTTGCGTGTACGTATTGTGGAGTCGAGCAGCAAGTAGCGGTTTTGAGCCCAAAGCTTTGTCGGCCCTCGAAGGCCGAAGTTTTGCTTTAGTTTTTCATATTTTGCGGGCCTGCATGCCGATGCGTGGAAACCATATTGTGTTAATCATTTGTTGTGTGTAAGGCCTTAAGGTCGTAGCAAGACATTGTATTTGTTGTTATTCATTCCTATTAAAGTCGTGGACATTCTGGTTTCAAGTTTATTAAATGCTTCCGTTAGCATATAATTCTATTATGCGTTGTGTATAAGGTTTAATTGATAATCATCTAGTACCTCTTTTGTTTTGTTCATTCAATATGGCGTGGGGTCCCGACCGGACTTGCCGTTATATCATTTGGAACAAGCAGGGATGTTACAAAGCACCGCCGTGTTGGACGAACAGATCAAGAATTAATTGCATAAGTTGTTGGAGGCCAATTTTATTTCAGAGATCCAGTATTTAGGCTGGTTTTCCAATGTTGTAATTGTTAAGAAAGCCGGAGGGTGCTGGAGACTATGTATTGACTTTTCAATGTTGAATAAATCTTGCCCGAAGGATTGTCGGGCTGATAGGAGACTATGGATTGTCAGCTTAGAAGTGGTTGATGGTCTGTTCCCTGAGGAAGTCGGGCGGATATGATGGTTATCCGCCCAGTTTACCAGTTTGTGTAGACTGGTTCTAGAGTCCGTCGGCTTTGTGCGGACTGATCTTTGTATCCGCTGGTGCTGTGTTCGCACCAAAGATGGCTGGTGGTGTCGACTTGGTCTGGTTTTGTACCATGTCCAGGTTGGCTCAGCCCAGGAAGTTATGCGGTTTGCGCTGATTGTTTTCTTTGTCCGCCGAACTCGGCAGCTGTAGTCTTGTTCTTATTTGCGACCTCGAATTATGCAGACTGGAGCTAAGTCTGCTTATGTGCGGACAAGAGTATGTCCGCAGGTGTGCGGACTGAGGCAGTTTCCACAGTGTCCGCCTATATAGCGACCTAGTATTGCTTTGGTGACAAGGCAGATTGGTTGGGTATCCTACTGTGGTGGTGCGACCTCGGCGGACTGGCTGTCTGGCATATTCGCTGTATCAAGGCGATCTGGTTGTGCTCACCGTGAGATAGGGCAGTGATCCTATCAGCTCGGGTGGTGATCACACTCCTCTCCGCGTCTATAAATAGGACCTCCTGTTACATCAACAGTGCAACTGAGTGAACAATAAGTGAGCTTGGGTAGTGGTTCTAGACAGGGTTTTCTATCCGCATGGTTTGAAGTGTTTGATCGGTTTGTGCTGTGCAGGTTGTGCAGATAGCGCTGAGAAGCCAGAGACTTGGTTCTGAATTCGGTTAGGGACAATGCAGACTCTGTAGTTTGCAACCAACAGTTACTAGCAGGTCGAGGCTTGTGACTGGACGGTCTTCTCTTTTGCAACTTCTTTCCAAGTTCCATATGTTGTCTGCTTCTGGCGGCTTGTTTAGTTTGATAGTAGCAGTTCGCGTGATCTGACGGCTAGGCAACCACGCAGTTAGGCGGCTTGCAGATCAGCGGACATAGTTGTTCAGTTTTGGAATAACGGGCATCCACGCAGCTAGGTTGCGGTTTGGCGACTTAGCGGTTTCAGCGAACTCCGTAGCGGTTTGCAGCAGAGCCGGCGGTTACTCTTTGAGCCCGCGCTGTAACGCCCCCCCCCCCCCCCCCCCCCCCCCGATTTTTCGGCAATTATTTAAATCCTCGTTTGGCGTTATGTTGGCACATTTTCGGCTCGCGCCATTGTTAGAGTACCTCGTTAGGTGTTCTTAGAGGTTATAGCCTGTTGTATGGTTTCCCTAGCTAGCCGACGTCTGTTTTGGAGGCCCGGCTGAGCCTCTTAGGGAATCCTTGTGCTTTGGCTTCGGGTGAGGTTAGCCCGAGTGTGTGGTCATCGGAGGTTGTGTCCGACTTCGCCGATGTTTTCGTAGCCCGAGTGTTTAGCTATGGTGCGAGTTTGGTCGAATTCGAGATCATTTATTTTCGCTTCGTTTCGACGGTGGCTTGTTAGCGGGTAGTCATTTTATTTAAGCGTGTATATATATTATGCATTTTGGCTTGTGGAGTGATTTGGGCGTGCCGGTGAATAAATACATACGTGCACGTGCGTGCGTAGCTTTATAAAAAAATATTTATGTGCGTGTTTATATGGGTGTGTGCGGTATGGGTATATGTATATGTGTAGGTATATAGTATATACGTATATTTATAAGTGTACAGATATATTTATATATGTATAGGTATAAGTTATTTGTATAAACTTTTAATTAAAACCAAATCTCATTTAGTTGTTAGATTAATGCTTAATTAGTTAGGATATATATATATATATATATAATATATATATATATATATATATATATATATATATATATATATATATATATATATATATATATATATATATATATATATAGGATTTTTATCTTTAGGTTAGGTCATTTCTTTTCCCCAAACCCGGTGGTCGACTGCTGCAGCCCGAGCGGAAGACAGAAAAGGGCGGAAAACGGAGGCTCACCGACCGGCCATTTCCCCGCTCAGCAGAGGTCGAAAGCCCTGTTTGAGGTCGGATCCGTGCTCCTCTAGGCAAGACCTTCGTTCCGAGGTAACTATTTTGGGATTTCGCATCTCCTTTTCCAATCGGGCATAGAGGGTTCTTGTTCTTTCCTTGCTTTGATCGCCCAGATTTTCTTGTCCATATTTTCTTAGGTTGTTGCTGCGATCTTGTCCTGTTGGGAGGAGTGCTGTTGGCCGAATTTCTTCAAAAGCCAAGGCAAGTATCCACTTGCCAAAGTAACTTTTCCATGTTTAAATTTGGTTGCTTGATTCCATGAGAGTGGTTGGTTGTTCTTGGTTTTGTATATGAAATTAAGATCAGTGTTTTATTTCCATCATTTGGTTTTCCTCCCCTTGTTAACTTGCGGTTTTCCTTAGGTGTAAATGATTGTTATGGTTTGTTTTAATTAGTTCAAGAGTTTTATAATAGTTTCCCCATGGTTGTTCTAAAATCGGATCGGTATCAAACCACCCAAATCCCTTGTCATTTCGTTTTTTTTGTGTGGGTCAATCCTCTTGTTTAAATTAGTGTCAAGCCCCGTGTTAATGTTCGGCATCAAACCACCCTAGTGGATTGTGTAGGGGTCGAATATAGCGAAATGCTCATGGTTGTAGCAAGTTAATTATTCGGGTTTTGTACCTAGCTAATCGTTTAGGTTTAGTTGGAGACCAAACTACTTGGTTATATTTAATATTACATTGTTGATAAGCGTTTAGTATCGAGCTTCTTGTATAAATTTAGTGACGTATCACTTTCAATTTATTTGTGCCAAACTACTTGGTTGGGGAAACTCGACGTTTAGACCATTGGTATGTGTATAAGTCTCTTAGGTGGGTTGCTCTAGAGTGTTTGGGGTTCAGTGTGACTTCTTGGTGGTTCATGGAACCACTAGTAAGGGTTTTCCCGAGTCACTTAGTGCTGGAGTAGGATGTGATTTTGAGGTGGGTCAGACCGATGTCGCCACCCTTGTTTTACTTCTTGTCTTATTAAGACAATATGGGTTGTTTGGTTGAGTTGGACTGATGCCACCACCACAGCACCTTGAGATATATAGGCCTGATAGACTTGGTTGGACTGTTGCCACCAGCCTAGGCCCTGGTTACTGATTTTTGTCCACCTCCAGTATTAGGTGACTCTTTCTGCTCTAGCTCTATGTTAGGGTTTTCTAGCTGTGCTAAACCTTTTGCAGAGATAGTTGAAGTTTGGCTTCATTCGTGCTCTTGGTGCACTCCCTTTTTACTTACCTTTGTGGGAATCAGTTTTACATGCTTTACTACCTTCTTTTACCTGTACCTGTTTTACTTCACTTTCACTTACTTCTGACCTGATTTTAAATCCTGTATAAATCTATTGTACCTTTGTTTTCCGTTTGATAGTTTCTTTGCTGAGGTGTTCGTTTTTCTGAATACCACAGGTACAGGTATTTAGCCGACTGTGCGGCTAGTTTGCTCCGGGAGATTTTCTAGCATTTCAGCTGCTACTGTGGTTCTCAGTTCCTCACTCTTGGGAGGTAGTTTCTTTAGACTTGTAGTACATATATGCCTATGCACCAGTGGGTTCGTGTCAGTGGTTGACGCCCACTGGTGGTTTCTCTTTTAGATGCTTTGTACTTTCTTATACTGCTAAATTTCCTGTTTTGGAGTTTATTCAACTTGCTCATGGGAAGATTTATGCTAGGTTGCTAGTTACTTTTAAAATCTAAAAGCACTACTATATGTATATCTCATGTTCAGCATGCTTTATAAAACTCAACACTACTATTCCAAGCGACGTAAAAGATTATTTTCGTATATATGGTATAACATAAATGTAGGGTATGCTTAGTATAAGTTGTCCCCTGGGGACACTTATGCTCTCTTCTAGGATGTCATATGTAACTAAATTAATTTCCACTGCGTATAAGTATAGTTTTTAATTGTGGACTAGCTGATCCACTGAGCCGAGGGATACGGCCTCTAAAATATAATTGATTTTTACATCATTAAAGCTTATGATTTTTCATAGTCTTAGTAGTTGGTGGTTGCCTGAGCGTCGGCAGTTATCCCCTGCCCGACGTGGCATCACAATGCGTGTTTTCTCCTACTCTGGTACCTCTTAAATTTCAGAGAAAATGCGGGTTGTGACAGTTGGTATCAGAGGGAAGTTGCTTGACAATTGGTCGGGCAACCTTTCCTTGTAGGTATTAGAAGTTTAGAATCATATCATACACACACCGCTATGTCATCAGCACGTCTTGGCTGAAGCACGAACACTACACTCATGGAATAACATGAATTATACGGGGCATATTATGTAGTATGGGATGCATAATATGTGTTTGTATATGGATCCACCATAGGAGGCAACATGTGAGGGTTATGTAGTATGAGATGCATAACCTCACCACATGAATGGGACTAGCATGTTTTCCTTTTCGTTGCATAGGAATGTTATGTAGTATGGGATGCATAATATTTTCATGTGTACGCCGCTCATAACATGCATTAGGTCCTTTTTAGAATGCATAGCATAATCATGCATAGCATAACATTGCATAAGCACAACATGCCATGCTAAAGACTTGCAGGATGGCATACGCACACACCTGGTTTTGAGTCAAAAAGAATATAAATTCATGCATTCCCGATATAGGCACAAGAGTTAGTGTGATGGTGGTCAACCATCTTAGGTTAAGCATGACATTATTTCCTCTGTATATATATATATATATATATATATATATATATATAACCCCAGAGCAAGTTGGCAGTGAAAGCAAATACTTATGTAGGTTTGTCTGTAACTGTTTGTTTTGTCCTAGTAGTTGAACTAGGTTCTAATGATTGCTTGTTTGTTATTTTTAGTATGGCGCCTAAGCGTAGAGTGATGAGGGAGACTCCCCAATCTGAGGGTGAGTCTTCTGGTGCTCCAAGCAGTGCAGTTATGGAGAGTCTGAGGCAGAGCAATGAGGCTCTATCGAGGCAGATGGTAGACGTTCAGTCTCAGATCCAGTCCCTGATATCTGTGGTGGCAGGACTAGCCCCGAGAGCGCAGGATCCTGCTGCGGGTATAGTTGTTCCCACACCTCCTACACCTCCTGCACCCCCAGCCCCTTTGGTGCCTCAAGTGGTGGTGCCCTCGGAGATGTCTTTCATCACTCAGTTCCAGTGACTGCAACCCCCTACCTACGATGGTAAGGCGGACTTCATGATATTGGATGACTGGTTGATTTCCATAGAGGAAATGTTTCATTATTCTGGAGTGTCTGAGGATCAGAAGGTCATGTTGGCCGCCTATCAGCTGAAGGGGTTAGCGAAGAGCTGGTGGATTAGGGAGAAGGAGGGAATGGTATGAGGAAGCACTTGGGCTTCCTTCAAGGAGATCTTGATGCGGAAGTTTCTACCGTCAGTGGAGCGAGACAGGCTGATGAACGACTTCTTGCATCTGAAGCAGAGGCAGCTCACAGTCAGAGAGTATGAGATTGAGTTTAGCAAACTCAGTCGCTTTGCCCCTAGTTTGGTGAGCTCAGAGGAGGATAGAGCGAAGCATTTCCTCGGTGGCCTGCGGAGCGATGTTCAGTAGCTAGCAGTGTCTCACGGAGCGGTGAGTTATGCTGGGGCAGTTGAGGCTGCTTTGAAGGTAGAGGCCATCGAAAGTACGAAGCAAAGAGGACAGCAGGCGAGGAATGAGAAGAGGAAAGTTGTTGAAGCAAAGAGCCCCCAAGTGTCTGGTGCTCCCTCGAGGAAGAGGAGCAAAGAGGTCTGTAGTTTTTGTGGCCGGCCGGGCCATCCTGCAGAGAGATGTTTCAAGAGGGCGGCGATGCAGAAGGAGCATGTGCATGCTATCCAGGGTGCTCCCAGGCAGAATGTGGTGTGTACTCTGTGCAAGAAAGAGGGGCATGATGTTGCCCGTTGCTGGTTGAAGGACAAGGTCTGCTATCAGTGCGGACAGAAAGGTCATACCAAGGCCCGATGCCCGCAGCTCCAGTCTGTGCTCAGACCAGTTCCCCTTCAGTCCTTGCCATCGCCTCAGCCCATGGATAAGGGCAAAGGGAGGCTGAATGTGATATCATCAGCGGAGGCTCAAACTTCGACGCAAGTCATTTCAGGTAAACCCTCCCGCTAGTCTTTTACTTCAATTGCAGATTAGTTTGGTTATTGTTTTCTTAATTGATTGTGCAATTTTACTGTTTATATTTATATAGGGAGTTTTAAGGTAAAGAACCGTTGTGCGCATGTTCTCTTTGACTCAGGTGCTACCCACTCATTTGTGGCTAGGGCCTTTGTAGAGCGCTGTCAGCTGGTTCTTGATCATGTCGGTGATGCCTTTTTCGTCAAATTACCCTCGGGTCATTCCGTGATATCAGATCAGGGCATTCTGGATTGTCCTATTATGTTGGGGGATTTCCCGTCCAAGGCAGATCTGAAGGTTATAGACTTGGAAGATTTCGACGTCATCCTGGGTATGGATTGGTTGTCCAGATACGATGCAGTGATCCAGTGTAGGGGTAAGTGCTTGGATTTCAAGAAGGACAACGGTCAGCCTGGGAGTATTTATGGCGATCTGCGCCAGGTCTCTCCGGTGATTTCTGCGGTATGTGTTCAGAGGTTATTCAGTTCTGATTGTTTTGCTTGCTTAGTCTCAGTGCTGGGGACTGTTAGTAGTTTTCCACAATTGGATGAGATTCCTGTTGTTCGTGAGTTTTTTGATGTGTTTCCGAGCGACCCTCCCGGTCTTCCTCCTGTTAGAGATGTCGAGTTCGTGATTTATTTGGAGCCGGGTATGCATCCTATTGCTAAGGCACCATACCGGATGGCCCCGCGAGAGCTGGAGGAGTTGGGTACCCAGCTGGATGAGTTATTGGAGAAGGGTTTCATAAGGCAGAGCTCATCGCCTTGGGGTGCACCTATTCTCTTTGTGAAGAAGAAAGATGGTTCGATGCGCCTTTGCATCGACTATAGGGAGTTGAACAAAGTCACCATCAAAAATAGGTATCCCCTGCCCAGAATCGACGGCTTATTTGATCAGTTGCGTGGTAGCTCCGTGTTCTCCAAGATTGACCTTCGATCAGGATACCATCAGCTCAGGATCTGGGAGTCGGACATTCCACGGACGGCTTTCCGATCGAGGCATGGACATTTCGAATTCCTAGTTATGTCTTTTGGGTTGAACAACGCGCCATCAGCATTCATGGACATGATGAACCGGGTGTTCAAAGATTTTCTGGACAAGTTTGTGGTCGTATTCATAGACGACGTTCTGATTTATTCTCGGAATGCTGCAGAGCATGATCAGCACTTGTGGTTGGTGTTATCTGCCTTGAGAGGTCATCAGTTGTACGCAAAGCTGAGTAAATGTGAATTCTGGTTGCCTCGGGTTTCCTTCCTGGGTCATGTTGTGAACAAGGATGACATTTCAGTGGACCCAGAGAAGATTTCTGCAGTGATGGATTGGTATAGGCCGAGCACACCCAAGGAAATTAGGAGCTTCTTGGGGTTGGCCGACTATTATAGAAGATTCGTGGAGGGCTTTTCTACTCTGGCAGCGCTCTTGACCAATCTGACGCAGAAGAATGCGGCCTTCGTTTGGAGCGAGCAAAGCGAGGAGGCCTTTCTGGAGCTAAAGAGTAGATTGTGCACTGCTCCTGTTTTGACGTTGCTATGGAGGGCCAGGACTATGATGTATATGTGGATGCCTCGTATGTTGGGCTCGGAGGCATGTTGATGCAAGAGGGGAAGGTGATTGCGTATGGGTCGCAGTAGTTGAAGACTCATGAGCGGAATTACCCTACGCTTGACCTCGAGTTCGCGGCGGTGATTTTTGCGTTGAAGCTGTGGAGGCATCTACTCTATGGGGCTCAGTGCAACATTTTTACAGATCATAAGAGCCTGAAGTACGTGTTTACACAAAAGGAGATGAATCTGCGCCAGCGGAGGTGGCTAGAGTTTGTGGCCGATTATGACGTGGAGATCTAGTACCATCCAGGCAAGGCCAATGTGGTGGCCGACGCCCTGAGCCGCAAGTCAGGGAAGATCTTCAACCTCAGGGTAGACCGTTTAGTGGAAGAGTTCTTGTTGATGGACATCTCCGTGGGATGTTGTGATTTGCAAAGCAGTTTGGCAGTGGCAGAGCCATTTGGATTTCACTCACCAGGTTGCACCAGAAGGATGATCTAGATTTGTTACACCTGTACCTCAGGGCTGAGAGAGGGGAGTTGCCGGATTTCTCTATCGATGATTCGGGCACCTTGAAGTACCGCGACAGGTTTTGCATCCTCACGGTTGGAGACATCAGGAGTATGGTATGCAAAGAGGCTCATGGATCCAGTGTTGCCTACCACCCAGGATCCACCAAGATGTATCATGAATTGAAGCAGATCGTCTGGTGGTATGGTATGAAGGGGGATATAGCTCGGTATGTTTCTGAATGTTACACTTGCAAGCGGGTTAAGGCCGACCATGGAAGGCCTGGTGGCAAGTTGACTCCTTTGGAGATCCCGACTTGGAAGTGGGAAAGTATCTCTATGGACTTCATTACGGGTTTACCGAGATCTCTAAGGGGATTTGATTCGGTTTGGGTGATCGTGGACCGGTTGACGAAGTGTGCGCACTTCGTACCTTATAAGATCGACTACCCGATGAAGAAGATAGCAGAGTTGTATTTGAACGAGGTCATCAGATTGCACGGTGTGCCTGTTAGCATCATTTCTGATTGAGACTCTCGTTTTACATCCCGCTTCTGGAGGAGTCTGCAAGAGGGTCTGGGTACAGATTTGAGGTATTCTACCGCTTACCACCTACAGACAAATGGGCAGACCGAGCGTGTGAACCGGATTGTGGAGAATATGATCAGGTGCTACATTCTAGACCACGGTGGAGCGTGGGATGAGCGTTTGCGGCTCATGGAGTTTTCCTACAATAACAGTTACCAAGAGAGCTTGCAAATGGCTCCCTTTGAGGCATTGTATGGGAGGCACTGCAGAACTCCGTTATTTTGGACTGAGGGCGGTGAGGGGCCTTTGTTGGGTCCTGATGCACTCGAGGAAATGGAGGTTGCTGTGAAGCTCATTTGGGAAAAGCTTCGGTTAGCTCAGGAGAGATATGAGAAGAACGCCAACCAGCGTAGGTCCGATTTGGAATTTTCGGTGGAGGATTAGGTCTTCTTGAAGGTGTCTCCGATGGTTGAAGTGAAGAGGTTCGGCAAGAATCATAAGCTGGATCCGAGGTATGTGGTCCCATTCAGAATTTTGGAGCGTATTGGTGTGGCAGCATATAGGTTGGATCTACCAGCCAACTTCCCAGGCGTACATAAAGTTTTTCATGTAAGCCAGCTGCGGAAGTATGTGCGGAGCAGGGGGCAAGTCTTGGATACCGTGCCCCAGTTGGAGCCTAACCTCTCTGATGTCGAGGCGCCGGTCCACATCTTGGATACTCAGGATCGGGTGCTGCGGACAAAGTCTATCCCGATGGTGAAGGTTCTTTGGAAGAATCAAGATTTGGAAAGCGCGACTTGGGAGCTAGAGTCGGCTATGAGGGAGGCTCACCCTCGCCTGTTCTCCTGATTTGTTGGTTATGTTTTCTTTCTAGTAACTTTTGTTTTGTTACTTTCCTTCTATAGTAGAAGTAGTGTACGTAAAGTTTCGGGGCGAAACTTTCTTTTAGGGGGAGTGACTGTAACGCCCCCCGATTTTTCGATAATTATTTAAATCCTAGTTTGGCGTTACATTGGCACATTTCTGGCTCGTGCCAATATTAGATTACCTCGTTAGGTGTTCTTAGAGGTTATAGTCTGTTGTATGATTTCCCCAGCTAGCCGGCGTCTGTTTTGGAGGCCCGACTGAGCCTCTTAAGAAATCCTTGTGCTTTGGCTTCGGGTGAGGTTAGCCTGAGTGTGTGGTCGTCGGAGGTTGTGTCCGACTTCACCGATGTTTTCGTAGCCCGAGTGTTTAGCTACGATGCGAGTTTGGTCGAATCCGAGATCGTTTATTTTTGCGTCGTTTCGACGGTGGCTTGTTAGCGGGTAGTCATTTTATTTAAGCGTGTATATATATCATGCGTTTTGGCTTGTGGAGTGATTTGGGCGTGCCGGTGAATAAATACATACGTGCACGTGCGTGCGTAGCTTTATAAAAAAATATTTATGTGCGTGTTTATATGGGTGTGTGCGGTATGGGTATATGTATATGTGTAGGTATATAGTATATACATATATTTATAAGTGTAAGAATATATTTATATGTGTATAGGTATAAGTTATTTGTATAAACTTTTAATTAAAACCAAATCTCATTTAGTTGTTAGATTAGTGCTTAATTACTTAGGATATATATATATATAGGATTTTTATCTTTAGGTTAGGTCATTTCTTTTCCCCAAACCCGGCGGCCGACTGCTGCAGCCCGAGCGGAAGATAGAAAAGGGCGGAAAACGGAGGCTCACCGACCGGCCATTTCCCCGCCCAGCAGAGGTCGAAAGCCCTGTTTGAGGCCGGATCCGTGCTCCTCTAGGCAAGACCTTTGTTCCGAGGTAACTATTTTGGGATTTCGCATCTCCTTTTCCGATCGGGCGTAGAGGGTTCTTGTTCTTTCCTTGCTTTGATTGCCCAGATTTTCTTGTCCAGATTTTCTTAGGTTGTTGTTGCGATCTTGTCCTGTTGGGAGGAGTTGAAAGTCCACTAAGTGTCGGCTATGTGCACCTATGGGGGGGGGGAATAGGTGACGTGTGGTTCTTTTGCGGAATTTACAGATGTACCTGCACAATAAAAACAACAAACACAGCACACAGAATACACAGCAAATTTATAGTGGTTCCCCGACTTGGGTACATCCACTTTCCCCCTTCGACCTATCTCCCCAACAAGGGACGACTCGGTCACTTCTCCAACGGGATTGAAATCCAATCCCTTCACTAACGGAAGGAGCCCTTCCACACATGAGAGTCAACACTCCCACAAAACGGGTTGCACCCAACCCTTACAACATGGAACAAAGGTTCCTATACAATAAAATAAATGTAGAATGTACACGTGATACAAACTTCTCTTGGAGACTACGGTGTTCCTCTTTGTTCAACGACGAGTTCTTGAAGTCGATGAAGAGTCTACGACCTTGGTCTCTCTTGGAGAAGATCTCCCCGGAACCGGCGGCGGCACACGAGCGGCGGCTAGCTTCGGGATCGGCGGCTACGATGAAGAGCGGCTGCTGAACTTGGAGATCTAAACTTCGTAGCGAAGCAAGCTAGGTCTACCAACGGTCACTCTAGGATCAGTCGTCTCGATCGATTCGGACGGGGGAGTTTTTCCCGGTCAACAAATCAAGAGACAAGAGATCTCCGGATAGACGCGTGAGACTCAAGCTTTGCTAAGCTTCTGTCACCGGAGATCGGAAAGAAGATCGATCAGCGGTGGCGACGACTTGACGCGAGCGGTGGCGGCGGAGCGGAGCGATTTCGCGAATTTAGGGTTATGTCGCGGCTCTGTTTTCTTTCTCTCTTCTCCGTAGATTTACTGTTCAAAATACCCATGTATTTATACCCTGAAGATACAGCAATTTTGACCGTTTGTGGGACCCACAAAAGGAATCCCCAAATTCCGGTTCAAACTAGTCCAGAAGCAGAATCCGGTCCAGCAGCATTCTGAGAAAAACGCCAAGTAAAAATCGGCGAGAATCGCAGACGATTCTCGACGAATCGGTGAGAATCACCAAGTGATTCTCGACGATTCGTCGAGAATCGTTTGTGATTCTCGTCGAATCACTTGTCGATTCTCAACGAATTTTACTTTATACATGGGCTGCTTGGCCACTGGTTCGGCGGGAATTACATGTGATTCTCGCCGAATCATACTTGGCACCATTTTGAGATGGCCAGAAGGAGTCGGCGAGAATCACTAATGATTCTCGTCGATTCGGCGAGAATCACTAATGATTCTCGTCGATTCGGCGAGAATCACTAGTGATTCTCGCCGAATCGGCGAGAATCACTTGGTGATTCTCGTCGAATTTGCCTTGGAAGATTTTTCGTCTTCCACCCCAGGAGTTGCTCCTTGATCCTCTGTGCTCCTTGTCTTCTCTTGCATATGAGCGACCCTGTACTTGAAAGTAAGTGCACTCCAGTAGAGAGAGTACACATAGGCCAACACACTGATCTGCTCAACGAGGGATTACGTCGTGCAGACCCGTGTATATTGACCTACTGCACCCTGACATTGGTGTGCACTTAGCGTGGAGGTACTGCAAGTACAACTTAAAATGTTTCGTCAAATACATTGTGAATTCATCTTAGCTTGACAGGGGGCTTCCTCAAATCTAGGTAATCGTGGATACAATACCCAACAATCTCCCCCTATTTGACGAAGCCAAAACCCTACTAGCTAAGATGAATAACACCTATCAAATAATAATTATAGCATTTAAAAATTAAATATGCAACACAAGGGAATATATGCAATCAGAACAGGACTTGAGTCATTCACACATTCAAGAATATATATATATACCAAGAGAAATATATTCACAGATAATTCAGAATTGTTCATATGACAGTAATAATCATTAAACGTTCTTAAGACACAGTGACCAGCTATAAAGTAATGACTATTTGTCCTTAGCTACGTCACCCTTCAGAGTTTGAGCCAAGTACTTTTTGCTTTGCCTTTCCATGTATTCCTTGGGCTTCGGGTAGTACCTAGGAGGAGCAACTTTGTCTGGATCCTTGTTGTTTCTGAAGAAAATGTTGCGTTTTGCTTCAAATGCTTTGTGCGTTTCCCATTCGTACTGGCTATATGCTTCATTTCGATTGATCTCTCCTCTTTCGTACAGCCGGAAGGTGTCTAAGATGATGTTCCTTGAGACTGGACTCCACCTTTCATTTCGTACATCCTCCTCATTCATTCGAATTCTCTTTGGAGCCTGTGTCTCCTTGGATGTCCCTTCCTGAACTTTCCTCTTTCCCCTGGCTTTAGCTAAAGCCTCCTGGTCAAATATACTCCTCAGCTTGGATTTGGAGATGGTCCTAGCATCAGCTTCATCAGTGAAAATTTCTGCAGCACTTGTACTTACAGCCTCAGCAATATTTACTTCCTCAGCAGCCTTAGAAGTCTCAGGAACCTGAATACCGGCAGGTTGGTCAGGTAGGACGACGCCCAACGTGCCAGTGCCTGTTGTAGCATCCACCAGCAACTCTCATAGACGTATTTGCTTGATTGGGCAAAGTTTGCATCCATGCTTTCTTGGAGCTCGGCCAGCTTAGCTAAATACTCCTTCTCCCCCTTTTGGCTTCGTCAGCTATGCAATTGGCATATGAGTGCAAGGAGTCATCAATATGCTTAGTTGTCTTGCCGAATTCAGTGATTAGGGCCTGCTGATTTGCATTTAAAGTGACCATGTTACCATCAAATTTCTGAATATTGTTGGCTACAACGTGAGCATTCTGATTGACAACAGCCAGAGTATCAGTATTCTTTTTCAAGCCGGCCATTAACAGTGTGACAGCTTCGCCGGCCGCGTTATACTTTTCTTCGAATTTCTTCTCCATTACGTCCAGCTTATGGTTGATTGCCACCATATTCTTCAGCATGAGATCTTCAGAAGTCTTAATCTCTTGCAGCATTGTTTTCTGAGCTTTATCAAAAGAGGTTTTAAGCTCATTCACGATGCCCTGAATTATATGGACAGTGTGAATGGCTAGGTCATCTCGTAATGGAATAGCCGGAGGCACTTCTTGGCCTTGCTCTGGCTCGGCAGCAGACGCATCAGTAGAGCTGGATACCATCACAGTCTCTATCGGAGGAGTGTGGATGGCCTCTATAGATTTATTTAACTCCCCCTCCACTGGTGCCGACTTATCAGATGGAGGTTCAACGGGATCCGGAGTCTCCAACACTTCATGGTCCTCATTCTCATCGTCCTCTCCGTCCTCATCCAAAAACTCATCCATATCAGCATCTTCTTCCACTTCTTGATCAGCAGTGTCCAGTGCTTCAGCTTCAGTTCCTTGGGTGTTTCTGTTCAGGACCTCCTCATCCTCCAACCCAGGTTCACTTTCTTCATGAACTTCGGCCACCGCATCCCTGGCCACCTGGGCGATTTCAGATATTATATCCATATGAGTGGGTAGAGTCTCCCCCTCGATTCCTGCAGTCAGGGTATCAGGAATTTCACGGGGGGAGGCTGCTGTAGATACTTCCTCTTGCTCTTCCACAGCCGGCTGCCCGATGCGCCGCTCCCATCGATCAAACACAGTAGCATCCATCTTTTTCAAGTAATGGAGAGGGACTCCTTTGCTCATGTCAAATTTGTCTCCGTTGAGCTGGTTGAGATATAGACTGATGATGCGGTCGAAGCTTGGAGTGCCCAGAGTGTCCTTGATCTTTTGGAACAGCAACTCTCCCCAGTTGAACCTCTTTCTGCAGACCACAGCTATGAGAATTTTGAACATATCTCCGGAGATATGATCATGGGAGCCTGGCTTGCAGATGAGTACTTTTCCTATGATGTCAGATAGGAGCTTCCCTTCTTCATTCATCTCTTTTCTCTTAACTGATCGAGTGCCTCTTGGTAGACCGCAGAACAAGAGGGTTCTGGCTTTGTCCTCATCCTCCAGATAGTCCTCCTCCTCTGAACTGGAAAGCTGCAGGTAGCGAGTTATCTTACTGGCTGACATCTTTACTTTTGTCCCAGCAACCTTGCTTTTGATGATGGAGTCTCTATCTCGGAGTCTTGCGGAAGAGAAGAACTCCAGCACCTCTTTGTCTAGGACTTTGCAAGGGTGCTCCAATACGAAGGTTAGCCCGGCCTCTTCCAGCATGAGAATGATATTCCGGAACTCGTCCGAGGCATGAGAAAATCCAGTGCGAACCAGCTCGTAGCCAGAAATCAAGCCTGCAGTCGTCCTTGGAGCCATTGAGGATCTAGAAAGAAGCCCGACTCTAAGCATTAGTGAACATTCAAAAAGAAAGCATCACTAGTGAGCGCGTCCAAGTGCGGGTGAGGAGAAGGTTACCTAAGGGCTTACACGGAAGAGAGTTGATGAGCTTCGGGAAGATCTTCGGTGGAAGGAAGAGTATCCTGTGGGATTCGGCCTAGCTATAGTCTCACGGGAAGCAGATCCTGTGGGAAGATTATCCTGAGGGAAACACAGCAGCGAGTCGCTCACTTCGACGAGAGCGTCGGAGGGCTGCGGGTTTCGGCGAGAGTCGTCGGGATCCTTTCGAAGAGAACTTTGCGAGACCCTAGCGGGACCTTAGGAGGAGACCTCACGAGCTGCTACGAATCGGCGGAAGAACTCCTGCGGGTTGAGGAGAATCGGCGAAGCTCCTGCGGGTTGTCGGGAGAGTTCTTTGCGGGAAGAATCAGCGAAGCTCCCACTGTGGTCACCAGGGTGTCGGGGTACTTGCTGCAGCCTGACGCGGGAGTTGTGAGGAAGGCGAAGGGTTTTACGGGATTTAAATGATTCGGCGAGATTTGTCAAGAATGCGAAGGGTCTTGCGGTATTTGACTGATTCGGCTTTGTCAAATTCGGCGGGATTCAGGAAATTTGGTTAATTCGGCTTCTGATACTATGTATCTGATTCGAAATTGAGGGGTCTCTTGACTAGGGATTTTCACATTTGAGAAGCTTGCAATATTTTAGAAATTTTCCGATGTCAAGTCAATAAAAAGAATGATAAATACAAGTATATTCTAAAGTCAATCTATTTGAATTTTACTGAGGTTTTTGCAAAGTCTTCTTAATGTCAATTGTATGTTGTCGAGATTTACAACGACATGTCTTCATTAACCCTTTATTGAGGTGTAAAGGTTTGCATGCATCGAGTTAACCAATCCTTAGACGTGCATACATACACTAATATACAAAGGAGAATCTGTATATGATGATATATATAAGTATATATATATATTTTGAATGAGGATCCATTATGACACAAGTCCTTGAACTGATCAAAATTACCTGGGATTTTGAGAGTCATCGTCTTAGTCCCACAGGTAGACCACATTAGTAGCTTAAAGTGAGTATGCTCAACGGTAGCACATCTGTTATTGCAGACGCTTGTTCCAAGTTAGCCTTGAGCCACCTACTGTCCAGATCCCATCGTATTTACGGGGACCTAGACTACCCTGCAAAACAGAATTACTTTACCTTAGGAACCCAAATCATATTGGGTCATAGGTTTCTATTAGCATAAGCACGCAACTGCCTTCCTTCAGAAAACCTATCTGGAAGACTACCTCTGTCCCTAGAATGTGGATAAGCCCTTGCTGTGGGCACAGAGGGGTTGTGCCAACAGTCAATGGCAAAGTGTCCCACTTTGCCGCAGCACCAACAAGAGTGAATGTTGTATCGCCGTTTTCGACCTGATCTAGTGACGGATATAGTCACGGTCCTAGGTCTAAAAGGGATAGGGCATGTTCTTGTCGCACAAATTCCTCTTCCATCGAGGCATGAGGAAGGGTGAAATGAATGCATGATGTGAGCGTTATGAGGCCGAGAAGGTGGTGCCATTCTTTCAGGCATCTTCCTTGCTGAGGCTCCATGAAGCCTGACATCATGACTTCTATTCTCCCTATCCCGTGTCCTCGAATGGAGAGAATTCTTCTGTGGACTAGGACATGCAGATCCACACTTTGTTGTGGCAGTGGCCGTGAATACAAAGGGCTCAGAATGAGCCTTAGGTATTTCCTCATGGGTGGCCATGATGCCTCTTGCACTATGGACGTTTCCACATGGGGACAATTCACCCTTGCAGTGACCACGATTATTCCTGTGGTCATACCTGAAGGCATGATGAGTTGCCTTCCCGCTTGGAGTGGGAGGTCGGAACACCGTTTCCCCATTTCTCCAGCCCTGGATAATCCGGGAGATCCACCCGGTTTCTTGTTTTCTCTTTATAGCATCAACTTTGGAAAAGTTAGATACTATACGTTTCTCATTATCTAGACTATTCTCTAGAGCTGAGATCTTAGAGTCCTTGACCTTGTTGGACGCCAATTGGAGAACCAACAAGATCTTCAGTCGAGCAATCTCTCGAGCTTGCTCCTCAGCAAGTAGATTGCTTTCCTGAAGGGCTCTCTTCAGGGAATCAGTATTTTCTGGAGGAGAGCAGTTTCTGTCTTCAGAAAAGTCAAAAGATGTGGGACAGGATGAAGATGATACCTGCTCATCTGGGTTATTGTCATTAGAATCAGTGACCAATGTTTCTTCCTCGTCGGAGCTGCTTTCCTCACTATCTTCTTCAGTCTCTGACAAGGATACTGGAGCTCTGATGCAATCCGAAGGATCCTTGCATTCATCTTCAGAAGTGAGGACCCCCACATACGCTTCATCCTCTGATTGGCAGCATATTTCAGCTTTCTCTGACCCCCCCATCAGCTCTGAGATCATCATCCACAGAGATTTAGCCGTTTTACATTTTTCCAACCTGGAGCGAGAGGCTCCAGACCAGACATCCATAATAATTTGTCGAATTCTCTGGTCCAGTTGGAAAAATGAGAGTTCCATCTCTGTCATCTCAGCAATGCACATAGGCACTTGGATCCCCGAGTCGGTGGTCTTCATGGGGATAAACGGACCCTCTTCCAGGATGAGGGATGCTCGTGGATCGATGGCATCCAGGTGAAATAACACTCTCATCCTCCAGATAGGATAATAATCCTTTGTGCATGCAGGGAGTTTGAGTGGCAATACGTCATAATCCAGATCCATGCTTCTGACACTGGTGGCAGGATTCACCTCAAGGTGTTAGCCTTTTTGTTGAGTAACCTGCCTCTGATACCACTTGAAAGTCCACTAAGTGTCGGCTATGTGCACCTATGGGGGGGGGAATAGGTGACGTGTGGTTCTTTTGCGGAATTTACAGATGTACCTGCACAATAAAAACAACAAACACAGCACACAAAATACACAACAAATTTATAGTGGTTGCCCGACTTGGGTACATCCACTTTCCCCCTTCGACCTATCTCCCCAACAAGGGACGACTCGGTCACTTCTCCAACGGGATTGAAATCCAATCCCTTCACTAACGGAAGGAGCCCTTCCACACGTGAGAGTCAACACTCCCACAAAACGGGTTGCACCCAACCCTTACAACATGGAACAAAGGTTCCTATACAATAAAATAAATGTAGAATGTACACGTGATACAAACTTCTCTTGGAGACTATGATGTTCCTCTTTGTTCAACGACGAGTTCTTGAAGTCGATGAAGTGTCTACGACCTTGGTCTCTCTTGGAGAAGATCTCCCCGGAACCGGCGGCGGCACACGAGCGGTGGCTAGCTTCGGGATTGGCGGCTACGATGAAGAGCGGCTGCTGAACTTGGAGATCTAAACTTCGTAGCGAAGCAAGCTAGGTCTACCAACGGTCACTCTAGGATCAGTCGTCTCGATCGATTCGGACGGGGGAGTTTTTCCCGGTCAACAAATCAAGAGACAAGAGATCTCCGGATAGACGCGTGTGACTCAAGCTTTGCTAAGCTTCTGTCACCGGAGATCGGGAAGAAGATCGATCAGCGGTGGCGACGACTTGACGCGAGCGGCGGCGGCGGAGCGGAGCGATTTCGCGAATTTAGGGTTATGTCGCGGCTCTGTTTTCTTTCTCTCTTCTCCGTAGATTTACTGTTCAAAATACCCATGTATTTATACCCTGAAGATACAGCAATTTTGACCGTTTGTGGGACCCACAAAAGGAATCCCCAAATTCCGGTTCAAACTAGTCCAGAAGCAGAATCCGGTCCAGCAGCATTCTGAGAAAAACGCCAAGTAAAAATCGGCGAGAATCGCAGACGATTCTCGACGAATCGGTGAGAATCACCAAGTGATTCTCGACGATTCGTCGAGAATCGTTTGTGATTCTCGTCGAATCACTTGTCGATTCTCAACGAATTTTACTTTATACATGGGCTGCTTGGCCACTGGTTCGGCGGGAATTACATGTGATTCTCGCCGAATCATACTTGGCACCATTTTGAGATGGCCAGAAGGAGTCGGCGAGAATCACTAATGATTCTCGTCGATTCGGCGAGAATCACTAGTGATTCTCGCCGAATCGGCGAGAATCACTTGGTGATTCTCGTCGAATTTGCCTTGGAAGATTTTTCGTCTTCCACCACAGGAGTTGCTCCTTGATCCTCTGTGCTCCTTGTCTTCTCTTGCATATGAGCGACCCTGTACTTGAAAGTAAGTGCACTCCAATAGAGAGAGTACACATAGGCCAACACACTGATCTGCTCAACGAGGGATTACGTCGTGCAGACCCGTGTATATTGACCTACTGCACCCTGACATTGGTGTGCACTTAGCGTGGAGGTACTGCAAGTACAACTTAAAATGTTTCGTCAAATACATTGTGAATTCATCTTAGCTTGACAGGGGGCTTCCTCAAATCTAGGTAATCGTGGATACAATACCCAACAGGAGTGTTGTTGGCCGAATTTCTTCAAAATCCAAGGCAAGTATCCACTTGCCAAAGTAACTTTTCCATGTTTAAATTTGGTTGCTTGATTCCATGAGAGTGGTTGGTTTTGTATATGAAATTAAGATCAGTGTTTTATTTCCATCATTTGGTTTTCCACCCCTTGTTAACTTGCGGTTTTCCTTAGGTGTAAATGATTGTTATGGTTTTGTTTTAATTAGTTCAAGAGTTTTATAATAGTTGCCCCATGGTTGTTCTAAAATCGGATCGGTATCAAACCACCCAAATCCCTTTTCATTCTTGTTTTTTTGTGTGGGTCAATCCTCTTGTTTGAAATTAGTGTCAAGCCCCTTGTTAATGTTCGACGTCAAACCACCCAAGTGGATTGTGTAGGGGTCGAATCTAGCTAAATGTCCATGTGCTGGGTATTGTATCCACAATGTACCTGATTTGAAGAAGCCCCTAAATAAGCTAAAGTAAATAGATAATGTATTTGATGAATTCTTTTAAGTTGTTCTTGCAGTTATTCCACGCTAAGTACACACCAATGTCAGGGTGCAGTGGGTCAAAATACACGGGTCTGCGCGATGTAATCCCTCGTTGAGCAGATCAGGGTGTTGGCCTACGTGTACTCTCTCTATTGGAGTGTACTTATTTTCAAGTACAGGGCTGTGATCATGCAAGAGCAGACAAGGAGCAAGGATGGGTCAAAGAGCAGCTCATGGGTGGAAAGACGAAAAATCATCTAAGTGTGAATCGATGAGAATCACCAAGTGATTCTCGCCGAATCGTCGAGAATCACTGGCTGATTCTCACCGTCTCTATCCGGCTAACTCAGAGAGTGCAGACAAGTCAACATCGACGAGAATCACCTTTGATTCTCGACAGATCGACGAGAATCACCTTTGATTCTCGCCGAATCGACGAGAATCACCTTCGATTCTCGCCGATTTTGACTTGGGCGATTTTTTGGATCCCGCTAGACCGGATCTAACGTTAAGACGCTGTTTTGAACCGCTCTTAGGGTTTCTTCAGGTGGGACCCATAACGGTCATAAAGGAGTATTCGGCGACGTGACCTCGATCGCGAATTCCGCTTCGCCGCCGCCGACGCCGCTCGTTCCAGTTGATCGCCGGCTTTGATCGTGGTTGCTTCCAGATCTCCCGGCGACAGAAGCTCAGCCAAGCATAGCGTCTCACGCGTCGAACCAGAGATCCCTCGTCTCTTGATTCGTTGATCGGGAAAACCATCCCCTTCCGAATCGATCGAGACGATCGATCCTAGTGTGACCGTTGGAAGACCTTGCTAGCTTTGCTACAAAGTTTGAATCTCCAAAGTACAGCTGTCGCACACCGTTTTTGCCCCCGATCCCGAGAACTAAGCCGCCGCCGGTTCCGGGGAGATTCTCTCCAAGTGAGATCTAGGGTTGTGGACTCTTCGTTAACTTCAAGAACACGTCATCGAACGAAGAGGGACACCTCAGTCTTCAAAAGTTGTTTGTATTTCTTGTACATTCTATTTTCATTTTGTTGTAAAGGAACATTGGTTCATAGTTGTAAGGGTTGGGTGCAACACGGGTTGTGGGGGTGTTGACTCATACGTGTGGAAGAGTTCCTTCCGTTAGTGCAAGGAGTGGATTTCAATCCTGTTGGTGAAGTGACCTAGTCGTCCCTGGTTGGGAGATAGGTCGAAGGGGGAAAGTGGATGTACCCAAATCGGGGAACCACTATAATTTGCTTGTGTCCCTTCGGTGCTGTGCCGTTTTGTTTTCTTGTGCAGGTACAATTTTAATTCCGCAAAAACGATGCACGTCACCTATCCCCCCCCCCATAGGTGAAGGTAGTTGACACTAGGTGGACCTTCACCAGGGTTGTAGCAAGTTAATTATTCGGGTTTTGTACCAAGCTAATCGTTTAGGTTTAGTTGGAGACCAAACTACTTGGTTATATTTAATATTACACTGTTGATAAGCGTTTAGTATCGAGCTTCTTGTATAAATTTAGTGACGTATCGCTTTCAATTTTTTTGTGCCAAACTACTTAGTTGGGGAAACTCGACGTTTAGTCCGTTGGTATGTGTATACGTCTCTTAGGTGGGTTGCTCTATAGTGTTTAGGGTTCAGTGTGACTTCTTGGTGGTTCATGGAACCACTAGTAAGGGTTTTCCCAAGTCACTTAGTGCTGGAGTAGGATGTGATTTTGAGGTGGGTCGGACCGATGCCGCCACCCTTGTTTTACTTCTTGTCTTATTAAGACAATATGGGTTGTTTGGTTGAGTTGGACTGATGCCACCACCACAGCACCTTGAGATATATAGGCCTGATAGACTTGGTTGGACCGTTGCCACTAGCCTAGGCCCTGGTTACTGATTTTTGTCCACCTCCAGTATTAGGTGACTCTTTCTGCTCTAGCTCTATGTTAGGGTCTTCTAGCTGTGCTAAACCTTTTGCAGAGATAGTTGAAGTTCGGCTTCATTCGTGCTCTTGGTGCACTCCCTTTCTACTTACCTTTGTGGGAATCAGTTTTACATGCTTTACAACCTTCTTTTACATGTACCTGTTTTACTTCACTTTCACTTACTTCTGACCTGATTTTAAATCCTGTATAAATCTATTGTACCTTTTTTTCCGTTTGATAGTTGCTTTGCTGAGGTGTTCGTTTTTCTGAATACCTCAGGTACAGGTATTTAGCCGATTGTGCGGCTAGTTTGCTTCTGGAGATTTTCTAGCATTTCAGCTGCTACTGTGGTTCTCAGATCCTCACTCTTGGGAGGTAGTTTCTTTACACTTGTAGTACAGATATGCCTACGCACCAGTGGGTTCGTGTCAGTGGTTGACGCCCACTGGTGGTTTCTCTTTTAGATGCTTTGTACTTTGCTTATACTGCTAGATTTGCTGTTTTGGAGTTTATTCAACTTGCTCTTGGGAAGATTTATGCTAGGTTGCTAGTTACTTTTAAAATCTAAAAGCAGTACTATATGTATATTTCATGTTCAGCATGCTTTATAAAACTCAACACTACTTTTCCAAGAGACGTAGAAGATTATTTTCGTATATATGGTATAACATAAATGTAAGGTATGCTTAGTATAAGTTGTCCCTTGGGGACACTTATGCTCTCTTCTAGGATGTCATATGTAACTAAATTAATTTCCACTGCGTATAAGTATAGTTTTTAATTGTGGACTAGTTGATCCACTGAGCCGAGGGATACGACCTCTAAAATATAATTGATTTTTACATCATTAAAGCTTATGATTTTTCATATTCTTAGTAGTTGGTGGTTGCCTGAGCATCGACAGTTATCCCCTGCCCGACGTGGCATCACAACGCGTGTTTTCTCCTACTTTGATACCTCTTAAATTTCGGAGAAAATGTGGGTTGTGACACGCGCGGTTAGTTTATTTCCTTGTATGTTTTCTGCTTCCATCGGGTACATCGGCGAATCATGTCTGGTCATGTATGCCTCGCATTGTAAAGATTCTTTTATAGTACAAGATGCTTGCTCTTCTGTTTGCATTTGGTTACTTGGGCTCAGATAAATTGAGTGTTCCTACGCCTGGTTTGCTGGTTTCCGCGGTTTACAAATTTTTTTCAAATCATGTGGGTGGTTGTTAAGAGAGGTTCCCTCCATGACCCCGATTAAGTTAGTGAGGGACATGAGAATTCCGGCTATTTACAACCCGTAATTTCTATAAATGGAGGAGGATCCCATCATTACTCAGTTAGATTTTTGTTAATATATTATAATGTAAAAAAATTCAAATTCAGTGCAAAAATATTGAAAGAAAAAGATTTTATTTCTTAAACAGTTATGCTCAATTTAACAAGAACATTTTTGTTAGTTTCTCAACTCTTTTCTAATTTATTTCTGCACCAAGCCGATAGAAACAACCATAATAAACGAGCAAAACTTCTCCCTAATAAAACAACGAGTTCCTCGTTTCAGTTCTAACCACACAAACAATTCAATAGCGGATTACTTTCTTTAGGTATTTCTAATCATATAAATTATTACCCACACAAGGCTCTTCTTAGCACATTCCATCTTCCTTTCAATTTATTTAATTCTTTTCGTAGAAGAATAAAAGGAAGAAGATGACGTTTAAGAATTTTATCACGGCTCTTCTTATCTCAAATGTTATAATGACTTTTGTCACCATGGGAACGGCAGAAGCAGGTGGATGTTATTGTGAATGCATCACGTTGTGCAAGATAACAATGCCGGGGTACGAAAATTATGGGAAGGACTGCGAGCCTCATTGTCTCAATTTGGGGAAACCAAAAACGCCGCAAGAGAATGATGAGTCCTGTCCCACAAAACTCAGTCCTAAATATGTGAAGTTTTTGCGAGATCTGGGACTTATTGTGTCTCCAAGCTTCTTTGAGAAGAAAATAAACAAAGTCAATCCTTAGAGTTCAATGATAATTTTATTTTCTCTAAATAAAAATATAATAATAAATATGTGTATGCATGCATACCACATTGTTACGTGTAAAGGTGGAATAACTATATACTCATTAATTAATAAATGTTATCTATTGCCTTTATTTTATCCTGAGTCTATTCGAGTAGGTATTGTGTACTAAGAATGACAGAAATATTGTTATTGGACTATGCTTGGTGGGTACTCATTTATTGCATTGGATCTTCTTACGCATCAATTACACACGTAGACAAATATCACAAAATCCATCCCAACATAGGGACCTCCAAATCTCGGATTGACAGTCAATCTTTGGCTACTGTTGTTAGTCCTAGTTATTCTCTCAATTTATTAAAGACTTCAATTTTGATAGCTTCTTCAGAATGGCTTGCCACTTTTATTTTTTTAGGATCACAAAAATAATATACACCATTAATTATGTTCACTTGTCACTTATGAGTAAAATACTTTTGTTGGAACATTCAACATTCCAATTTCCAATATTATCTTTTTTATAAAAAAACATTATACAACTTTTTATAATGTGTTTTAATTTGAGTTTTTACATTATTTTTAAAGTATGTCTGTACAATCCATATTCGTCGAGGGTGGACCCTCAGAGTCAGGCCAGCAAGAGTCAGAATCAACAAGTCAAGACAGAAGTCAGAGTCAACACTCAAAAAACTAGAAGGCCTGAGCGAGTATGGCGAGCTCCCCTATCATACTTGTCAGGCAGGCGACTAGGGAAGGGACTTGTAACACCCCCATCCATCGTATGACATATAGTAGAAGGTCCAGCTGCTACCCGACACCATATACCACGGACAGTCGGAAGGGTTACATATAAATAATCAAACTATCCAATTAAGATTACTCGTCCTAACACAGAGCATTCTAGCAGAAGCTTTTAAACAGTTGAAAGAACCCATAATTGTATCCAATAATCATGAATGTCCAACACCACTACAACTGGAATGAAAACAAATACAACTTCGACTCGCCTATCTCCAACCAAGACAACGGCGTACGACACTTCCTCCCATACAAGGTCTCGAAAGGTGCCATTCCAATACTCGCTCGAAAGCTGTTGTTATACGCAAACTCCACCATGCACAGGTGATCCTCCCAATGCTTTCCGAAATTTAGGACGCACATGCGAAGCATGTACTCCATCGTCCTGTTGAGCCTCTCGGTCTGACCATCCGTCTGTGGGTGGAAGGTTGTGCTGAAACTCAGCTTAGTTCCCAACAAATTATGTACCAGCCTCTAGTCCTTCGACGTGAAGCGTCCATCTCGGTCACTAACAATACTGCGTGACACACCATGCAACCAAACGATATTATCCACATAGAGTTTGACTAATTTTTCCACTAGATCTTCCTTCCTATTCGGGATGAAATGCGACACTTTTGTCAACCTATCTACGACCACCCAGATGGCGTCGTTTCCCCTCTGCGACCTTGGCAAACCATGCACAAAATCCATACAAATGTCATCGAATTTCCATTCCGGGATAGGCAAGGACATTAGGAAGCCTCCGGGCTACTGGTACTACGCTTTCACCAAGGCACAAGTTTGACACTTGGCCACATAAAGTGCTACATCCTTCTTTAATCCTGGCCACCAGAATAACTTCTTCATGTCTCTATACATCTTCGTGCTACCCGGGTTAATTGAATACTTGGTATGATGAGCCTCGTACATCAACTCCTCCCGAAGATTATCCGCACTAGGGACGCATTGACGACCGTCCTTCCTTAGTAGTCCATCCTCAACCGCAAGCTGGGAATTTGACCCATCCAAAGATTCATCCAAGATCTGCTTCATGTTGCTATCCTGAATCAAAGCCCGTCGGACTCTATCAGCCAGGTCATACTGCACCTCTGTCCAACACAATATCGCCCCGGCACTAGACTGCTTATCGACACAGGAAATCTCTAATGCCTCCAAATCACGGACCAATCTCTCATCATGTACCGATAACCAACTAGCCTGTGCATGAGCCCTGCGGCTCAATGCATCCGCCACCGCGTTTCCTTTCCCAGGTACATAATGTATCTTGAAGGTATAGTCCCCCAAGAACTCCATCCACCTCCGCTGTCTTATGTTCAAATCCTTCTGATCTAGCAGGTACTTCAGGCTCTTATGGTCGTTGTATATATCGACCTTTACCCCGTACAGATAGTGCCTCCACAGCTTTAGAGCAAATATCACAGCCGCTAAATCCAAGTCATGCGCCGGATAATTCCTCTCGTGAACCTTCAACTGTCGTGAAACATAGGCTATCACGCTCCCATGCTGTAGTAGAACACAACCCAAACCACTGCCCGAAGCATCACTATAAATCTCAAACCCTTCGGTTCCACTCGGCAAACGAAAAATAGGCGCCGTGGTCAACCGCCTTTTCAATTACTCAAAGCCTGCTCATAGTCCAGCGACCACACGAACTTTTGATCTTTCCTTGTCAACGTCGTGAGTGGTAACGCTATCCATGAGAAGTTCTCTATGAAGGGCCTGTAGTAGCCGGCAAGCCACAGAATGCTCCGAACTTTCGCCACTGAAGACAATACAGGCCACTCCCAAATCGATGCTATCTTCGCCGGATCCACCGCTATCCCTTCTCCACTAACAACATGACCAAGGAACGCTACTGAGGATAACCAGAACTCACACTTGGAGAACTTTGCATACAACTGATTCCTCCTCAAGGTCTCCAACACCATGTGTAGATTCTTGTAATGGTCCTCCTCACACTGCGAGTATAGAAAGATATCATCGATAAACACTATCACGAAATGATCCAGGTATTCTATGAACGTCTTGTTCATCAGATCCATAAACATGGATGGTGCATTGGTCAACCCAAACGGCATGACCGTGAACTCGTAATGCCCAAACCGCGTGCTGAACGCTGTGTTTGGGATGTCGCTTTCCCTTATCCTCAATTGGTAGTAGCCGGACTTCAGATCTAACTTCGAATATACTGTTGACCCAACCAATTGATCAAATAGATCATCAATCCTAGGGATCGGATATTTGTTCTTCTCCGTAAGATTGTTCAACTCCCGATAGTCAATACAGAGTCGCAAGCTCCCATCCTTCTTCTTAATGAAAAGAACTGGTGCTCTCCAAGGCGACGAACTTGGATGCACATACACTTGCTCCAACAACTCCTGCAGTTGCACCTTCAACTCTGACATCTCTCGTGGCGCTATCCAATACGGAGAGCATGACATCGGTTTGGCACCCGGTACCAGATCAATGGTAAACTCAATCTCCCGCTGAGGAGGGGCTCCCGGGAGATCATCTGGGAACACATCAGGATACTCAGACACAACTGGGATACTGTCCAGACTTGGACTAGGCGTTGAAGCCTGCACTAGGGTGACAAACAGCTCTGCACCAGCCCAAACTGCCTTAATCACTTATAGGGCCGACATCAAAACTTTACCCGACCCCTTCATGCCCGCAAACATAGTCTCTCGTTCAGTATGCAGTCCCAACTTAACCTCCTTTCGGTTGCAATCGATGTAAGCTCGCTGCTCCGAGAGCCAGTCCATACCAAATATTACGTCGAACTCCACTAATTGTAGAACCAACGCTTGCAAATCAAACTCCTGGTCCCCAATCTGAATCTCTACCACACAGAACTTATCCGCTCGCATTGAGCACCCATTGGGCAACAACACATCTAACTTGTCTTTTGCCATTGAGGAAGGGACCCTGATGTGCGATATGAACCTTTCGGACAAGAAGGAATGCGATGTTCCCGTACCAAACAGGGCTGTTGCCGGACGATCGAAAATCAACACGAAGCCTAGCACCAACAAACATAAGCTAACATATAAAAATGTAACAACCACAAAAAGTTAAACTGCTATAATTTAACTCATACATGTCACCATGTCAGGTTGTTTCATGGCCTCTTGCAGACCAAGATTATAAACTCTAGGCTGGGCTGGAGCATGATGGGATGCAGTTGATTCCACCGCCTTCTCTTTCTCTTCATAGGTCGCTCCATGCTTCCTCTCGGACTTTGCACGTCCGCTCCAACATTCACGAGCAAAGTGCCCCGTCTTCCCACAGTTGTAGCAAGCTCCTGGACTCGACTTGTGGTTGCTCACAACGCACCAAACGAAGGGGCTGAGTTCGAAGTCTTCTGCTTCTTGCTCCATCTGCGGAATCCTGACTTTGCATTTGGCACTTTGAACTCTACCTTCTTTTCCCCTAGGTCCTTCTTCTCTTGGACTTTCTTCACAACCTTTTCCAATGACCGGGCCGAATTGACCAAGGCTAGGAAGCCCTGTGCCTTAGGCCCAGCAAGGAGTAACTGTAGGTCACCGTGTAGACCCATATAAAATCGGTTGGTCTTCCTCTCTTCATCTGTAAACATAACACCAGCATACCGACCCAACCGTGTAAACTCGTGGAGATACTCGTCGACGCTTTTGGCTCCCTGAGTCAACCCAAGATACTGATTTTCCATCTCAAGCTTCTGAGCAGAGGGTAGATATCTGGCCAAGAACAATCTTGAGAATTCCTCCATAGGCACATCAGCAAGCTGCCTTCCCACTAAGAGATGAAACTCCAACTCATCCCACCACAGCCTCGCCTCACCAGCCAAAAGAAAGGTCGCTATGGTGGTCTTCTACCATTCTTCAGTTAACGTGGCCATCAAGACCCTCTTTATCGTAGAGAGCCAATACTCAGCTTGAGCTGACGTTCCAACCCCAACGAACCTTAGAGGATTAAAGCCCATTACATGCTTGAGCTGTCTCTCCGTATCCCTCCTTGGCTCTACCAGATCCACTGCCAAGTGCTCCACCACTCTCAGCTCTGCCGCCCTAACCGGTTCTCGCTCATTCACAGGAGGTATGTGATGCATTTGCCCTGTAGGTTGGGCATTTACCATGGCAAAAATTGCTTCAGCCACCAACCTGATGGTTTCCGCTGAAGGAGGTGTTGTAGGCACATACCTCGGTGCACTACTTTCCGCCGATTGCGGACGCTCCGATTGACCAGCACCAGTCCGAGCAGCGTATAATAGTAAAGAACCTAGATTAGATGACACAAAAATTGCTAAAAGCAATCATTAGAACACTCAGGTTTCACAAAAAAGTGTATTTTTCATTCCTAAGTGGACATTCATGGGTTCTTTTTGATGTTATAACGATGACACACACACATGTGCTCACCACCCCTTAAAAGAATTTGCCCACGAATTCATTTAAGCCTGACCGTAACCAGAAGTCTGATACTAAATTGTAACACCCCCATCCGTCGTATGACATATAGTAGAAGGTCCAGCTGGAACCCGACACCATATACCACGGACAGTCGGAAGGGTTACGTATGAATAACCAAACTATCCAATTAAGGCTACTCGTCCTAACACAGAGAATTCTAGCGGAAGCTTTTAAACAGTTTAAAGAACCCATAATTGTATCCAATAATCATGAATGTCCAACACCACTACAACTGGAATGAAAACAAATACACTGAAAGGTACACGGCCTTATGGCCTTACAGAGGTTCACTTTATAATATAATGTTTTCCATACATCGGCTCGCAGGCCGGCCACACATGACAAAATAAAGTACAACTATTCTCTTTGGCCTTCTAGGGCCAGCACAGCAACTTGGGCTCCAGCCCGCTATTTGGTACCCGTCTCCGCATCACCTGCAAGCAACATTCCACCGCACGGTGGCAAACAAAGCAACGGTCAGCCAAAGCCGACCAAATTATAACAACCCCACCCCTAACTCGGGACGGCGGTGCTCCTTCCCTGCAATTCATTAGCCCAGCTAAACAATATAGAACAAACATACTTCGCCATAGGTGTTGGCTCGTACGACCAAACACCCCGTGCACTCCGGGCACTTTATCGGTGAATCCTGACACTTCAACGTCTTCACCACCACCCCCAGGATGGAAACAATGTGAGCATTTTAGCCTTTCTGACCACTGTCTAAGGCTCCCGACTATGCCGACGGCCAGTCCCCTTTTCGGGTCTCTCGCACCGAACCACATAGCCCAGGTCCAATTCCACTTGCCCGTTGCTCACAACACGTAGTACACCTTAAGACGTACACACGAGCCAAGCTTCTCTCGGATCCTGCCATTTCCAATCAATCACATAACCCAGTTATGTTCAAGGCCGGTTACCAGACCGCCAAGTTAGCAGAACAACGATTCCGCTCAGTTTTTCGGATGCGCCTTAGAGTTAATCCTCAAGGATCCCTACTGCAATCTATCACGTAGAAACCCAAAAACCCAAAGAAAGGAGTCTTCTCCGGCAAACCATAACAAATGCAACATCACCGATCCAGACCAACATGTCCGGGTAGGCTTCACACACAATGCCTATGTCCGTACTTCGATTCCGGACTCTATATGCAACACAAGGGGGACTATTCCCGTCAACCCCAAGGAACACTACACACTCGCCGCACACTCACGGGAGCGGTTTTCCCTATGCAAAAAGGAAGAGAGCTTCACATGCTCAAGTAGAGAATCGTTACCCTTGTAGTACGCTTTTGCTCCATGGAAAATTACACGGATAGAAGTCTTCACAATGGGATTTCCTCCACGGATCCGCTCTCGGTTCTCTAAACGGTGCTTCGATGCTACGCCGTCGGCCGGAATCCTCCTCCTTCTTCCTCCTCTCTCTAACTCCTTGAAAGATAGTGCTTAAGAGAGAAATGAGGAATTGATCCTCTATTTTCGACCTTAACAGAGCAGGAACTCATCTGGGCAGTTGGATCTTAATTAAAGAAAATGAATGGCTCAGATATATACAGAAATCCTCAAACCTGGGGAGAACACGGCCTCGCACATGGTCGTGTCCCTGGCCGCGTGCCTCGATCCAGGCACGATCGTCGAACGCAGAAAAACCACATGGCAAAGACACGCCTGTGTCTCAACCCGACACGCCCGTGTCCGGTCCTCGACATGCCCGTGACCGGAGGCGTGTCACGTATAACCGTCACGCCAACTGTCACGTCTCTAGGGAACACGGGTACTGACACGGGTAGGCACACGCCCGTGTCAGATGACACGCCCGTGTCAGTCTGCTGTGTTTCCTGCTGTGTACTTCTCTGGATATAGCCGACCAAAACACCAAGCAAGACACGGCCTTTGACACGCCCGTATCCTAGGCCGTGTACCCCTATACAGGCACCAAAATCTCTTTTGGACGCGACCAACTCAATAACGATTTTCGGGGCATTACAAATCTCCCCCTTAAGGAATTTCGTCCCGAAATTAAGTAAAGGTATACAAAAATTAAATGTTACCTGAGTGGAATAACTCGGGGCATTCCTCCAACATAGTTTGCTCTCGCTCCCAAGAAAGCTCCTCATGTCCGCAGTTATCCCAATGAACCTTAACCATTCGGACTTCCTTGTTGCGGAGTCGTTTGACTTCAACATCTTCTATACATATAGGCTTGACCTTTGTCGTCAACTCGTAATCCACTGGCACTTGATCAACCGCAACTATATGCGAAAGCTCTTGCACCACCTTCCACAACACCGATACGTGGAACACATCGTGTAGCCCACTCAACTCCACTGACAACTTCAATCTATACGCTGCTTCGCCAACACGCTCCAGGATTTCAAATGGTCCAAGGTATCTCGGACTCAGCTTCTTCAAGCGTCGAACCCGCGAAACACCCTTGAACGGCTTGATTTTTAAATACACCCAGTCGCCAACACCGAACTCCACGTTTCTATGCTTGGCGTTATAGTACTTTGCTTGCCTGTCCTGAGCGATCTTCAACCTTTCTTGAATTGTACGTATCATTAAAGTGGCGTCTTCCACCGCTTGACGTTTATACAACTTAGAATATCGCATGTCTCCAACCAAGACAACGGCGTACGACACTTCCTCCCATACAAGGCCTCGAAAGGTGCCATTCCAATACTCGCTCGAAAGCTGTTGTTATACATAAAATCCACCATCTATAGGTGATCCTCTCAATGCTTTCCGAAATCTAGGACGCACATACGAAGCATGTACTCCATCGTCCTGTTGACCCTCTCGGTCTGACCATCCGTCTGTGGGTGGAAGGTTGTGCTGAAACTCGGCTTAGTTCCCAACAAATTATGCACCAGCCTCCAGTCCTTCAACGTGAAGCATCCATCTCGATCACTAACAATACTGCGCGCCACACCATGCAACCAAATGATATTATTCATATAGAGTTTGGCTAACTTTTCCACTGGATCTTCCTTCCTATTCAGGATGAAATGCAACACTTTTGTCAACCTATCTACGACTACCCAAATGGCGTCGATTCCCCTCTGTGACTTTGGCAAACCATGAATAAAATCCATAGAAATGTTGTCGAATTTCCAATCTAGGATAGGCAAGGACTTTAGGAAGCCTCCGGGCTTCTGGCACAACGCTTTCACCAAGGCATAAGTTTGGCACGTGGCCACATAAAGTGCTACATACTTCTTCAATCCTGGCCACCAGAATAACTTCCTCATGTCTCTATACATCTTCATGCTACCCGGGTGGATTGAATACTTGGTATGCTGAGCCTCGTATATCAACTCCTCCCGAAGATTATCCACACTAGGGACGCATAGACGACCGTCCTTCCTTAGCAGTCCATCCTCAACCGCAAAATGGGAATTTGACCCATCCAAAGATTCATCCAAGATCTGCTTCATGCTGCTATCCTGAATTAAAGCTCGCCGGACTCTATCAGCCAGGTCATACTGCACCTCTGTCCAACACAATATCGCCCCGGCACTACACTGCTTATCGATGCATGAAATCTCTAATGCCTCCAAATCACGGACCAATCTCTCATCATGTACCGATAACCAACTGGCCTGCGCAGGAGCCCGGCGGCTCAACGCATCCGCCACCGCATTTCCTTTCTCAGGTACATAATGTATCTTGAAGGTATAGTCCCCCAAGAACTCCATCCACCTCCGCTGTCTCATGTTCAGATCCTTCTAATCTAGCAGGTACTTCAGGATCTTATGGTTGGTGTATATATCGACCTTTACCCCGTACAGATAGTACCTCCACAGCTTTAGAGAAAATATCATGGCCGCTAACTCTAAGTCATGGACCGGATAATTCCTCTCGTGAAACTTCAACTGTCGTGAAACATAGGCTATCACGCTCCCATGCTGTAGTAGAGCACAACCCAAACCACTGCCCGAAGCATCACTATAAATCTCAAACCCTTCGCTTCCACTCGGCGAATGAAAAATAGGCGCCGTGGTTAACCGCCTTTTCAATTCCTCAAAAGCCTGCTCATACTCCAGCGACCACATAAACTTTTGATCTTTCCTAGTCAACGTCGTGAGTGGTAACGCTATCCGCAAGAAGTTCTCTACGAAGCGCCTGTAGTAGCCGGCAAGCCCCAGAAAGCTCCGAACTTCCGCCACTGAAGACAATACATGCCACTCCCGTATCGCTGCTATCTTTGCCGGATCCACCGCTATCCCCTCTCCACTAACAACATGACCAATGAACGCTACTGAGGATAACCAGAACTCACACTTGGAGAACTTTGCATACAACTGATTCCTCCCCAAGGTCTCCAACACCATGTATAGATGCTTGTAATGGTCCTCCTCACACTGCGAGTATAACAATATATCATCGATAAATACTATCATGAAATGATCCAGGTATTCTCTGAATGTCTTGTTCATCAGATCCATAAACACGGATGGCGCATTGGTCAACCTAAGCGGCATGACCGTGAACTCGTAATGCCCAAACTGCGTGTTGAACGCAGTCTTTGGGATGTCGCTTTCCCTTATCCTCAATTGGTAGTAACCGGACTTCAGATCTAACTTCGAATATACTATTGACCCAACCAATTGATCAAATAGATCATCAATCCTGGGGATCGCATATTTGTTCTTCTCCGTAAGCTTGTTCAACTCCTGATAGTCAATACAGAGTCGCAAGCTCCCATCCTTCTTCTTAACGAAAAGAACCGGTGCACTCCAAGGAGACGAACTTGGACGCACATACCCTTGCTCCAACAACTCCTGCAGTTGCACCTTCAGCTCCACCATCTCTCACGGCACTATCCGATACGGAGAGCGTGACACCGGTTTGGCACCCGGTACCAGCTCAATGGTAAAATCAATCTCCCGCTGAGGAGGGGCTCCTGGGAGATCATCTGTGAACACATCAGGATACTCAGACACAACTGGGATACTGTCCAGACTTGGACTAGGCGTTGAAGCCTGCACTAAGGTGACAAACAGCTCTGCACCAGCCCGAACTGCCTTAATTACTTGTAGGGCCGACATCAAAACTTTACCCGACCCCTTCATGCCCGCAAACATAGTCTCCCGTTCAGTATGCAGTCCCAACTTAACCTCCTTTTGGTTGCAATCGATGTAATCTCGCTGCTCTGAGAGCTAGTCCATACCAAAGATTACGTCTAACTCCACTAATGGTAGAACCAACGCTCGCAAATCAAACTCCTGGTCCCCAATCCGAATCTTTACCACACAGAACTTATCCGCTCGCATTGAGCACCCATTGGGCAACAACACATCTAACTTGTCTTTTGCCATCGAGGAAGGGACCCCGATGTGCGATATGAACCTTTCAGACAAGAAGGAATGTGATGCTCCCGTATCAAATAGGGCTCTTGCCGGTCGATCGAAAATCAACACGAAGCCTATCACCAACAAACATAAGCTAACATATAAAAAGGTAACAACTATATAAAGTTAAACTACTATAATTTAACCCATACCTGTCACCACGTCAGCTTATTTCATGGCCTCTTGCAGACCAAGTTTATAAACTCTAGGCTGGGCTTGAGCATGATGGGACGTGGTTGATTCCACCACCTTGCCTTTCTCTTCATAGGTCGCTCCAGTCTTCCTCTCGGACTTTGCACGTCCTCTCCAACATTCACGAGCAAAGTTGAAAGATATGGTACCTAAACACCTAGAGGGGGGGGGGGGTGAATAGGTGACCTAATCCTTTTCTAACTTTGTTGGCAGCCACTCAGTTATATCACAGAGTTCTAACTACTATTGCATAGCAAACAGCAATAACAAAACATACACAGCCAATCCACAGCACAATCACAGCACAGCACACAGTGTTTTATAGTGGTTCCCCAAGATATGGGTACATCCACTTTCCCCCTTCGCCTATCTAGCAGTGTACTAGATTCGGCCAAACTTCTCCACTGTCTCAGAACCCAAATTGGTTCCTACCTCAGGCCCAAAGCCTTACAACTCAGCTTTATCCCAAAGCCTACACTCAGCCAATCAAGGCCTACACTCAGCCAACCAAGGCCTACACTCAGCCAACAAGGCCTACACTCAGAGATCACAATCTCCTACACTCAGGCTAACAAGCCCTACCCTCAGCCTTTATAATTATAGGCTTACAAATCACTCAGATCCAAAGGATCCTACAAGTTAAAAAGATATTACAAATTATAACTCTACAACTCAGAAAGATAAGAGGGGAGTTGAGAGATTCTTGATGAGTTCTTGGAAGAACTCAGCTGGACCCAATCTGACTTAGCTTTCTTCAAAGCTTCTTGAGTAGAACTGAATAAGAATGAATCCTCTGCAGTTGTTCCTTGACCTCTGCCACTTAAGACCCAGAATTGAATCTGAATCCTTCTTCTCAGCCTAGTTCCAGAGGCTGATTTCTTGGAAGGAGCCCTCTCTCTCCAACTTCTTAGATCTGCACTTGGAATGCAAGATCTTCTTGTGTTGATACTTTGAGTACCACTTTAATGAATACTTCAACAATATGATCAACCTTGACAACAATATGATCAACTGTTTCTGTAAACTGTAGGTGCCTATTTATAGGCTTTCTTCATGGTAACCGGCTGGACCGGTCCATAACTGACTTCTGATATCTCTGATAGGTGCTATAGAGCGGCTGGAACGGCAGCTGTCAAATCATCCAGTCATTTCTTGAAATTCTCTAACTGTCTGAAAGTGTCGAGACTTTCTGTCTTTAAGTGTCGACACTTATAGACCAAGTGTCGACACATGCTTTGTAAGTGTCGACACAAGTCTACAAGGTGTCGACACATATCCTTGTATGTCTCGACACAGATTCTTCTTCATGTGTCGACACTGAAATTGAGTGTCGACACAAGTACCTATTCTTCTAGCTTTTGCTGAATTCTTTTATGTGTCGACACATCTTCTTGTGTTGAATCTGTCAAGTGTCGACACTGCTTCTGAGTGTCAACACATAGCCTTTTATGTTGATTCTTGCTGAGTGTCGACACAGCTCCTTGTGTCGACACACCTTCTTCTTGTTGAGACTCTGGCTGAGTGTCGACATATTCCCATAGTGTCGACACTTGTACTTAGAATATTTTGGAAATAATTCTGTTCTTTGCTAAGTGTCGACACAGCTCCTTGTGTCGACACTTTCTTCAAGTGTTGAGTCTTCAGCTGTGTGTCGACACATTATTCTGGGTGTCGACACATACTTCAAATGCTGACTCTTCTATTGAGTGTCGACACATTGTGCTGGGTGTCGACACTTACTTCAAGTGCTGACTCCTGTTGAGTGTCGACACATTGTGCTGGGTGTCGACACTTACTTCAAGTGCTGACTCTTCTGCATAGTGTAGACACATTGTGTTGAGTGTCGACACTTATACTTAGACTCTGCAGACTTTTTCTGAGTGTCGACACAGCTCCAAGTGTCGACACTTTCTGGTGTAGACACAGCTTCACTGGGTGTCGACACAGCTCCTTGTGTCGACACTTTCTGTCTGCACTTTTCTTCACTGAGTGTCGACACAGCTCCAAGTGTCGACACTTTCTGTCTGGTGTTGACTGAGCATCCCAGGTGTCGACACAATGACTCCAAGTGTCGACACTGCTTGTCTGGGTGTCGACACAAGCTTTCTCAAGTGTCGACACTTTCCCTCTGGGTGTCGACACATGGACTTAGAAACTTTTTTGCTTCAGTCCAGTACTTTCTTAACCTGCACAAATAACTCAAACATACATCAAATACATTATGATGTATATCATTGAGTTGGGTGAGACTTCTTCAAATCAGGTACATTTGACCAATGTACCCAACAATCTCCCCCTATTTGGAGAAGTCATAACCCTTAGTCAATGATATACACCATCCATAATTAAAATTACAAAATGATGTACAGCAGATTATATTCAGCAGGGTAAACATAAAAATGTAGAAATTCACACATGTATACACATTCATCATTGCAGAACAATCAAGAAATAGACACATTTACAGAACAATCATTAAATATATTTATCATATATTATTCTAACATTATTCCTTATACATTTTCAATGGTTTACAAAAATATTTTTCATTCAAAACATTACAACAATCTTCATGTCAATTCCTAATCTATTTCTGATCTGGTTCTTTGATAACAATGCCTTTTTCAGGTTGGACTTGAGCTTTGACAGTGGCTTCAGCAGTTTCAGCAATAGCAGGCTTCTTGCCTTTTAAGTCCTTCTTCTTCAGCTCTTCTGCTTTGATTTTCTGCCTCTCAAAGTAGTGATATGGCTTGGGGAAGTACTTGCTAGGCTCCACTGTAGTAGGAGGTAGCTTTCCCATCTTAGCCTTTCTTCTATATTGAACAATGGGCTCCTGTCTTATTTCATATTTCCTCCATTCTGCTTCAGAGAACCACTTGTTCCTTTCATGAGCATTGTCCTTGGCAGCTTTCTAGGCAGTTAAAATTATATTTCTAGAGGTAGGGCTCCACTGTTCAAAATCTGGCCTTTGTTCTGCTTGTTCCCTAAACCTCTTCTTTGACAACCTTGCCTCTTCTTCTTTCTCTAATGCCTCTTGCACAGCTGCAGAAATAGGTTGAACAACCTTCACAATATGAAAATTGGCCTTGCCCTCAGTTGGGCTATACATTGTGCTGACATCTGCTTGAACCATATCAAAATCTGGAGGTGGATATATCACTTGAGCTACTTCTGCTTGCTCACCTCCAAGATAGGCATTTTGAATCCCTGATTCAGCAACATTATCATCATCACAAAGTGGAGGATAGCCCAGTGTAGCTCTGATGGAGTTAGATATCCATTTGGCATGATCAGAGCTAGCTTTGACTAATACTCTCTCCCCCTTTATGACTTCTCTGGCCATATGGTCTCTGACATCATCCTTTTGAAACCTTATCTGGCTGTCCAGGTATCTGATTCCCTCTTTGAAGAATGGTTTGAGCTTATTGAGCTGTTCAGAGATGGCCTTCTGGGAATCTTGAATTGCAGTCTTGACAGCAGTAATCTCAGCTTGGAATACTTTATCAAAGTCAGCCTTAACTGCAGCAGCAGATGTAGAAGGTTCAGCAGCCTTGTTCTTCAATTCTGTGAGTATAGCATTATGTGACTCAGTCAGATTGTCATTCAGTCTGATTTGGTTTTCCAGCACATATCCTTGCTTTAAGGCTATATCATCTACCTGTGCCTTTAGCTTCTCTTGGTCTGTAGCCAGATATACCACAGCATTTCCACCCTTGGAGAAGCATTCATTCATCTCCTTCTTATTAAGGTTCATTTCAAACCTTATTGACTTTATATCTTGGGCCAGGTCAAACTGCAAAGTCTTCTGCCCTTCATCAACATAAGTCTCAATTGCCTTTCTTTGCTCATCCAATTTGATCTGTAGTGCAACCATTAAAGCACTATAATCAGCAGTTGGAGCTTGCTGAACTATAGGCTGTGGGGCAATGGATTGTAAGGCTTTCTTATAACTCTGACTTCTCCTCTTGAAGACATAGAGTTTCTTCTTCTTAGCCTTTGCAGCCTCATCTTCTTCAGATTCTAAAGTGCTGGCTATTTCAACCCTGTCCTTAGGGCTTGGAGGTTTGTCAGCTTGCACATTAGGTGCTTTCTCACTTTCTGGCCTTAAAGGCTCTTCCAGAACTGTCAGTTGCTCCCCCTCAGCAGCAGCACTCTTATCTTCAGCAGCAGCATCCTTGTCCATGTTAAAATCTTCTTGATCTAGATTTAGAAACAAATCTTCCATTGTATATTCAGGAGGAGACTGTGCAGGAGAAGTTCTTGGTTCTTCCACCACTTGAGAAGTATCATCTTGAACTACAGCAGATGTGTCTTCTAAAACAACATCTGGAACTTGAGTATTCAGCTGAGTTTGCTGAAGATCATCAGACAAATTAGCATCTTCTATAATATAGTCTAAAGTTTTTAGGTCAGTGAGTACCTCTTGGATGATGGTGGTGGCTTGCTCACTGTCCAGTGTAGATGGTTCCTCTACAACTGGTAGCTCCCCCTGGCTGTGATCCCTATGGATGGGGCTAGCCTGTGGTAGCTCCCCCTGAATTTCAGCAATATCTTCAGCAGCAGGGGTCTTCTCTGCAGCCACTTCCTCTTGATCATCAGGAGTGAAAACAACTTGTTCTTCACTCCCTGAACTGCTGGAGGACTCCTGTGCCACAGGAGCTGTTTTCCTCTTCTTCTTAGGAGGAATCTCCTTCTCTGAAATTGTCTTCTCAGGGGTTGGCATGTCCTTTGACAACACCCTGTCCCATCTGGAAAAGATCTTTTGATCCATCTTCCTCATGTGGTTGATCTTGCTTCCAGCAGCATTGCTCATTACCTCTGGTATTGTACCAGCTAGGTAGAGACTTATAATTCTGCCCAGATTGGGCTTCTTCAGACTCTCCTTGATTTTCTCATACACCACTTGAGACCAATCTGTTTTCAGAGTGAAGATTATTCTTGTCATGATTTCAAACATGAAGGCAGACACCCTGTCATGCCCTCCAGGCTTACTGAGAATAACCTTGCCCACAATCTCAGACATGAATTTTCCTTGACTGTTCATGCCTTTCCTGTTAAAGACTGATCCTATCTTCATCTTTGGATCAAGTCCACACCAGGTCAGAGCTTCCCTGGTCTTAGATGCAGTTACTTCTTCTTCATCTTGTGTTTTAGGTAGCTGGAGTACCTTCCTCAGATTCTTTGGTGAAACCTTGACCTTAGTCCCATGAACTCTGGATTTGATTCTGAATCCAGATTCATCGACTGCAGCGCCATTAAGGAATTCGAGAACTTCCTTTTTCCAAATCTTTGTTGGTTCTGAAACTAAGTATTCCAATCCAGAATCGGCGACTAGGGTTACTACCGACTGGATTTCTTGATCTGCGGCGCGTTACGGCGACGAACGCGCCGCGCACTAGCTCATAGCCCTCGTTAACGTTCTCCTCAAGCTTGGGTGCCATTAGGGTTGAAGAATTTGTCTTTAGAAAAGAGAGATGTCGACACAGTAGTTTTGGTCTCGAAACTTTGAAAGCGTGTCAACAAACAAAGACAGAACCCTATTTATACCTTTCTGATTTTGAAGATGAACAGGCGGGACAGCTAGCTAAAGATGTGTCGACACTGGCAATAAGTGTCGACACAGACTTATAATGTCTCGACACACATGTGTCGACACAAGTTTAGTCTACAGATTTTATGTGTCGACACTTGTTTATGTGTTGACACAACATATCTCGACACGTTGTCGAGACTTTACTTAGAAAATTCTGAGTAAAACATAAGTGTCGACACCACATTGGATGTGTCGACACCTACTTGACATGTGTCGACACTAACATTCTGAAGTGTCGACACCAACATTCTAGATGTGTCGACACCTTTTCCTGAAGTGTCGACACCACTATTCTGTGTCGACATAGACTTGTCTATGTGTCGACACCTTTTTACTTAGCCAATTTTCTATTCTGTAAACATAGTCTAAGTTTATCATTCCTAGTTCAATTTTGAATCTATTGAACTTAGCTTCTTCTAGGGGCTTAGTATACATATCAGCTAGTTGTACATCTGTTTTAACATATTCAAGTACAATATCATTTCTTTCTACATGCTCCCTAAGAAAGTGATATTTAATTTCAATATGTTTTGTTCTACTATGAGATACAGGGTTGTTAGCTATTGAAATAGCACTTGTAGAATCACAGAAAAGTGGAGTTCTACTTACCTGAAATCCATAGTCCTCTAGCTGATGTTGAATCCACAGAAGTTGAGCACAGCAACTTCCTGCAGCCACATACTCTGACTCAGCTGTGGAGATAGCCACACTGGTTTGTTTCTTGCTACTCCATGAAATTAGTCTCCCACCTAGGAATTGACAGGTTCCAGTAGTGCTTTTTCTATCTTCTTTGCATCCTGCAAAGTCTGCATCTGAATAACCTGTTAGATCAAAATCTCCATTCCTAGGGTACCAGAGGCCTAGATAGGGAGTGCCCTTTAGATATCTCAATATTCTTTTGACTGCAGTCAAATGAGACTCTTTAGGGCAGGCTTGATACCTGGCACAAACACATGTAGCATACATAATGTCAGGTCTACTAGCAGTCAAGTATAATAGGGAGCCAACTATCCCTCTATACAAGGTTTCATCTACAGGTTTCCCTGCATCATCCTTGCTAAGAGACATACTTGACCCCATAGGAGTCTTCATGGTACTGGATGAATCCATACCATACTTCCTTATGAGTTCTAGGGTGAACTTGGACTGACATATGGATAAACCATTTTCAGTCTGTTTAACTTGGAGACCCAAGAAAAACTTCAGCTCTCCCATACTACTCATTTCAAACTGACTTTGCATAAGCTTTGCAAACTTTTTGCAAAGGCTACTTTCAGTAGACCCAAATATAATGTCATCTACATATATTTGGACAAGTATGACTTTGCCTCTAGATTCCCTAAGGAATAGAGTCTTATCTATTTTCCCCCTTGAGAACTTGTTCTCAATGAGGAAACTAGATAGGGTTTCATACCAAGCTCTAGGAGCTTGCTTTAACCCATATAAAGCTTTCCTAAGTCTATAGACATGATGAGGTAGAGTTGGATCAACAAAACCTGAAGGCTGCTCCACATAGACTTCTTCCTTAAGATTACCATTTAAGAATGCTGACTTGACATCCATCTGGTAAACCTTGAATCCTTGATAGGTTGCATAGGCCAAGAACATCCTTATGGCTTCCAGTCTGGCTACTGGAGCAAAGGTTTGATCAAAATCAATACCTTCTTCTTGCCTATATCCTTTTGCAACCAGTCTTGCTTTATTCTTAATGATGACCCCTTGTTCATCCATCTTATTTCTGTAGATCCACTTAGTTCCTATTACATTGTGGTCTTTAGGTTTTGGAACCAGTTCCCAAACCTTGCACCTCTTGAACTGATTAAGCTCTTCTTGCATTGCTTCAGTCCATTGTGGATCTTGTATTGCTTCTTCAAATTTCTTAGGTTCAACTTGAGACAAAAAGCTGGAGTAGATTGCTGCATTCATGTATCTGCTCCTGGTTTGAACTCCTTGTCTTGGATCTCCAATAATCTGCTCTACTGGATGATCTCTAAGATGCCTATTGGCTGGAGGCATCCTAACTTCAGGTTGAACCTCTTCAGCATCTGCATCATGCTGTACTTCTTGTATTTCTTCAGCTATTGGCACATGTAGTTCTCCCCCTGGACAACAGCTATTGCCTTCTACTTGCTGTCTTGCAGCAGGCACCTCTTCTATAGTAAGCTTGTCCAATTTCTTTGTCAAACCTGTGGGGCTGCATACATTGCTAGACAACTCATTGTTAATAAGTTTTGTCTCATCAAAAACTACATGCACTGATTCTTCTACAACTTGTGTAGTCAAGTTGTAGACTCTATAAGCCTTACTATTATTGCTGTACCCAACAAAAGATTCCCTCTTGGGACTTGGCAGCAAACTTAGTTAAGTAAGACTTCCCATTGTTAAGTATGAAGCATTTGCAACCAAAGATCCTAAAATAGGATAGGTTTGGTTTCCTGCCTTTCACAACTTCATAGGGGGTCTTGTTTAGCCTTTTAGTGATGGTAGCCCTATTTATAACATGGCATGCAGTGTTAACTGCTTCAGCCCAGAAATATTCTGGCAGTGATGTATCACTTAATAGGGTCCTACCAGCCTCTATCAAGGTTCTATTCTTCCTCTCAGCAATGCCATTTTGCTGAGGTGTTCTAGGTGAAGAGAATTCTTGAAATATCCCAAAGTCTTCACACAGTTTTGTCATGTTATCAGACTGAAATTCAGTACCATGGTCACTTCTAATTTTGACCACTGTACAGTTTAGTTCATTCTGAATTTGCTTGACAAAGCTAAGGAAGACACTAGGTGTTTCAGATTTCTGTCTTAAGAAGAACACCCAGGAAAACCTTGAGTAGTCATCAACAACTACAAAGGTATAGACCTTCCTACCTAAGCTGTGAACTGGCATTGGACCAAAGAGATCCAAATGCAAGAGGTATAAACACCTCACAGCATCTTTGTTATCTATGCTTCTAAAGGTGGATTTAGTCTGCTTGCCCTTTTGACAAGCTGAGCAAATACCATCTTTGACACACTTAACTTGAGGACCATTCCTCACTAACTCTTTGCTAAAGAGTTTGCTAATAGTCTTGTAGTTAAGATGGGCTAGCCTCTTGTGCCATTTGACACAATGAGAGACTGTCTCATCAGCTACAAGACAAACTGGAGAACCATTGTTCTCAATCATAATGTCTAGGCAGTAGACATTCCTCTTCCTATAACCTGTCAAAATGATCTCTTGATCACTTGACCTCTTGATATGACAACCATTTTTAACAAATGAGATGTCATACCCTACATCACTTAATTGACTTATACTTATTAGGTTGTGTTTCAACCCTTTAACATAAGCCACTTGAGTAATGGTAACTAAGTTTGAAGAAATGTTACCAAACCCTTTGATGATTCCTTTTTCAGAACCACCAAAGGTCACTTTAGGACCATTTTTGATTGGAATATAGTCCTTCAGTAGTCCCCTTGTTCCAGTCATATGTCTGGAACATCCACTATCCAAGTACCATGTTGGGGTATGGCCACTTGGACTGACCTGCAAAACAAATTAATGAACCTTAGAACCCAAAGTATTCTTGGGTCCTTGGTGATTGTTAGTTTGCAATTTGACAAACCTACTTACTGGCTTTCCATCAGGTAGTTTGGAACTCACTTTGGCACTCACATTGTGCCAACAGTCTACTGCAAAATGGCCAACTTTGCCACAGCACCAACATTCAAATTTATTGTACCTTTGCTTAGGTACTGCTTTGGCTGTCTTGACTACAGCAGGCTTGTTGAATGTTGGGGCTTTGCCCTTGGACTTAAACTTGGACTGCTCTGTCCCTGTAGGTCTAACAAAACCCAGTCCAGCCTTGCCTTTATGATGAACAAATTCATCAATTAAAGGTAGCACTGATTTAGGTTTTGAAAACCTAGCAACAAGCTCTCTCTCTTTCTGAAGATTGATCTCCAGTCTCTTAATTTGATCATTCTTATAGGTGATAGTTCCCATCTGAATCACTGTAATGTGTTTCAGCCTGGCTACCTCATTCAGTTTTTGATCAAATTGCTTCTCAAAATCTGTTGCAACAGCCTTGAGATCAGCAATCTCCTTTGCCTGACTTTTGGCTAGGGTCTTGCTTTTCTTGTAGGCTTGCAACAGTACCTTATATTCATCTATAAGCTGATGAATATCTTCCTCAGACTCAGATATATTCTCATCACTTGATGAAGAAGAATCTGATTCTGAACTAGAACAAGAAACTGAATTTAAACTTGAACTTTGTACCTGACTGGGTCCTGGCTGCTCCAGGATTTTGGCACTCTCTGTCAAAGCCATTAGCCCTTGGCAATGACTGTCTTCTTGTTCATAAATTGACTCCAAGATCTGCATGAATTCTTCCTCTTCTTCTTCTGCAAACAGTCCTATGTAGGCTTCAGCCTCAGACTCAGTTTCTGAAGAAGAGATATCTGATAGAGTCTTCTCCTTCTTAGCAACAAAAGACTTTTCTTTCTTCCCTTTGAAGTGAGTCTTTTTCCTGTCACCAGATTCCTTTCTCTTCTCTGGACAATCTGCAATAACATGGCCCTGTCTATTGCAGCAATAGCAAATAATCTTTGAACCAGTTGCCTTGCTTGATTTTGTCCTTTTCTTGTCATTCTTTGAAGATCTCTTTTTCTGATAAGAGTCTTCTTTTCCTTGTGATGTAGAAGGCCTTGACCTCCACTGTTTCTTTTTCAAAAACTTCTGAAAGTGTCTAGTAAAAGCAGCAAAGTCTTCATCACTTTCACTGCTCTTTGACTTTATGCTGACAGACTCATCAGACTCTGATTCAACTACCTCTGGAGGTGGAGTTGAAGACTTATTCCTGCACTTTCTGGGAACTTCTGTCTTGAAAGCAACAGTTCTTTCTTTGTGCTCAGTCCTTGTTGATTTCTCCTCCTCTTTTCTCACTGTTAACTGCATTTCATAAGATAATAGCTTGCCAAACAGTGTGGGAGGAGGAATTTCCCCCAACTTAGCCATTTCTCTTATGACACAGATCTTGGTGTCCCAATCTTTGGTTAGGGACCTTAAGAACTTGTCATTTAGTTCATAGTTAGTGAACTCTCTTCCATAAGACATGAGTTCATTAACTATCATGTAAAATTTCTTATAGCACTCAGTGATGCTATCACCCTTGCCTAAAGCTTTCATACTCCTGATTTAGCAAGGACTTCCTATCTTGCCTAACTTCTTCAGAACCTTCCATATAGACAATGAGAGTATCCCATATCTCTTTTGCTGTCTTACAGTGAATTAAGTTTTGAAAAGTGGCATCATCAATGGCACTCACTATTATGTTCTGTGCCCTCTTGTCCATGGTAGCTAGGACAATCTCATCCTTAGTCATCTCAGAGAAATCCTTTGGAGTCCTCTGATTTGCATCCAATACTGAAATCTTCATTGGCACATAAGGCCCTTCCTTTACTGTGATGTATATTCTAGGGTCAGAGGCTTCCATAAATAGCCTTACCCTCTCTTTCCAGATCCCAAAGATCTCCTTTCTGCATATGGGTAATTTCATGGAACCCAATTCCTTGTGATTCTCATAAGAACCCATGTTTCTTGATGTTCTTGATTTTCTTGAAACTGTGTAATACCTTATCCTGAATCTGCCAAACAGGATTTCCTCAGGCTGTTAGTCCTTATTTTGAGGAACCTGGCTCTGATACCACTTGAAAGATATGGTACCTAAACACCTAGAGGGGGGGGGGGGGGGGGGGTGAATAGGTGACCTAATCCTTTTCTAACTTTGTTGGCAGCCACTCAGTTATATCACAGAGTTCTAACTACTATTGCACAGCAAACAGCAATAACAAAACATACACAGTCAATCCACAGCACAATCACAGCACAGTACACAGTGTTTTATAGTGGTTCCCCAAGATATGGGTACATCCACTTTCCCCCTTTGCCTATCTAGCAGTGTACTAGATTCGGCCAAACTTCTCCACTGTCTCAGAACCCAAATTGGTTCCTACCTCAGACCCAAAGCCTTACAACTCAGCTTTATCCCAAAGCCTACACTCAGCCAATCAAGGCCTACACTCAGCCAACCAAGGCCTACACTCAGCCAACAAGGCCTACACTCAGAGATCACAATCTCCTACACTCAGGCTAACAAGCCATACCCTCAGCCTTTATAATTATAGGCTTACAAATCACTCAGATCCAAAGGATCCTACAAGTTAAAAAGATATTACAAATTATAACTCTACAACTCAGAAAGATAAGAGGGGAGTTGAGAGATTCTTGATGAGTTCTTGGAAGAACTCGGCTGGACCCAATCTGACTTAGCTTTCTTCAAAGCTTCTTGAGTAGAACTGAATAAGACTGAATCCTCTGCAGTTCTTCCTTGACCTCTGCCACTTAAGACCCAGAATTGAATCTGAATCCTTCTTCTCAGCCTAGTTCCAGAGGCTGATTTCTTGGAAGGAGCCCTCTCTCTCCAACTTCTTAGATCTGCACTTGGAATGCAAGATCTTCTTGTGTTGATACTTTGAGTACCACTTTAATGAATACTTCAACAATATGATCAACCTTGACAACAATCTGATCAACTGTTTCTGTAAACTGTAGGTGCCTATTTATAGGCTTTCTTCATGGTAACCGGCTGGACCGGTCCATAACTGACTTCTGATATCTCTGGCAGGTACTGTAGACCGGCTGGAACGGCAACTGTCAAATCATCCAGTCATTTCTTGAAATTCTCTAATTGTCTGAAAGTGTCGAGACTTTCTGTCTTTAAGTGTCGACACTTATAGACCAAGTGTCGACACATGCTTTGTAAGTGTCGACACAAGTCTACAAGGTGTCGACACATATCCTTGTATGTCTCGACACAGATTCTTCTTCATGTGTCGACACTGAAATTGAGTGTCGACACAAGTACTTATTCTTCTAGCTTTTGCTGAATTCTTCTATGTGTCGACACATCTCCTTTGTGTCGACACATCTTCTTGTGTTGAATCTGTCAAGTGTCGACACTGCTTCTAGGTGTCGACACATAGCCTTTTATGTTGATTCTTGCTGAGTGTCGACACAGCTCCTTGTGTCGACACACCTTCTTCTTGTTGAGACTCTGGCTGAGTGTCGACACATTCCCATAGTGTCGACACTTGTACTTAGAATATTTTGGAAATAATTCTGTTCTTTGCTAAGTGTCGACACAGCTCCTTGTGTCGACACTTTCTTCAAGTGTTGAGTCTTCAGCTGTGTGTCGACACATTGTTCTGGGTGTCGACACATACTTCAAATGCTGACTCTTCTATTGAGTGTCGACACATTGTGCTGGGTGTCGACACTTACTTCAAGTGCTGACTCCTGTTGAGTGTCGACACATTGTGCTGGGTGTCGACACTTACTTCAAGTGCTGACTCTTCTGCATAGTGTCGACACATTGTGTTGAGTGTCGACACTTGTACTTAGACTCTGCAGACTTTTGCTGAGTGTCGACACAGCTCCAAGTGTCGACACTTTCTGGTGTAGACACAGCTTCACTGGGTGTCGACACAGCTCCTTGTGTCGACACTTTCTGTCTGCACTTTTCTTCACTGAGTGTCGACACAGCTCCAAGTGTCGACACTTTCTGTCTGGTGTCGACTTAGCATCCCAGGTGTCGACACAATGACTCCAAGTGTCGACACTGCTTGTCTGGGTGTCGACACAAGCTTTCTCAAGTGTCGACACTTTCCCTCTGGGTGTCGACACATGGACTTAGAAACTTTTTGCTTCAGTCCAGTACTTTCTTAACCTACACAAATAACTCAAACATACATCAAATACATTATGATGTATATCATTGAGTTGGGTGAGGCTTCTTCAAATCAGGTACATTTGACCAATGTACCCAACAAAAGTGCCTCGTCTTCCCACAGTTGTAGCAAGCTCCTAGACTCGACTTGTGGTTGCTCCCGACGCACCAGACGAAGGGGCAGAGTTCGAAGTCTTCTGCTTCTTACTCCATCTGCAGAATCCTGACTTTGCATTTGACACTTTGAACTCTGCCTTATTTTCCCCTAGGTCCTTCTTCTCTTGGACTTTCTTCACAACCTTTTCCAATGACCGGGCCGAATTGACCAAGGCTAGGAAGCCCTATGCCTTAGTCCCATCAAGGAGTAACTGTAGGTCACCGCATAGTCCCTCATAAAATTGGTTGGTCTTCCTCTCTTATTCCGTAAACATAGAACCAACATACCGACCCAACCGTGTAAACTCGTGGAGATACTCGTCCATACTTTTGGCTCCCCGAGTCAACCCAAGATACTGATTTTCCATCTCAAGATTCTGAGCAGAGGGTAGATATCCGACCAAGAAAAATCTTGATAATTCCTCCATAGGCACATCAGCAAGCTGCCTTCCCACTAAGAGATGAAACTCCAACTCATCCCACCACAGCCTCGCCTCACCTGCCAAAAGGAAGGTCGCTATGGTGGTCTTCTGCCATTCTTCAGTTAACGTGGCCGTCAAGACCCTCTTTATCGTAGAGAGCCAATCCTCAGCTTGAGCTGTCGTTCCAACCCCATCGAACCTTGGAGGATTAAAGCCCAATACATGCTTGAGTTGTCTCTCTGTAGCTCTCCTCGGCTCTACCTGATCCACTGCCAAGTGCTCCACCACTCTCGGCTCTGTCGCCCTAACCAGTTCTCGCTCATTCACAGGAGGTGCATGATGCATTTGCCCTGCAGGTTGGGCATCTATCATGGCAAAAACTGCTTCAGCCACCAACCTGATTATTTCCGCTGAAGGAGGTGTTGTATGCACATCCCTCGGTGCACTACTTTTTGCCGATTGCGGACGCTCCGATTGACCAGCACCGCTCCGAGCTGCCTATAATAGCAAAAAACCTAGATTAGATGACACAAAAATTGCTAAAAGCAATCATTAGAACACTCAGGTTCCACAAAACAAGTGTATTTTTCATTCCTAAGTGGACATTCAGGGGTTCTTTTTGATGTTATAACGATGACGCACACATGTGCTCACCACCCCTTAAAATAATTCGCCCATGAATTTATTTAAGCCTGACCGTAACCAGAAGTCTGATACCAAATTGTAACACCCCTATCCGTCGTATGACATATTGTAGAAGGTCCACCTGGAACCCGACACCATATACCACGGACAGTCGGATGGGTTACGTATGAATAAACAAACTATCAAATTAAGACTACTCGTCCTAACATAGAGCATTCTAGCAGAGGCTTTTAAACAGTTGAAATAACCCATAATTGTATACAATAATCATGAATGTCCAACACCACTACAACTGGAATGAAAACAAATACACTGAAAGGTACACGACCTTATGGCCTTATAGAGGTTCACTTAATAATATAATGTTTTCCATACATCGGCTCGCAGGCCGTCCACACATGACAAAATAAAGTACAACTATTCTCTTTGGCCTTCTAGGGTCAGCACAGCAACATGGGCTCAAGCCCGCTATTTGGTACCCGGCTCCGCAGCACCTGCAAGCAACATTCCACCGCACGGTGGCAAACAAAGTAACAGTCAAGCAAAGACGATCAAATTATAACGACCCACCCCTAACTCGGGACGGCGGTGCTCCTTCCCTGCAATTCATTAGCACAACTAAACAATATAGAATAAACATACTTCGCCACAGGTGTAGGATAGCACGGCCAAACACCCCGTGCACTCAGGGCACATTATCGGTGAATCCTGACACTTCAACGTCTTCACCACTACCCCCGGGATGGCAACAATGTGAGTATTTTAGCCTTTCTGACCACTGTCTAAGGCTCCCGACTATGCCAACGGCCAGTCCCTTTTCGGGTCTCTCGCACCGAACCACATAGCCCAGGTCCAATTCCACTTACCCGTTGCTCTCAACGCGTAGTACACCTTAAGACGTACGCATGAGCCAAGCTTCTCTCGGATCCTGCCATTTCCAATCAATCACATAACCCAGTTATGTTCAAGGACGGTTCCCAGACCGCCAAGTTAGCAGAACAACGATTCCGCTCAGTTTTTCGGGTGCGCCTTGGAGTTAATCACCAAGGATCCCTGCTGCAATCTATCGCATAGAAACCTGAAAACCCAAAGCACGTAGTCTTCTCCGGCAAACCATAACAAATGCAACATCACCGATCCAGACCAACATGTCCGGGTAGGCTTCACACACAATGCCTATATCCATACTTCGATTCTGGACCCTATATGCAACACAAGGGGGACTATTCCCGTCAACCCCAAGGAACACCGCACACTCGCCGCACACTCGCGGGAGCGGGTTTCCCTATGCAAAAAGGAAGAGAGCTTCACAAGATTAAGTAGAGAATCATTACCCTTGTAGTACGCTTTTGTGTCATGGAAAATTACACGAATAAAAGTCTTCACAACGGGATTTCCTCCACGGATCCGCTCTCGGTTGTTTAAACGGTGCTCCGATGCTCTGTTGGCGGCCGAAATCCTCCTCCTTCTTCCTCCTCTCTCTAACTCCTTGAAAGAGAGTGCTTAAGAGAGAAATGAGGAATTGATCCTCTATTTCCGACCTTAACAGAGCAGGAAATCATCTGGGTTGTTGGATCTTAATTAAAGAAAACGAACGACTCAGATCTGTACAGAAATCCTCAAACCTGGCCTGAACACGGCCTCGCACCCAGCCGTGTGCTCGATCCAGGCATGATCGTCGAACGCAGAAAAACTACACGGTAAAGACATGCCCGTGTCTCAACCTGACACGCCCGTGTCGGGTCCTCGACATGCCCGTGACCGGAGGCATGTCACATATAACCGTCACGCCAACCGTCACATCTCTCGGGAACACGGGTACTGATATGGGTAGGCACATGCCCGTGTTAGATGACACGCTCGTGTCAGATGACACGCCCGTGTCAGTCTGCCATGTTTCCTGACGTGTCCTTCTCTGGATACAGCCGACCAAAACACCGAGCAATACACAGCCTTGGACACACCCGTATCCTAGGCCGTGTACCCCTATACAGGCACCAAAATCTCTTTTGGACGCGTCCAACTCGATAACGATTTTCGGGGCGTTACAGTACTCGCCCAACCTGAGTGAGCTCCCCCAAGAAGTCGCCTAGTTGCTAGGGGGAGGGCTATAAATAAGACTCATCTCTACTTGGATTTGCGACCCCAGAGGTACGTGTAAAATGACTTTGTAATCTCACAAAAGATCTCGACCACCTTATTTCATAGAATTCGAGCTGAGCCTTTGGATCCTTTCTTCAGAGAGATAGGTTGCGTGATAGCGACTATCCATCTTAGTCGCCGCCTTGACTTAATCGCCAGCTAGAATCTACCTCGTACTCTACTCGGCCATATTTGGTTGCGGAGGGGAAGCTTTTTCTAAGCATCGATTATGTGGGGGGGACCTCTCTGCTGCAATGCCTGAGGTCCTTTTTGTTGCCTATCTGTTTATGTGTCCCAGCCAGTTAGCTGTCGAGCCCGATAATCTTAGGTTGCCTTGATCCAAATTTTAGAGTAGGGATTTTCTCGGCTGCAACATTTTGGTGCGGTGAGCATGGATCGCAGCCGAGAAGAAAAGTTTCGCGATTAGGTGAGATGGTGAATGGAGGTGAGAATGAGGTGATAGTCGGCAACTCAGCTGGAGTCAGTAACTCGCCGAGAGGAAACGACTTTGTGACAGTGGCAATGTTCGAAGAGTTCGCAAGGAGGATCGAGAGGAGCATACCGGTTGGGTACCCTCCTCGCCCCGATATCACGACGACCTCGACTCGTCGCGTTCCGTTAGATGAGGAAGTGCCACATAGGCAACCAGGGAAGAAGCGAGCAAGAGAGGGACAGGAGCGACCAATGCAGTCGCGACAAGATCCGACGAGCAACCAGAGGATGCAGTTTCGAGATGTGGAATAGCTGTATAGATATCATGATACTCGCCAAGATAATGAGTATGAGAGGATACTCACGAGTATGAAACTCATCATCGCCAATAAGGGAGGAGCCCCTTTCGTGACAATATTCTAGCAGCCCTAGTTCCTGAAGGCTTCAGAGAGCCCGTCTGGACCTACTACACCGGCAGAGATGACTCGGTAAGGCATCTTCAATGGTTTGAGGACGTGATGTCAATCTGCAACATGACTGATACTTTCAAATGTAGGTTCTTCTCCATCACCTTCAAGAAGAATGCAAGACTAGTTTCACTAGTTGCCCGAAGGTTCCATCTAGTACATCGAGAACCTGCGTCGGAGCCTGATAGTAAGGTTTGCGACATCCAAGAAGAGGAAGAAGGAAGTCACCGCTCTTTTTAAAATCAAGTAAGGGCAGCACGAGAACCTCGACCACTACATCTACCATTTTCAAGAAGAGGTTCTAGAAGTCGAGGAAGTGGATTACTTCACCCTAATAATTGATGTAGGCCCGTCCTAAACGCCACTAAACGAACGGAGTATCGATAACGCTCGCTACGCTCAACGCCCTCTTGTCCTCACACTAACGAAATGCAGCAACTACAATTTTTGTTGTTTATCTCTCGTGCTATCGTACGGGTAGCCGAACCGTAAGTGGATCGGATATTGACTATAGACCAAAATCCTCTCCGGCTAAAAGGAACAATATTGATTCCGACGAGCTTGGAGTTGTACCAAAATAGATCCACCAAGAACATCATGATTTCGAAAGTGGTAGGATCTATCCCAACTAAAGAAAACAACGAGGATCACCAATCCTCTTGGGAGTATCAGAAAACAAAACGGAAAATCACATAATCTACTAAGAGTAATACCACAAAAATTAAAGCTTCGAAAATTCACGCAAAAATCGTCCACCACAAGAACAATCTAAGAAGGAAAAATATCTTGAGTAGGAATCTCGTTACCCCTCTCGGAATAGTAGGTCCGAGATTTTGGATCCATGAAAATGATCGCCCTTCCCTCAAAATCCACGGGAAACGCACCACGGATGAAGACCTCGTCCTTCTTCCCCGCTTCACGCCGAAGAAGTTCACCCAAGCCGTTCTTCCTTGCACTTGCTTCTCCTCCACCAAATGTTGGCTTCAAATCCATTGAGAGTGTTGGAGAATAACGTGGGAGAGAGGATTTAGTAAGGAGGCGTGATGGTGAAGAAAGGAGAATAGGAAGAGAGGGAGAGGGGCGACCAAGAGATGAAGGAGGGGAAGGCCCCTTTGGGCGGCGGCAAGGAGAGAGGGAGGAGGAAAATAGGAGATTAGGATTGGAGGAATCCTTGATTTTAATTTCAATATTAGTATAAATGATAACAAGAGTTTTGGCCTTATATAAGGTTTACATCCAAGGGGCTATTAGCAACCCAAATATTAGTGGCTAAGCGCACACCACAAGTTCCAAATGATAGAAATAAAAATAGTTTAATATAAGCCATATGAATGGATAAACGCAGACCACAAACTAGCAAGATAAAGTAAATTTAAATATTGTTGCGTGGGCGAAGATTGTAGCCGTGACCGCTACGGAGTCAAAAGTCTTTGGCCGGTGGAGCATCATCATCAACTTACGCCACTACCCCATGATTACCAAGTGCACCATGGATGCCGTCTTCCTTCGCCATGGTCGTCGCCATGGCTGTCGCCATCGTCGTCACCAAGTTGGCCATCATGGTGGCCGTCTCCATGGCCGTCGCCATCAATCCTCCCCCGCTCAAAAGGACTCATCACCGATGAGTGGGTGGGAAGGTAATGGCGTAAGAGATCCTCATCGAGAAGAGCCACCTCCGAGGCAGAGAGCCAAGAGTCATCTGAAACAGGGCGGCCATGCCACCTGACCAAAAACCTGTGAATGTCACCGTCGGGAGTGGGAAACACTGCATCATGCAAAATCCTGTCAGGCAAGAAAGCGGTTCAGGGGAACCTTGGAAATGCGTTAGGCAAAGAGGAAAAACAGGGTTCATCATCTTTATGCAACATACCTCCCGATGAATTCGAAGGGGAGAGCGATCCAGAAATAATCTCACCCCCACCCCATGAGAAGGTATTGTGGAAATATTAAACGGGGAGATAAAAAGTTCAGGTGGTGGAGCGACATAAAGCGTTAAATCCGAAACGTTAAAAACAGGGGAAATTCCACAATCAACGGGTAACTTTAATAAATATGCATTTTCGCCTAGCTTCTTTAAAACTCGAAAAGGACCGACTCTCCTATTTGCCAATTTCTTTACGGTGCCCGAAGGCATCCGTTCCGGGATAAGACGAACCATTACCAAATCACCAACATTCAAGGGGACTGCTCTCCTATATACGTTAGCATTCGATTGATAAATAGCATATTGCTTAGCTAACGTCTCGCTAATGTGTTTGTGGAGAGTGTGAACGTGCGAGGCGAAGTCCTGTGCAAATTGACTGGATTTGAAAGATGGTGGTAGCGGAACCAAGTCAAGAGGTACGGGTGCCTTGTATCTATGCACGATCTCATTTGGAGATAAACCGGTGGACCTATTCTTAGAATTATTGTAAGCTAATTGAGCATGAGGAAGAATAAGGTCCCACGTACCTTTATGATCACCCACTAAACAACGAAATAATCCACCTAAGCTTCGGTTAACCACATCCGTTTTCCCATCCGTTTGGGGATGATAGGCTGATGAGAACATAAGGCGAGTACCCAAAAGCTTCCAAAGTGTTTTCCAGAAGTACCTAGTAAACTTAACGTCCCTATCAGTCACTATCGTTTTGGGGACGCCCCGATGTGCCATGACCTCCTTGAAGTACAACTTAGCAACATGTGATGCATCGTTGGTGTTGTGACAAGTGATAAAGTAGGCCATTTTGGAAAATCGATCCACTACGACCAGAATGGAATCGTGTCATTGAAATGTCAGGGGTAGGCCCAATATGAAGTCCATGCTAATGTCCTCCCATGAAACGGACGGAATCGGAAGTGGTGTGTAAAGACCAGCGTTGGTATTGTTACCTTTTGCTAATTGACATACACGACAACTCCCTACGATTTTATGGACCATTGGTTTGAGGCCCGGCCAGAAGAATTTATCCTCTACTAATGTTATAGTTTTATCTCGCCCGAAATGTCCACCTAACCCTCCACTATGTAACTCCCATATGATAAACTGCGTAAGGAAGAGCGGGGAATACATAATTGCGTATGCTTAAATAGATAACCGTCACGGATGTAGTATGTAGAGATGGTAGAAGGGGATTTGTCTTGAGCAGTTAACTATATATCCTTAAAATCCAGGCATTGAACATATTCATCCTTAATTCTTTCAAATCCTATGACAGATTCTTCCATTGTAGATAGTAATAGGGTGACTCGACTAAGGGCATCTACCACACGATTTAACGTACCCTTAAGATGCTTAATAATGAACGTGTACTCCTGAAGATAGGAGACCCATTTGGTGTGCCGAAGACTGATTTTATTTTGGGAGTTTACAAATTTTAGCGCCTCATGATCTGATAAGATTACAAATTCTTTGATATAAGATAGTGTCGCAAATGTTGGAGACAACGTATCACTGCATAAAACTCGCGGTCATAATTGGAATAATTTAACTTCGGGCCCGCAAGCTTTTCACTAAAGTAACCTATCAGATGTCCCTCCTGACTCAAAACTCCTCCTATTCCTATCCCTGATGCGTCACATGATAATTCAAACACCTTGCTAAAATCCGGTAATCGTAGTAGTGGGGCTTCGGACATCCATTCCTTAATCGTTTGAAATGCACTAGTGGCCGCTTTAGTCCAAATAAAATCACCCTTCTTCATGCATTCAGTGATTGGTGCCATGATACAACTAAAATTTCGAATGAACCTTCGATAAAATGTTGCCAATCCATGAAAACCTCTAACCTCCCGAATATTTATTGGTTCCGGCCACTCTCTAATAACTTCAACCTTTTTAGGGTCAACATGAATACCTTCGGAACTCACTATGTATCCTAGAAACTCCACGGAAGTCACACCAAATGCGCACTTTTTAAGGTTAATAAATAAATTTTCTTGACGTAATGTGGTAAGGATTTTCCTTAAATGTGTCTAATGGTCCATCTGCGAGAGTCTAAATACCAAGATATCATCGAAGTACACTACCACAAATTTACCCATGTATGGTTTAAATACTCGGGTCATCAACCACGAGAATGTACTCGGTCCGTTGGTGAGCCCCTCTCCAAGCACCAACCACTCATAGAGCCCATCCTTAGATTTAAAGGCCGTTTTCCATTCGTCTCCTTCCTGTATCCTTATTTGGTGGTAACCACTTTTAAGATCCAACTTTGAGAATATAGTGGCTCCGGATAACATATCTAATAAATCATCCAAGCGGGGAATGGGAAACCTATACTTGACAGTGATTTTGTTTATGGACCGGTAGTCTACACACAATCTCCAAGTCTTATCTTTCTTTGGGACCAAAAGGGCAGGGACGACACAAGGGCTCTTACTATATAAATAAATCCCTTTGCTAATAAATCTGAAATTAAAGTTTGTAACTCATCATGTGCGGAGGGATTGAGCCGGTAATGGGGAAGATTAGGTAATGATGAGCCTTGGACGAAATCAATCTTCGTGCTGAATTTCCCTTATGGGTGGCAACTTGGATGGTAAGTCCACCGGATAAACGTCCTTATACTCGTCCAATAGTGTCCGCAGAGAAAATGGTAGGTTCTCTAAAGAGGGGGAATATTCCTTAGCTTGTAGACATAGTAGAGCATAGATGACGCCATCAAAGAAGGTCTCATGCTCTAACTCCTTCTTACTTATCAAGCTTATAGTTTTCTTTTCAGCAGGCACAATTGTGTCTTTGGAGGCAATCAACAGATCCTTAGGCGGTGTGGGTTTCAAGACAATGATCTTACCATTAAGCTTGAACTCATAGGTGTTGGCCTGGCCAAAATGAGTCACGTCATAATAATAAAGTCATGGGCATCCTAGTAGTATATGACAGACGTCCATTGGAATTGTAAGACCCCCCTTTTTTTCTTTTTCAACACCAGGGTCTTAGGCCCAGAACCGCCGTTTTGCGGTGACGCCTTCATGCCCTGAAAGGGTCATCACCACAAAGCGCCGATTCTGCCGGCCAATTCGATCACAGAAAAGTAGCAAAACAAGTAATTACAAACTAGCAGTACACAGAAAATCACATATCATAGTAAATAAATCTCCACGGAGGGAGTGTCCACAAAAAAATACATTAGAGTACTAAAATACGGGCTTATGACTGGTACATCATGTCCTCACTACAAATCACTCTTGCGGAAGCAAAAGCAAACAATCTACTCAAGGTCGAGACTCACGGTCTCGGCTGTATGAACTCCAGAGCTAGACTGCCCCATCTCGAAGCGCACCGGTCTCTGGGGCTGCTCCTCCATGCTGGGCTCCACGATTCACTAAAATGATGCGGTTCGAAAACTGTTATTCTAAAAGACTAAGTCATATCATCCTCCACCCCTTCCCCCATGGCTCCTAGGCACCGAGCGGAGAGGAAGAAAGGGGAGGACTTGAAGGTGAAGAATAATCAAAAACAGATGGCAGCGGACCTATACTAGCAATTCTATAATAGGTATGGTCAATAAGCTGAAACATGAAAAGTAACCTTCACTTATGTGAGAACACATAAGCCAAGGGGTCTTATGCAAGGCTCCCATCATATAAAAAGTCTCATACCATTTTATACGTTGGGGTGTCGGTTATCAAACAACAGTAAATATATATATCAAAATTGACCTTAATTTAAAAGCTTGCCCACACAAGCTTATAGACCAAGGGGTCGTTTTGCAGGGCTGTTGGGTACATTGGAATAAATGTACCTGATTTGAAGAAGCCTCACCCTACTCAATGATATACATCAAAATGTATTTGATGTGGTTTTGAGTTTAGTTGTGCAGGTTAAGTATTTGTAGGGAAAGCTGAAAAGTTTCTAAGTCCATGTGTCAACACCCAGAAGAAAAGTGTCGACACTTAAGAAGACTTGTGTCGACATCTAGAGAAGCAGTGTCGACACTTGGAGTAATTGTGTCGACACCAGGAATGCAGAGTCGATACCAGAAGTAAAGTGTTGGCACATACAGGTTGTGTCGACACTCAATGAAGAAATGTCCAGTGAAGCAGTGTCGACACTTAGCAGCAGTGTCGACACCCAGAGGAACTTTGTCTGCATCAGAAAGTGTCGACACTTGGAGGCTGTGTCGACACTCAGCAAATTTCAACAGAGTCTAAGTACAAGTGTCGACATAATGAAGAATGTGTCGACACACAGCAGAAGACTCAACACATAAAGAAAGTGTCGATACTTGGAGGCTGTGTCGACACTCAGCAAATTTCAATAGAGTCCAAGTACAAGTGTCGACATAATGAAGAATATGTCGACACATAATAGAAGACTCAACACATGAAGAAAGTGTCGACACTTGGAGGCTGTGTCGACACTCAGCAAAGTTCAACAAATTCTAAGTACAAGTGTCGACACAAAGGAGAAGTGTCGACACTCAGAAAGTATCAACACAGAAGGCATGTGTCGACACCAAGAAGATATGTCGACACTGAACAAGTTCAACACAAGAAGATGTGTCGACACAAAGGAGTTCTATCGACACTTACAAGAATTCAACTAAGTACTAAAGAACAAGAAATTGTGTCGACACACAATATCAGTGTCGACACATGTTGAAGAAGCAGTGTCGAGAAGAAATTTCTACAACATATGGAGTTGTGTCGACACCTTGAAAGGCTAGTGTCGACACTTAGTCTACTTGTGTCGACACTTGCTCTATAAGTGTCGACACTTAAAGACTGACTGTCTCGACACTTTCAGACAGTTACAAATATTTCAAGAAGTGACTGAATGACATGACAACTGCCATTCCAGCCGGTCTACTGCAATTGTCAGAGATGTCAGAAAGCTGTTAGGAACCGGATCAGCCGGTCACCATGAAAAAGGCCTATATAAAGGCTTATTCTATCAACAGAAGAAGATGATTGAAGACAGATTAACAACAATAAATTGAAGTGATCAGAAGATCTAAGTAGTTGGAGAGAGAGATCTCCTTTCGAGAAGACAGCTATTGAACCAGGCTGTGAAGAAAGTTTCAGACCTAATTCTGATTCTTAAGTTAGCAGTGATTGAAGATTAGCTGCAGAGAGACTCAACCCTATTGTGTTCTACATTCAAGAAGCTTTGAAGAAAGCCAAGTGAGGTTGATCTCAGCAGAGTTCTTTCAAGAACTCATCAAGAAACCTATCAACTCTTCTCTCTTATTCTGAGTTGAGGTTATATACATTGTATTTTTAATTTCTTATAGGATCCTTAGGGATCTGAGTTGTAAGCCTGAAATTATAAAGGCTGAGTGGTAGGGCCTGTGTACCTGAGTGTAGGAGATTCATTTCTCTGAGTGTAGGCCTTGTGGCTGAGTGTAAGTCTTTGAGAAGACTGAGTGGTAGGGTTGTTGAGCCTGAGTTGTAGGAGTGGGATCACTCTGAGCTGTAGGAACCTAGTTGGGGTTCTGAGTGTAAGATTTGAGGATCTGAGGAATAGTGGAGGAGTTTGCCCGAATCTAGTACACTACTAGATAGGCGAAGGGGGAAAGTGGATGTACCCAAACCTTGGGGAACCACTATAAAACTGTGTGTACTTTGTGTGTGTATGATTCTGTGGTTGCTATTCTATGTTCTGTGAAATCTGTGATTAAATCTGCCTAAAAGTTTAAAAAGATTAAAGTCACCTATTCACCCCCACTCTAGGTGATTAGGTATAATTTCTTTCAAGTGGTATCAAAGCGAGGTTGCTCAAAAAAGACATAACTGTCTGAGTAAAAGATCCTGTTGGCAGATTCAGTATAATCAAGTGCAGAATCAAGAAAATCAAGAAAATGGGTTCAATAGAGAATCACAAAGAACTTGGATCCATGAAGTTGCCAATTTGCAGAAAGGAGATTTTTGGCATTTGAAAAGAAAGGGTTAGACTATTTATGGAGGCCTCTGACCCTAGAATCTATATCACAGTCAAAGAAGGGCCATATGTGCCTATGAAAGTATCAGTCCTGGATGCAAATTAGAGAACTCCTAAGGACTTTTCAGAGATGACAAAAGATGAGATAATTCTGGCCACTATGGACAAGAGGGCTCAGAATATCATTGTAAGTGCAATAGATGATGCTACATTTCAGAACTTGATACACTATAAAACATCAAAGGAGATGTGGGATACTCTGATAGTGTACATGGAGGGTTCTGAAGAAGTTAGACAAGACAGGAAGTCTTTGTTAAACCAAGAGTATGAGAGCTTCAGACAAGGAAGGTCTGATAGTATAACAGAATGCTACAAGAAATTCTATAGTATTGTCAATGAGTTGATGTCTTATGGAAGAGAATTCAGCAACTATGAGCTGAATGATAAGTTCTTGAGGTCCCTAACAAAGGACTGGGATACCAAGATTTGTGCCATAAGGGAAATGGCCAAGTTAGCAGACATTCCTCCTCCAACATTGTTTGGAAAGCTGTTATCCTATGAAATGCGGCTAATGGTAAGGAAAGAAGAGGAGAAGACTACCAGAGTTGAGCATAAAGAAAGAACTATGGCATTCAAGACAGAAGACACCAAGAAATATAAAAGTAAGTCTCCATCTCCTCCTCCAAAAGTTGCTGAGACTGAGTCAGATGAATCAGAAAGCAGGAATTCTGAAAGCAGTGAGAGTGATGAGGACTTTGCAGCTTTCACAAGACATTTTCAGAAGATCCTAAAGAAGAAATAGTGGAGGTCTAAGCCATCCACTTTACAGAAGTCATCAAAGTATGACAAGAGAAAGCCCAAGACAAGTAAAGCAACATCTTCAAAGATAGTCTGTTATTATTGTAACAAACAGGGACATGTTGTTGCTGACTGTCCAGAGAAGAGGAGAGAGTCAATAGATAAGAAGAAGACTCAAATCAAGGGCAAGAAGGAAAGGTCCTTTGTTGCTAAAAAGGACAAAAGTCTGTCAGATATGTCTTCTTCAGAAACTGATTCAGAAGCTGAAGCTTACATTGGACTGTTTACTGAAGAAGAGGAAGAGGATTTCATCCAATTAATGAACTCTATATATGAGAAAGAGGACAATCAGTGCCAAGGACTGATGGCCTTTTCAGAAGGAAATAAAATCGAGGATCAGCCTGGACCTAGTCTGGTACAAAATTGTTCTTCAAGTTCAGTTTCTTGTGTTGGTTCAAAATCAGATTCATCAGCATCAAGTGATGAGAGTGAATCTGAATCTGAAGGAGATATTCATCAATTGATTGATGAATATAGAGTAGTGTTGCAAGCTTTGAAGAAAAGCAAATCCTTGGCCAAAAGTCAGGCTAAGGAAATTGCCGGTCTTAAAGTTGCTGCAACAGATTTTGATAAGTTGATTGATCAAAAACTAAATGAAATAGCCAGGCTGAAGAACATAACTGTTATTCAGATGGAAACTATTGCATTCAAGAATGATCAAATCAGAAATCTGGAGATTAGTCTTCAGAAAGAGAGAGACATAGTTGCAAGGTTTTCTAAACCAAAGTCTGTTCTACCTTTGATAGATTAATTTGTACATCAAAAGGGTAAAACTGGATTAGGGTTTACAAAACCTGCTAGGACTGTTCAGTCTAAGTCTAAGGGCAAAGCCCCAGTACTCAATAGGTCTGCTGAAGATAAAACAGCCAGGGTTGTACATAAGCAAAGGTACAATAGGTTTGAGTGCTGGTGTTGTGGCAAGGTAGGCCACTTTGCCATAGAATGTTGGCACAATTCTAGTGCCAAGATGAGTAGCAATCTGCCTGCTAGAAAAGCTACAGGTAGTTTTGTTAAGAGGCAAACTAACCAGCACCAAGGACCCAAGAATTCTTTGGGTTCTAAGGTTAACTAATCTGTTTTGCAGGTGAGTCCAAGTGACCATGCCCCAATATGGTACTTGTACAGTGGATGTTCCAGGCATATGACTGGAATTAGGGGATTGCTAAAAGACTACACACCAATCAAGGATGGTCCTAAAGTCACCTTTGGTGGTTCTGAAAAAGGAATCATCAAAGGTTTTGGTAACATTTCTAGCAACCTTATAACAATTACTCAAGTGGCTTATGTTAAAGGTTTGAAACACAACCTCATTAGTATAAGTCAACTGAGTGATTTAGGATATGACATCTCATTTGTCAAAGATGGTTGTCATATCAGGAGGTCAAATGATCAAGAGATCATTCTGACAGGTTATAGGAAGAGAAATGTCTATTGTCTAGACATTATGTGTGAGAACAATATTTCTCTAGTGTGTCTTGTAGCTGATGAGAAAGTTTCTCATTGTGTCAAATAACACAAGAGGCTAGCCCATCTCAACTACAAGATAATTGGCCAACTCTTTAGCAAAGAGTTAGTGAGAAATGGTCCTTAGGTTAAGTGTATTAAAGATGGAATATGCTCAGCTTGTCAAAAGGGCAAGCAGACTAGATCCACCTTTAATAGCATTGAAAACAAAGATGTTGTGAGGTGCTTATATCTCTTGCATATGGATCTCTTTGGTCATATGCCAGTTCACAGCCTAGGTAGGAAGGTCTACACATTTGTGGCTGTAGATGACTACTCAAGGTTTTCCTGGGTGTTCTTCCTTAGACAGAAATCTGAAACACCTAGTATCTTCTATAATTTTGTCAAACAAATTCAGGATGAGTTAGACAGTACAGTGGTCAAAATAAGAAGTGACCATGGTACTGAATTCCAGTCTGATAGTATGACAAAGCTATGTGAAGAGTTTGAGATATTTCAGGAATTTTCTTCACCAAGAACACCTCAGCAAAATGGCATTGCTGAAAGAAAAAAAATAGAACCTTGATTGAGGCTGGTAGAACCCTATTAAGTGACACATCTCTCCCAGAATATTTCTGGGCTGAGGCAGTAAATACTGCATGTCATGTAATTAATAGGGCTACTATCACTAAGAGCCACAATAAGACCCCCTATGAGATTGTGAAAGGCAGAAAACCAAATCTATCATATTTCGGGATCTTTGGTTGTAAATGATATATACTTAACAATGATAAGTCTTACTTGACCAAGTTTGCTGTCAAATCCCAAGAGGGGATCTTTGTTGGGTACAGCAATAATAGTAAGGCTTATAGAGTCTACAACTTGACTACTCAAGTTGTAGAAGAGTCAGTACATGTAGTATTTGATGAAGCTAGACTCATTAACAATGAATTGTCTAGAAGTATTTGCAGCTCCATAGGTGTGACTAAGAAGATGGACAAGCTCACTATTGAAGAAGGATCTACTGCAAGTCAGCATGTGGATGATAGTGGTTGTTGTCCAGGTGGAGTACTAGATGCACCTGATGCAGAAGAAGACCAAGGAGTGCAGCAAGTTGAAGAAGCTGAAGGAGTACAACCTGAAAACAGGCTGCCTCCAGCTAATAGACATCTAAAAGATCATCCAGCAATTCAAATTATTGGTGATCTAAGTCAAGGGGTACAAACAAGGAGCAGAAATCTAAGTTCAGTACTCTACTCCAGTTTTCTATCCCAAGTTGAGCCAAAGAAGTTTGAAGAAGCCATCCTAGACCCTCATTGGATTGAGGCAATGCAAGAGGAGCTGAACCAGTTTAAAAGATGCAAAGTCTGGGAGCATGTTCCTAAACCAAAAGACCACAACATAATTGGAACTAAGTGGATCTTTAGGAACAAGATGGATGAACATGGAGTGATTATCAAGAACAAAGCAAGACTGGTTGCTAAAGGATATAGGTAGGAAGAAGGTATTGACTTTGATCAGACCTTTGCTCCAATAGCCAGACTGGAGGCAATAAGAATGTTCTTGGCCTATGCAACTTATCAAGGGTTTAAAGTATACCAAATGGATGTTAAGTCAGCTTTTCTGAATGGAAATCTGAAGGAAGAAGTCTATGTGGAACAACCATCAGGGTTTGTTGATTCAACTCAACCTAATTATGTTTATAGACTTAGGAAGGCATTGTATGGGTTAAAACAAGCCCCTAGGGCTTGGTATGAAACCCTGTCTATTTTCCTCATTTAGAATAAATTCACAAGGGGGAAAATAGACAAGACTCTATTCCTTAGGGAATGCAGAGGCAAGATCATTCTAGTCCAAATATATGTAGATGACATCATATTTGGGTCTACTGAAAATAGTCTTTGCAGAAAGTTTGCAAAAGTTATGCAAGGACAATTTGAAATGAGTAGTATGGGGGAACTTAAGTTCTTCTTGGGTCTCCAAGTTAGACAGACTGAGAATGGTTTATCCATATGCCAGTCTAAGTTCACTCTAGAATTAATAAGGAAGTATGGTATGGAATCATCCAGTACCATGAAAACTCCTATGGGGTCAAGTATGTCTCTTAGCAAAGATGATGCAGGGAAACCTGTAGATGAGACTATGTATAGAGGGATAGTTAGCTCCCTATTATATTTGACTGCAAGTAGACCAGATATCATGTAGTTATTTTGCAGGTTGCAAAGAAGATAGGAAAAGTACATCAGGTACCTGTCAATTCCTAGGTGGAAGACTGATTTCATGGAGTAGCAAGAAACAAACAAGTGTGGCTATCTCCACAGCAGAATCAGAGTATGTGGCTGCAGGAAGTTTCTGTGCTCAACTTCTATGGATACAACATCAGCTAGAAGACTATGGTATACAAGTAAGTAGAACACCTATATTTTGTGATTCTACTAGTGTTATTTCTATTGCAAACAATCCTATCTCCCATAGTCGGACTAAGCACATAGAAATAAAATACCATTTTCTAAGGGAACATGTGGAAAAAGGAATATTTCACTAGAGTATGTTAATACAGATAATCAGCCAGCTGACATGTATACTAAGCCCTTAGATGAAAACAAATTCAATAAGTTTAAAATTGAATTAGGTATGATAAACTTAGAATAGTTTACAAAAATTGGCTAAGTAAAATAGTGTCGACACACAGAGTTGTTAGTGTCGAGACAGTGAATTGGTGTCGACACTTCAGAGAAAAGACGTCGACACATCTAGAAAGTAAGTGTCGACACTTCAGAGAATTAGTGTCGACACATGTTGTGTAGGTGTCGACACATCCAAGGTGGTGTCGACACTTAAGATTTATACAGAATTAGACAAGAAAAGTCTCGACTAAGTGTCGAGCTAAGTGGTGTTGACACATAAACAAGTGTCGACATATATATTATGTCGACTATACTTGTGTCGATACATAGTTGTCGAGACATTATAAGTTTGTGTCGACACTTTTCAACAGTGTCGACACAATTTGAGTATTTTGACGCGCCCTTTCATCTTCGATTCTAGAAAGGTATAAATAGGATTTCGCCATTGTCTGTCGACACACTCACCAAAGTTTCGAGACCAAACTTGTGTGTCGACACCTCTCTTCTCTCAATTCAAATTTCTTCAAACCCTAATGGCGCCCAAGCTGGAAGAGAATATGAATGAAGGTTATGAACTGGTGCGGCATGCTTTTGATGACGAGGAACCAGATATCAAAGGCGTGATAACCCTAATCGCAGAGACTGGGTTAGAGTTTCTGGTTTCAGAGCCGATCAAGATTTGGAAGAAGGAGGTCTTGGAATTCCTGAATGGAGCAACAATAGATGACTCAGGACTCAAGATAAAGTCTAGAGTTCATGGGGCTAAGGTGAAGGTCTCACCTAAGAGTCTGAGAAAGGTGTTGGGTACATTGGTTTAAATGTACCTGATTTGAAGAAGCCTCACCCAACTCAATGATATACATCAAAATGTATTTGATGTATTTTGAGTTACTTGTGCAGGTTAAGTATTTGCAGGAATGAAGCAAAAAGTTTCCAAGTCCATGTGTCGACACCCAGAGGGAAAGTGTCGACAGTTAAGAAGACTTGTGTCGACACCCAGGCAAGTAGTGTCGACACTTGGAGTCATTGTGTCGACACTAGGGATGCTGAGTTGACACCAGACAGAAAGTGTCGACACAAGGAGCTGTGTCGACACTCAGTGAAGAAAAGTGCAGTAAAGCTGTGTCGACACTTAGCAGCAGTGTCGACACCTAAAAGAACTGTGTCTACACCAGAAAGTGCCGACACTTGGAGCTGTGTCGACACTCAGCAAAAGTTAGCAAAGACTAAGTATAAGTGTCGACACCCAGAACAATGTGTCGACACACAATAGAAGAGTCATCACTTGAACTAAGTGTCGACACCCAGAACAATGTGTCGACACACAACAGAAGAGTCAGCACTTGAAGTAAGAGTCGACACCCAGAACAATGTGTCGACACACAACAGAAGAGTCAACACTTGAAGAAAGTGTCGACACAAGAAAGTATGTGTCGACACTCAGCTGAAGACTAAATACTTGAAAAAAGTGTCGACACATGGAGCTGTGTCGACACTTAGCAAAGATCAGCAAGTTCAACAAATTATTCTAAGTACAAGTGTCGACACTAAGGGAATGTGTCGACACACAGCTGAAGTCTCAACAGAAGAAGAAAGTGTCGACACAAGGAGCTGTGTCGACACTCAGCAAGTATCAACACTGAAGACATGTGTCGACACCAAGAAGCAGTGTCGACACTTAACAGATTCAACACATGAAGATGTGTCGACACTTAGAAGAATTCAGCAAAATACAGAAGTACAAGTACTTGTGTTGACACTCAATTTCAGTGTCGACACCTGAAGAAGAAGCTGTGTCGAGATATAAGATCTACAACACAAGGAGTTGTGTCGAAACCTTATAGACTAGTGTCGACACTTAGACAACTTGTGTCAACACTTGGTCTATAAGTGTCGACACTTAAAGACAGAAAGTCTCGACACTTTCAGACAGTTAGAGAATTTTCAAGAACTAACTGGATGACTTGACAGCTGCCATTCCAGCCGGTCTATAGCACCTGTCAGAGTTGTCAGAATTCAGTTATGGACCGGACCAGCCGGTTACCATGAAGAAGGCCTATAAATAGGCTTATGCTGTCTACAGATTTGAAGAAGTGGTTCAAGTGATCATTCACAAGAGAAACACACAAGAAGATCTAGCTTTCAAGTGAAGATCTAAGAAGTTGGAGAGAGAGAGAGCTCCATCCAAGAAATCAGTGATTGGAACCATACTGAGAAGAAGGGTTCAGATTTATTCAAAATCCTAAGTAGCAGAGATCAAGGATCAACTGCAGAAGGAGTCAATCTTATTGAGTTCTACTTTCAAGAAGCTTTGAAGAAAGCTAAGTCAGATTGATTTCAGCTGAGTTCTTCCAAGAACTCATCAAGAAACTCACATCTCATCTCTCTATTCTCTGAGTTGTTGAGTTAATATTATTGTATTCATTTGTATCTTGTAGGATCCTTTGGATCTGAGTCTTATAAGCCTGTAATTATAAAGGCTGAGGGTAGGAGAGTTATATCTCTGAGTGTAGGCCTTGGTGGCTGAGTGTAGGCCTTGGTGGCTGAGTGTAGGCCTTGGTGGCTGATTGTATGCCTTTGTGGCTGAGTGTAGTATTCGTGGAAAAGCTGAGTTGTAGGGCCTTGGGACTGAGGTGTAGGAGCCAGTTTTGGGTTCTGAGATAGTGGAGAAGTTTGGCCGAATCTAGTACACTGCTAGATAGGCGAAGGGGGAAAGTGGATGTATCCAAACCTTTGGGAACCACTATAAAACTATGTGTCTGCTGTGATTGTGGTTTGCTGTGAATGTTGTGTGATTGCTGTGCAATAGTAGCTTAAATTCTGTAATTATAAGTTGCATTCTGCCTTAAAAGTCAAAAAGAATTTGGTCACCTATTCACCCCCCCCCCCCTCTAGGTGTTTTGGTACTATATCTTTCAAGTGGTATCAGAGGGAGGTTCCTCAAAAAGGACTAACAGTCTGAGGAAGATCCTATTGGCAGATTCAATCTAAGTCAAATTACAGATTCAAGAAAATCAAGAACCATGGGTTCCACTGAAAATCACAAGGAATTGGGATCCATGAAGCTACCTATATGCAGGAAAGAGATCTTTGGGATATGGAAGGAAAGGGTGAGGTTGTTTATGGAAGCCTCAGACCATAGGATTTACATCACAGTAAAAGAAGGGCCATATGTGCCCATGAAGGTGTCAGTATTAGATGCAAATCAGAGAACACCAAAGGATTTCTCTGAGATGACTAAGGATGAAATTGTTCTAGCTACTATAGATAAGAGGGCTCAGAACATTATCGTGAGTGCCATAGATGATGCAACTTTTCAGAATCTGATACACTGTAAGACAGCTAAAGAGATGTGGGAAACTCTTATTGTGTATATGGAGGGTTCTGAAGAAGTAAGGCAAGACAGAAAATCCTTGATAAATCAAGAGTATGAAAGTTTTAGACAAGGAAAAGCTGATAGCATAACTGAGTGCTATAAAAAGTTCTACAGGATAGTGAATGAGCTCATGTCCTATGGCAGAGAGTTCAGCAATTATGAACTCAATGACAAGTTTCTAAGGTCCCTAACTAAAGATTGGGACACCAAGATCTGTGTCATTAGAGAAATGTCTAAGTTGGCTGAAATTCCTCCACCTACACTGTTTGGCAAACTACTGTCTTATGAAATGCAGTTGACAGTTAGGAAAGAAGAGGAGAAATCAACAAGAGTTGAACATAAGAAAAGGACAGTGGCCTTCAAACAGAAGCCCTCAGAAGGTACAGAGGTAAGTCACCAACTCCACCTCCAAAGGTTCCTGAAACTGAGTCAGAAGAGTCAGCAAGTACAAAGTCTGAAAGCAGTGAAAGTGATGAGGACTTTGCTGCCTTCACAAGACATTTTCAAAAATTCTTAAAGAAGAAACAGTGGAGGTCAAGGCCATCTACTTCACAGGGAAAGGAAGACTCTTATCAGAAAAAGAAGTCTTCAAAGAAAGACAAGAAAAAGTCAAAGTCTAGCAAAGCTACACTATCAAAAATTGTGTGCTATTACTGTAATAGACAAGTTCATGTGATAGCAAATTGTCCTGAGAAGAGAAAGGAGTCTAGTGACAGGAAGAAAACTCATTTCAAAGGCAAGAAAGAAAAGTCATTTGTTGCCAAAAAGGAGAAGACTCTATCAGATATTTCTTCTTCAGAAACTGAGTCAGATGCAGAGGCATATATAGGGTTGTTTGCTGAAGAAGAAGAAGAGTTCATGCAGATTATGGATTCTATATATGAACAAGCAGACAGTCAATGCCAAGGGCTAATGGCATTGACAGAAAGTGACAAAATCCTGGAGCAGACAGGACCTAGTAAGGTACAACATTGTTCTTCCAGTTCAATTTCTTGTGCCAGTACAGAATCAGATTCATCATCATCAAGTGATGAGAGTGTATCTGAGTCTGAAGAAGATATTCATCAGCTGATAGATGAATATAAAGTTCTGTTGCAAGCTTATAAGAAGAGCAAGTCCCTAGCCAAAAGTCAGGCAAAGGAAATTGCTAATCTCAAAGCTATGGCAACTGATTTTGAGAAGTCTTTTGATCAAAAGCTTAATGATATAGCCAAACTGAAGCACATAACTGTGATTCAGATGGGGACTATCACATATAAGAATGATCAAATCAAGAGTCTGGAGATTAATCTTCAGAAGGAGAAGGACTTAGTTGCTAGGTTTTCTAAACCTAAGTCAGTTTTTCCCATAATTGATGAATTTGTTCATCACAAAGGTAAAGCTGGACTGGGATTTACTAGACCTGCAAGGACTGTTCAGTCCAAGTCCAAGTCCAAGGGCAAAGCCCCAACACTCAACAAGTCAGTTGTAGACAAGACAGCAAAGACAGTACCTAAGCAAAGGTATAATAAGTTTGAGTGTTGGTGTTGTGGCAAGGTTGGCCACTTTGCAATGGATTGTTGGCACAATGCTAGTGCCAAAGTGAGTAAAAAACTGCCTATTGGAAAACCAGTAGGTAGCTTTGTCAGGTTGCAAACTAACAAGTACCAAGGAACCAAGAATTCTTTGAGTTCTAAGGTTCACTAATCTGTTTTGCAGGTGAGTCCAAGTGGCCATGCCCTAATATGGTACTTGGACAGTGGATGTTCCAGACATATGACTGGAACAAGGGGTTTACTAAAGGACTACATACCCATTAAGGATGGTCCAAAAGTCACCTTTGGTGGTTCTGAAAAAGGGATCATCAAGGGTTTTGGTAACATATCTAACTCCTTTATTACAATTACTCAAGTGGCATATGTTAAAGGTTTGAAACATAACCTTATTAGTATAAGTCAATTGAGTGATGTAGGATATGACATCTTATTTGTGAAAGATGGTTGTCATATCAGGAGGTCAACTGATCAAGAGATCATTTTGACTGGTTATAGAAAAAGGAATGTCTACTGCTTAGACATTATGGTTGAGAACAATGGTTCTCCAGTATGTCTTGTAGCTGATGAGACAGTCTCTCATTGTGTCAAATGGCACAAGAGGCTAGCCCATCTTAACTACAAGACAATTGGCAAACTCTTTAGCAAAGAGTTAGTGAGGAATGGTCCTCAAGTTAAGTGTGTTAAGGATGGTATTTGCTCAGCTTGTCAAAAGGGCAAGCAGACTAGATCCACATTTAGAAGCATAGAAAACAAAGATGCTGTGAGGTGTTTATACCTCTTGCATATGGATCTCTTTGGTCCAATGCCAGTTCACAGCCTAGGTAGGAAGGTCTATACCTTTGTAGTTGTAGATGACTACTCAAGGTTTTCCTGGGTGTTCTTCTTAAGATAGAAATCTGAAACACCTAGTGTCTTCCATAGCTTTGTCAAGCATATTCAGAATGAACTAGACAGTACAGTGGTCAAGATTAGAAGTGACCATGGTACTGAATTTCAGTCTGAGAGTATGGCAAAACTATGTGAAGACTTTGGGATATTTCAAGAATTTTCTTCACCTAGAATACCTCAGCAAAATGGCATTGCTGAGAGGAAGAATAGAACCTTGATTGAGGCTGGTAGGACCCTATTAAGTGATACATCACTACCAGAATATTTCTGGGCTGAAGCAGTTAATACTGCATGCCATGTTATTAATAGGGCTACTATTACCAAAGGCCTCAACAAGACCCCCTATGAGGTTGTGAAAGGCAGGAAACCAAACCTATCCTACTTCAAGATCTTTGGTTGTAAGTGCTTCATACTTAACAATGGAAAGTCTTACTTGACCAAGTTTGCTGCCAAGTCCCAAGAGGGAATTTTTGTTGGGTACAGCAATAACAGTAAGGCATATATAGTCTATAACTTGTCTACACAAGTTGTAGAAGAATCTGTACATGTAGTATTTGATGAGACTAAACTTATTAACAATGAGTTGTCTAGTAGTGTATGCAGCTCCACATGTATAACAAAGAAGATGGACAAACTCACTATAGAAGAAGGATCTACTGCAAGACAGCAAGTAAAGGATAGTGGCTGCTGTCCAGGGGGAGTACTACATGTACCTTATGCAGAAGAAGTACAAGGAGTGCAGCAAGATGAAGGAACTGAAGAGGTTCAACCAGAAGTCAGGATGCCTCCAGCCAATAGGCGTCTTAGAGATCATCCAGTAGAGCAGATCATTGGTGATCCAAGACAAGGGGTACAAACAAGGAGCAGAAATATGAATGCAGCAATCTACTCCAGTTTTCTATCTCAAGTTGAACCAAATAAGTTTGAAGAAGCCATTCTAGATCCACAATGGACTGAAGCAATGCAAGAAGAGCTGAATCAGTTCAAGAGGTGCAAGGTCTGGGAACTTGTTCCTAAACCTAAAGACCACAATATAATAGGAACCAAGTGGATCTACAGGAATAAGATGGATGAACAAGGGGTCATCATTAAGAATAAAGCAAGATTGGTTGCTAAAGGATATAGGCAAGAAGAAGGTATTGACTTTGATCAAACCTTTGCTCCAGTAGCCAGACTGGAATCCATAAGGATGTTTCTTGCCTATGCAACCTTTCAAGGATTCAAAGTTTACCAGATGGATGTCAAGTCAGCATTTCTAAATGGTAATCTAAAAGAGGAAGTCTATGTGGAACAGCCATCAGGGTTTGTTGATTCAACTTTACCTAATCATGTCTATAGACTTAGGAAAGCTTTATATGGGTTAAAGCAAGTCCCTAGGGCTTGGTATGAAACCCTGTCTAGTTTCCTCATTGAGAACAAGTTCACAAGGGGGAAAATAGATAAGACTCTATTCCTTAGGGAATCTAGAGGCAAAGTAATACTTGTCCAAATATATGTAGATGACATAATATTTGGGTCTACTGAAAGCAGCCTTTGCAAAACGTTTGCAAAACTTATGCAAGGTCAATTTGAGATGAGTAGTATGGGAGAGCTAAAGTTTTTCTTGGGTATCCAAGTTAAACAAACTGAGAATGGTTTATCCATATGTCAGTCTAAGTTCACCCTAGAACTAATAAGGAAGTATGGTATGGATTCATCCAGCACCATGAAGACTCCTATGGGGTGAAGTATGTCTCTTAGCAAGAATGATGCAGGGAAACCTGTAGATGAAACCTTGTATAGAGGGATAGTTGGCTCTCTATTATACTTGACTGCAAGTAGACCAGATATCATGTATGCTACATGTGTCTGTGCAAGGTATCAAGCCTGCCCTAAAGAGTCTCATTTGACAGCAGTCAAAAGGATATTGAGATATCTAAAGGGCACTCCCTATCTAGGCCTCTGGTACCCTAGGAATGGGGATTTTGAACTAACAGGTTATTCAGATGCAGACTTTGCAGGATGTAAAGAAGATAGAAAAAGCACTACTGGAACCTGTCAATTCCTAGGTGGTGGACAAATTTCATGGAGTAGCAAAAAGCAAAAAAGTGTGGTTATCTCCACTGCAGAGTCAGAATATGTGGCTGCTGGAAGTTGTTGTGCTCAACTTCTATGGATACAACATCAGCTTGAGGACTATGGAATTCAGGTAAGTAGAACTCCACTCTTTTGTGATTCTACTAGTGTTATTTCAATAGCCAATAATCTTGTATCCCATAGTAGAACAAAACATATTGAAATTAAATATCATTTTCTTAGGGAACATGTAGAAAGAGAAGATATTTTATTGGAATATGTTAGGACAGATAATCAACTAGCTGATATATATACTAAGCCCCTAGAAGAAGCTAAGTTCAATAGGTTTAAAATTGAACTAGGAATGATAAACTTAGAGTAAGTTTACAGAATTGGTAATGGCTAAGTAAAAAGTTGTCGACACATAGAGATTTCTGTGTCGACACAGAAAGTAGGTGTCGACACTTCAGGAAAAAGGTGTCGACATATCAAGGTAGTGGGTGTCGACACTTCAGAATATTAGTGTCGACACATGTCAAGTAGGTGTCGACACATCCAAAGTGGTGTCGACACTTAAGTCTTACTCAGAATTTTCTAAGTAAAGTCTCGACTAAATGTCGAGTTGAGTGGTGTCGACACATATAATCTGTTGACTAAACTTGTGTCGACACATATGTGTCGAGACATTATAAGTTAGTGTCGACACTTATTGTCAGTGTCGACACAATTTAAGTTAGCTGCCCTCCTTTTCATCTTCAAAACTAGAAAGGTATAAATAGGATTTTTCCTTAGTTAGTCGACACACTTTCAAAAGTTTCGAGACCAAAACTTGTGTGTCGACACCTCTCTTCTCTCAAGACAAATTCTACAAACCCTAATGGCGCCAAAGCTTGAGGAGAATGTCAACGAAGGGTACGAACTGGTGCGGGATGCTTTTGATGATGCCGATCAAGAAATCAAGAATGTGATAACCCTAGTTGCAGACTCGGGGTTGGAATTTCTTGTTTCTGAGCCAATAAAAATCTGGAAAAAGGAAGTTCTGGAATTCCTCAATGGAGCTAAAGTTGACGAATCTGGATTCAAGATCAAATCCAGAGTTCATGGTGCAAAAGTTAAGGTATCCCCTAAGAGCTTGAGGAAGATTCTACATCTGCCTAGAACAAAGGAAGAAGATGAGGTTACTGCTTCAAAAACCAGGGAAGCTCTAATCTGGTGTGGTCTAGATTCTAAACTGAAAATAGGATCTGTGTTTAACAGAAAGGGCATGAACAATCAAGGGAAATTCCTTTCTGAAATTGTTGGAAAGGTAATATTAAGCAAGCCAGGAGGGCATGATAGGATATCTGCCTCTATGTTTAGCATTATGACCAAAATTATCTTCACTCTGAACACTGACTGGTCTGTTATAGTGTTTGAGAAAATCAAGGAAATCCTGAAGAAGCCCAACCTGGGAAGAATTTTAAGTCTTTACCTTGCTGGTGTAATACCTGAAGTTATGGGTCAGGCTGCTGGAAGCAAAATCAACCATATGAGGAAGATGGATTTAAGGATATTCTCCAGATGGGACAGGGTGTTGACTAAGGAGATGCCAACCCCTGAGAAAATAGTTCCTGAGTGTTGAAACCGAAAAATCGGTCTCACGTGGAGTTCGACCCTTGGGGAAGGGGTGACCGCGCACCTACTACCCTCAAGCAAACGATCTAGGCACAAGACTAGGAACACAAGGGACAAACCCAAGGTCTCAGCGTGGAGGACCCGCCGCATACCCGGAAGACTAACTAACTCTTCCCCTCCCAAGCCAAGGGCTGAGCTAAGGCACCTTCGGAGGGCTCTCTTGCCCGACCGGAACATCTAAGGAGGATCTCCAGATCCACTCCTTAACTAGAGGTGCCACCTCGGGTCTATACAAAATGCTCCCCGCCTGCCTTACTATTGGCGCCAAACCGCCCAGCAGCCCTACTCTACGCAGCCCCAATTGGGCCGCCAATAGCGGAACTCCGCTACTCTGAAAGGATGGCAACGGGCCATCAGGGGGTTTCCCGGCATCTATACCTCGGGGCCCACATGGGCGGAGCGGTTCACGAACACGCCGCTCGCCCAAGACAGGAGTAAACCGCATATCCACAGAGCATCACAGATATTAAAAAATATTACAGGAATATAAATTCCATACTCGGCTCGCAGGCCGGAAATATAAACAAAAGGCCTTCGAGGGCCAGCACAAGTTTGGGCTTAAGCCCGCTACTCCCGCCTGGTACTGCAACACCTGTACGCCAACGTCTCGACGAGCGGCGGCCAACTAGTCATCGGTCGGCTAACGGAAGCGGACCAAACATATTGCGCACACCCCCTTTTTGGGGCTTGTGGCGCGCATTCCCTGCAAGCGGCTAAATAAACAACTTCCTCGGAGTCTTCTCCGGGAACCCCAGAACATCACCAATCCGGCTCACACGTCCGGATGGGCTTCACACAGCATGCCTAAACCCGTACTCGCGCTTCCGGGTGCTAATGCAATTAACTGCGGGACGTACACGTCAACCCTCGGGGAGCTCCCTTCCCCCCACCCGTTGGTGGAGAGGGGCTTCCGTGCAAATATGTAAACCGAAGGCTTCACATGCCCAAGTTGAAACATCGTTACCCTTGTCGCGTGCTTGGCGGCGGGGGCGGGAGAGGAGCTCCGGGTCGATCCTGCTGCATACGGCCGCGTCGGTGGTCGATCCCCACTCCAGGCCGAGCCTTGCTCCAGGCCGAGCCTCGCTCCAGGCCGAGCCTCGCTCCAGGCCGAGCCTCGCTCCAGGCCGAGCCTCGCTCCAGGCCGAGCCTCGCTCCAGGCCGAGCCTCGCTCCAGGCCGAGCTTGTTGCCGGTGGTGAAAAATTAGGGCTTAGCCCCAGGTCGAACCCCACTCCAAGCCGAGCCCTGCTCCAGGCCGAGAGAAAGGAAAGGGGGCCGGGTTGCTGCAGGCGGCTGGAAAAGGGAGTGGCGCGCGGTTGCTGCTGTTTTAGGTGGCCGGAGAGAAAGAGGGAGGCGGGGCTCGGGCTGCCACCAATGTAGGCCGACGGGAGAGAGAAAAAAGGGGGCCGGCTGCGCTGCTCCTTTGCCGGCGACGGGAGAGAGGAAAAGGGGCCGGCTATGCCCTAGCCTCGCCGACGACGGGAGAGAGGGAGTGAGGAAGGGGGCGGCCGGGCTCCAGATCGGCGGGAGAGAGAGAGGGGCGGGGGCGGGCGGCTGCTGTAGATGGCCGGAGAGAGGGAGGGTGGCGGCCGGAGGGAGAGGGAGCGGCGCGGGTCGGCTGTCCTCCTGGCCGAGCCCTAACAGAGAAGCAGAAAAAATCCCCCCTCTAATCCCCCGATGCCTCTTCTCTTTTCTCCTTTTTTCCCTGCTCCCCTTTTTTCCTCTCTCTTTCCTCTTTTCTTTATTTCTTTCTCTCTCCCCGATACCTGCAGTCCCCAGCCCCACCCGCCTCCTTCCTCTTTTATAAATCCTTTTATTTCTGCTGTCTCCCCATACCTGCTGGCCCCCCCCCCCTCTTCCTATCCCCCCACATAACCTATATATATAATATGTTATCTATTATAATATAATGCATAATACTTATATATATATATATAAGTCATATATTATATCTATTATAATATAGTGTATAATATATATATAAATCATAAAGCTATGCGCATAAAACCCCCGTGCGCACGCACGAGAATCCGCACGTCCTCAAACGGGGTCACACCGACTCGTCGTCCATAACACGCCTCTAGGCTGATTTTTGGGGAGGGTCCCACTCGCCCGGCTACGGGGTTGTACACTGAGAAAGTATCACCTTCAAAGAAGAAGAGAAAAACTGCTCCAGTGGCTCAAGTGTCCACTAGCATCTCTGACAGTGAAGAACAAGTTGTCTTCTCACCAGATGAGAATGAGGAAGAGACTGCTGTGATGTCTCCAGCTCCTCAAAATGTTGCTGACATCCAGGGGGGCATCTAGTTGTAGAAGAACCAACTACACTAGATAGTGAGCAAGCAACCAACATTATCCTAGAGGTAATCACAGAACTAAATACTTTAGATTTTCCTATAGAAGATACTGATTTGTCTGATGTTCATCAGCAAACTCAGCTGAATAGCCAAGTCCCAGATGCTATCATGGAAGACACATCTGTTGCAGCTCCAATAGTTACTGATCCAGTAGTTGAAGAGCCCAGAATTTCTCCTGCCAATTCTCCACAAGAATTTACCATGGAAGATTTATTTCTAAATCTGGATCAACAAGACTTTGACAAGGACAATGCTGCTGCTGATAAAGAAAGTGCTCCAATTGAGGGGGAACAAGTGCAAATTCATGAAGACCCTGCCAGGAAAGAGACTGAGAAGGCACCAGATGTGCAGACTGAGAGGCCCCCAAGCCCTAAGGAGAGGGTTGAAATTGCTAGCTCCTCAGCTTCTGAAGATGAGGAGGCTACCAGGGCTAAGAAGTAGAAATTTCAGGTCTTCAGAAGAAGAAGCCAGAGTTACAAGAAGGCTCTCCAAACTATAGCACCACAGCCTATAGTTCGGCAAGCACCATCAGTTGATTATAGTGCACTGATGGTTGCTATGCAGATTAAACTGGATGAGCACAAAAAAACAATTGAGAAGTATGTGGATGAAGGTCAGAAATCATTACAGTTTGATCTAGCCCAGGACATAAAGTCAATAAGATTTGAGATGAATCTTAACAAGAAGGAGATGACAGACTGCTTCCACAAAGGGGGGAATGCAGTGTTGTACTTAGCTACACACCAAGAAAAGATAAAGGCTCAAGTAGATGACATAGCACTGAAGCAGGGGTATGTTCTTGAAAATCAGATAAGGATGAATGACAATTTGACTGCTTCCCATAATGCTATTGTCACAGAAATGAAAAACATAGCTGCTGGACCTTCTACCTCAACTGCTACTATTAAAGCTGAATTTAACAAAGTTTTTCAAGAAGAAATCACTGCTATTAAGACTGCCATTCAAGAATCTCAAAAGCTCATAACTGACAAACTCCAAAGGTTAAAACCTTTCTTTAAAGATGGAGTTAATTATTTGGATAATCAAGTGAGATTTCAGAAAGATGATGTCAGAGATCATATAGAAAGAGAAGTCATAAAGGGGGAGAGAGTGTTAGTCAAGGCCAGATCTGATCATGCCAAGTGGATATCAAATTCTATCAGAGCAACTCTTGGATATCCTCCTCTTTGTGATGATGATAATGTTGCTGAATCTGGAATTCATCCTGCATATCTAGGAGGGGAGCAACCTGAAGTGGCTCAAGTCATATATCCTCCTCCAGATTTTGACATGATTCATGCATATGTACAGTACATGTATAGCCCACCTGGGGTCAAGGACAATATCATTATTGAGAAAGTTGTTCAGCCTATATCTGAAGCCATGCAAGAGGCACTGCAGAAAGAAGAAGAGACTAGATTGTCTAAGAAGAGGTTTAGGGAACAAGCTGATCAAAGACCAGACTTTGAGCAGTGGAGCCCTACCTCTAGGAACATTATATTGACTGCCTGAAAAGCTGCCAAAGATAACATTCAAGACAGGAATAAATGGTTTTCTGAGGCTGAATGGAGGAAACATGAATCAAGGCAGGAGGCCATAGTTCAATATAGAAGGAAGGCCAAGATGGGAAAGCTACCTCCTACTGCTCAGGAGCCTAGCAAGTACTTTCCTAAGCCTTACCATTACTTTGAAATGCAAAAGATCAAAGCAGAAGAACAAAAGAAAAAGGACTTGAAAGGCAAGAAGCATGCTGATGCTGAAGTTGCAGATGCTCCTGTTCAAGCTAAAGTTCAAGCTGGAAAAGGAATAGTGATCAAGGAGCCTGAACAGAAATAGATTTAGAATTTTCTTAAAGTTTACATTGAAATCTGTTTTGATGTAAAAAAAACATTCTGTAAACATTTGAAAATGAATATGACAAATATTAGAACAATGTGTTTTATGTTAAATATATTCCATATTTGTTCTGTGATGATGTCTATGTATACATGTTTGTTTGATACATGTTTATGATTGCCCTGCTATATATAATCCTGTTTTACATCATTTTGTAATTTAATTATGAATGGTGTATATCATTGACTAAGGGTTATGACTTCTCCAAATAGGGGGAGATTATTGGGTACATTGGTTTAAATGTACCTGATTTGAAGAAGCCTCACCCAACTCAATGATATACATCAAAATGTATTTGATGTATTTTGAGTTACTTGTGCAGGTTAAGTATTTGCAGGAATGAAGCAAAAATTTTCTAAGTCCATGTGTCGACACCCAGAGGGAAAGTGTCGACACTTAAGAAGACTTGTGTCGACACCCAGGCAAGCAGTGTCGACACTTGGAGTCATTGTGTCGACACCAGGGATGCTGAGTCGACACCAGACAGAAAGTGTCGACACAAGGAGCTGTGTCGAGACTCAGTGAAGAAAAGTGCAGTAAAGCTGTGTCGATACTTAGCAGCAGTGTCGACACCTAGAAGAACTGTGTCTACACCAGAAAGTGTCGACACTTGGAGCTGTGTCGACACTCAGCAAAAGTTAGCAAAGACTAAGTATAAGTGTCGACACCCAGAACAATGTGTCGACACACAACAGAAGAGTCAGCACTTGAAGTAAGTGTCGACACCCAGAACAATGTGTCGACACACAACAGAAGAGTCAGCACTTGAAGTAAGAGTCGACACCCAGAATAATGTGTCGACACACAACAGAAGAGTCAGCACTTGAAGACAGTGTCGACACAAGAAAGTATGTGTCGACACTCAGCTGAAGACTCAACACTTGAAGAAAGTGTCGACACATGGAGCTGTGTCGACACTTAGCAAAGATCAGCAAGTTCAACAAATTATTCTAAGTACAAGTGTCGACACTAAGGGAATGTGTCGACACACAGCTGAAGTCTCAACAGAAGAAGAAAGTGTCGACACAAGGAGCTGTGTCGACACTCAGCAAGTATCAACACTGAAGACATGTGTCGACACCAAGAAGCAGTGTCGACACTTAATAGATTCAACACATGAAGATGTGTCGACATAAAGGAGATGTGTCGACACTTAGAAGAATTCAGCAAAATACAAAAGTACAAGTACTTGTGTCGACACTCAATTTCAGTGTCGACACCTGAAGAAGAAGCTGTGTCGAGATATAAGATCTACAACACAAGGAGTTGTGTCGACACCTTGTAGACTAGTGTCGACACTTAGACAACTTGTGTCGACACTTGGTCTATAAGTGTCGACACTTAAAGACAGAAAGTATCGACACTTTCAGACAGTTAGTGAATTTTCAAGAACTGGCTGGATGACTTGACAGCTGCCATTCCAGCCGGTCTACAACACCTGTCAGAGTTGTCAGAATTCAGTTATGGACCAGACCAGCCGATTACCACGAAGAAGGACTATAAATAGGCCTATGCTGTCTACAGATTTGAAGAAGTGGTTCAAGTGATCATTCACAAGAGAAACACACAAGAAGATCTAGCTTTCAAGTGAAGATATAAGAAGTTGGAGAGAGAGAGAGCTCCATCCAAGAAATCAGTTGTTGGAACCAGACTGAGAAGAAGGGTTCAGATTTATTCTGAATCCTAAGTAGCAGAGATCAAGGATCAACTGCAGAAGGAGTCAATCTTATTGAGTTCTACTTTCAAGAAGCTTTGAATAAAGCTAAGTCAGATTGATTTCAGCTGAGTTCTTCCAAGAACTCATCAAGAAACTCACATCTCATCTCTCTATTCTCTGAGTTGTTGAGTTAATATTATTGTATTCATTTGTATCTTGTAGGATCCTTTGGATCTGAGTCTTGTAAGCCTGTAATTATAAAGGCTGAGGGTAGGAGAGTTATATCTCTGAGTGTAGGCCTTGGTGGCTGAGTGTAGGCCTTGGTGGCTGAGTGTAGGCCTTTGTGGCTGAGTGTAGGCTTTGTGGAAAAGCTGAGTTGTAGGGCCTTGGGCCTGAGGTGTAGGAGCCAGTTATGGGTTCTTAGATAATGGAGAAGTTTGGCCGAATCTAGTACACTGCTAGATAGGCAAAGGGGGAAAGTGAATGTACCCAAACCTTGGGGAACCACTATAAAACTGTGTGTCTGCTGTGATTGTGATTTGTTGTGAATGCTGTGTGATTGTTGTGCAATAGTAGCTTAAATTCTATAATTATAAGTTGCATTCTGCCTTAAAAGTCAAAAAGAATTTGGTCACCTATTCACCCCCCCCCCTCTAGGTGTTTTGGTACTATATCTTTCAAAAGGTACCACAACTACCTAGGACTAAGGAAGAAGAAGATGTTTCTGCTTCAAAGACAAGAGAAGCATTGAGTTGGTGTGGACTGGATTCCAACCTGAAGATAGGTTATGTGTTCAACAGAAAAGGAATGAATATGCAAGGAAAATTCTTATCTAAAATTGTTGGCAAAGTTATCTTGAGCAAGCCTGGAGGGCATGACAGAGTATCAGCCCATATGTTTAGTCTAATGACAAGGATTATTTTCAAACTAGAAACTGATTGGTCTGCAGTTGTGTTTGAGAAGATAAAAGAGAGTATGAAAAAGCCCAATTTGTGTAGGATTCTAAGTCTTTACCTGGGTGGTAGTATACCAGAGGTTATGAGTCAAGCAGTTGGAACTAAGATTAACCACATGAGGAGAATGGATTTGAGAATCTTCTCTAGGTGGGATAGAGTCTTAACCAAGGAAATGCCAATTCCTGAGAAGGAAACACCCCTGAAGAAGAAGAAGAAGAAGACAGCCCATGTGGCTCAAGAATCATCAAACAGCTCTGAAGAGCAAGTTGTGTTTACTCCAGATGATGAACAAGAAACTGGAAATGCTGGACAATCTCCAGCAGGACAAGAAGATGCACCAAGGCAGTGGGAGCTACCACAAGCTAGCCCAATTCACCAGGATTCCATCCAGGGGGAGCCTCTACTGGTGGATGAGCCAACTCCACTAGAGAGTGAATAGGCTACCCAAACAATACTTGAGGTAATCACTGAAATCAACCAATTAGATTTCTCTATTGAGAATGAACTTATGACTGATACATTATCTAATGCAAATCAGCAACCTCAGATTCCTAGTCAACCCCAAGATGTTGTCATGGAGGACACATCTGTTGCTGATCAAGTGGTATCTGATCTAGTGGTTGATGAGATCAGGGATTCTCCAGCCCCTTCTCAACAAGAATTTACCCTAGAAGAGCTATTCCAAGATCTTCTACAAACAGATTTTGAGAAAGAGTTAGCTGCTGCTGAGGGGGAGAAGGCCCATGTTGAGGGGGAGCAAGTGGAAAGTATAAAGGAAACTGCAAGGAAGGAGACTGAGGTGGCAAAAGATGCTGAAGGGCTACAAAGGACTGAGAAGGAGTTACCTCCAAGCCCTAAGGACAGGGTTGATATTGCAAGCACATCTGCTTCTGAAGATGAAGAGGCTGCAAGAGCCAAGAAGAGAAAATTTCAAGTATTCAAGAGGAGAAGCAAGACATATAAAAATCTTTACAAACAATAGCACAACAGCCTGCACCACAACCAGCACCATCTACAAATTTCAGTTCTCTGATGGTAGCATTGCAGATAAAGATGGATGAGCAAAGGCAAGCTCTGGAAAAGTATATAGATGAAGGGCAAAAATCTCTGCAGTTTGATCTTGCACAGGATATTAAGTCAATTAGATTTGAAATGAATCTGAATAAGAAAGAGATGACTGACTGCTTTTATAAGGGTGAAAATGCAGTAGTCTATCTAGCAACTCATCAGAAGAAGATCAAAACACAAGTAGATGACATGCAGTGAAGCAAGGGTATGTGCTGGAGAACCAGATAAGGATGAATGATAATCTTACAGCTTCACATAATGTCATAGTAACTGAAATGAAGAATATGGCTACTGCTCAACCTACAGAAAGTGCAAATGCCAAAGCAGCTTTTGATAAACAATTGCAAGAGAGCCTAACTGCTGTTAAGAATGCTATAAAAGACTCTCAAAAGGCTATAACAGAAAAACTCCAAAGGTTAAAACCTTTCTACAGGTATGGAGTAAAATTTCTGAATGCACAAATAAGGTTTCAAAAAGATGATCTTAGGGATCATATTGAAAGAGAAGTCATAAAGGGGGAGAGGGTGTTAGTCAAAGTCTGCTCTGATCATGCAAAATGGATTTCAAATTCCATCAGAGCCACCCTTAGATATCCTCCATTATGTGATGATGACAATGTAGCAGAGTCTGGGATTAATCCTGCATATCTTGGAGGGAGCAAGCTGAAGTGGCTCAAGTAATTTACCCTCCACCAGACTTTGATATGATACATTAAGACATACAATCAATGTATAGCCCTCCTGAGGGTAATCAGAAGGTCATCATTGAGAAAGTTGTTCAGCCAGTGCCTGAGGCTATACTGAAAGAACAAGATGCATTGCAGAAAGAACAAGAAGCCCAATTGTCTAAGAAGAGATTCATGGAGCAAGCTGAGTTGAGGCCTGATTTTGAACAGTGGAGCCCCACTTCCAGGAATATCATCTTGACTGCATGGAAAGCTGCCAAGGACAATATCCAGGATAGAAACAAGTGGTATTCTGAACTGGAGTGGAGGAAGCATGAGTCCAGGCAAGAGGCAGTTGTGCAATATAGAAGAAAGGATAAGGTGGGAAAGCTACCTCCTACTGCCCAAGAGCCTAGCAAGTACTTTACTAAGCCTTATCATTACTTTGAAAGGCAAAAGATCAAAGCTGAAGAACAAAAAAGAAGGATCTTAAAGGGAAGAAGCTTGCTGCTGCTGAAGATGCTGAAGCCCCAGTCCAAGCAAAGATACAATCTGGAAAGGGCATAGTGATCAAGGAGCCTGAGCAGCAATATGATAGAATTTCTCTTAAGTTTACTTTGTGTAATCACTTGTATTAAAACTTTCTGTAAACTTTTGAATGATGAAAATGTTGAAGTTGTTAGAACAATGTGATATGTGCTAATTCTATTACATTATTGTTCTGAGATATCTGTGTATACATGTTTTGATTATACATGTTTATGTACTTACCCTGTCATTTAACATTATTTTACATCATGCTATGATTATTATTATGTATGGTGTATATCATTGACTAAGGGTTATGACTTCTCCAAATAGGGGGAGATTGTTGGGTACATTGGAATAAATGTATCTGATTTGAAGAAGCCTCACCCTACTCAATGATATACATCAAAATGTATTTGATGTGGTTTTGAGTTTAGTTGTGCAGGTTAAGTATTTGAAGGGAAAGCTGAAAAGTTTCTAAGTCCATGTGTCGACACCCAGAAGAAAAGTGTCGACACTTAAGAAGACTTGTGTCGACACCTAGAGAAGCAGTGTCGACACTTGGAGTAATTGTGTCGACACTAGGAATGCAGAGTCGACACCAGAAGTAAAGTGTCGACACATACAGGTTGTGTCGTCACTCAATGAAGAAATGTCTAGTGAAGCAGTGTTGACACTTAGCAGCAGTGTCGACACCCAGAGGAACTTTGTCTACATCAGAAAGTGTCGACACTTGGAGGCTGTGTCGACACTCAGCAAATTTCAACAGAGTCTAAGTACAAGTGTCGACATAATGAAGAATGTGTTGACACACAGCAGAAGACTCAACACATGAAGAAAGTGTCGACACTTGAAGGCTGTGTCGACACTCAGCAAATTTCAACAGAGTCCAAGTACAAGTGTCGACATAATGAAGAATGTGTCGACACACAGTAGAAGACTCAACACATGAAGAAAGTGTCGACACTTGGAGGCTGTATCGACACTCAGCAAAGTTCAACAAATTCTAAGTACAAGTGTCGATACAAAGGAGAAGTGTCGACACTCAGAAAGTATCAACACAGAAGGCATGTGTCGACACCAAGAAGATGTGTTGATACTGAACAAGTTCAACACAAGAAGATGTATCGACACAAAGAAGTTGTGTCGACACTTACAAGAATTCAACTAAGTACTAAAGAACAAGGACTTGTGTCGACACACAATATCAGTGTCGACACATGTTGAAGAAGCAGTGTCGAGAAGAAATTTCTACAACACAAGGAGTTGTGTCGACATCTTGAAGGCTAGTGTCAACACTTAGTATACTTGTGTCAACACTTAGTCTATAAGTGTCGACACTTAAAGACTGACTGTCTCGACACTTTCAGACAGTTATAGATATTTCAAGAAGTGACTGGATGACATGACAGCTGTCATTCCAGCCGGTCTACTGCAACTGTCAGAGATGTCAGAAAGTTGTTAGGAACTGGATCAGCCGGTCACCATGAAGAAGGCCTATATAAAGGCTTATTCTGTCAACAGAAGAAGATGATTGAAGACAGATTAACAACAATCAATTGAAGTGATCAGAAGATCTAAGTAGTTGGAGAGAGAGAGCTCCTTCCAAGAAGACAGCTGTTGAACTAGGCTGTGAAGAAAGTTTCAGACCTAGTTCTGATTCTTAAGTTAGCAGTGATTGAAGATCAGCTGCAGAGAGACTCAACCCTATTGTGTTATACATTCAAGAAGCTTTGAAGAAAGCCAAGTGAGGTTGATCTCAGCAGAGTTCTTTTAAGAACTCATCAAGAAACCTGTCAACTCTTCTCTCTTATTCTGAGTTGAGGTTATATACATTGTATTTTTAATTTCTTGTAGGATCCTTAGGGATCTGAGTTGTAAGCCTGAAATTATAAAGGCTGAGTGGTAGGGCATGTGTGCCTGAGTGTAGGAGATTCATTTCTCTGAGTGTAGGCCTTGTGGCTGAGTGTATGTCTTTGAGAAGACTGAGTGGTAGGGTTGTTGAGCCTGAGTTGTAGGAGTGGGATCACTCTGAGCTGTAGGAACCTGGTTGGGGTTCTGAGTGTAAGATCTGAGGATCTGAGGAATAGTGGAGGAGTTTGGCCGAATCTAGTACACTACTACATAGGCGAAGGGGAAAAGTGGATGTACCCAAACCTTGGGGAACCACTATAAAACTGTGTGTACTCTGTGTGTGTATGATTCTGTGGTTGCTATTCTATGTTCTGTGAAATCTGTGATTAAATCTGCCTAAAAGTTTAAAAGATTAAGGTCACCTATTCACCCCCCCCCCCCTCTAGGTGATTAGGTACAATTTCTTTCAAGGGCCTAAAGTATAAGCGTCTCATTCCACTTATACTTTAGGTGCCAGCGTTAAATGAATCAATTATGCTATGACATGTATGTGGGTATGATGGAACATGCAAGTGCAACACACACCTGACTCTGTGCACACAAACCTTTAGTTCCCCCTTTCTGGAGCCTCACCTCCCAGGATACCTCCGTAGTGGTTAGACGGAAGCGGTGGGTTGGGCCTCACCCACCTCTAAACCAATAAAGTACTACCGGTCAGACCTATCGTACGCCTCAATGCTTGGTGCACGAAGCGGACTCCTGCGTATTCTTGCCGGCTGGCGCACTGGACTTCTGTTGGCGAAGTGCTAACCACACTTGCCGAGTCAGCGTATTGGTATCAGTGCATCGACCCTCCAATACCGAAGACCCACCACCTTAATTTTCTTCCTTTTTATGCACATGCAAGTTTATCGTATCAAAACTGAGCCAAAGCTCCTCGGACCATCCCGTCCGTCACAAATATCAACCGAGCCAAAGCTCGCCGGACCAAAACTGTCCGTCACAAATATCAACCGAGCCAAAGCTCGCCGGACCAAAACGTCCATCTCTTAACCATCCTATCCGAAGCTTCCAACTATCTTCCTATGTTGTCTGTGTTCGTGAAATGTGCAACCCTAATTACTAAGTTACTCTTTTCAACTTGTTATTATAGTTTATGTTAACCCAGGACTGCCCCCGGTATTCCTATGAAAGGCTCTGTAGGGGCACTAGGAACTATGTTGGGATTACGCCCATCGTTCCCTTTCGCAAGGTACTTATTATTATTATTGGTTGATTCCCTTACTCATTACCTTCTCATATTACAATAGGCTAATACTCGGGTGATTTGACTCTACCTCACCTCGGGAAGGACGATCTTTCGCCAAACCTGAGCGCCTCAAACTCTAGCCAAACGTATTACTCACCACTCTTCCCATCCTTCTATGGTGAACTCATCCACATCTATGCAAGATGACTAACTCCTACACTATGTCCCATTGAATCTAATTGCATTTTACCCATCTTGCCAAATGCAGACCATCATAGGCTGTATGTCGGACCAGACAGGTGATAATTCAAATACTCATCCAAATGGCCTACCTTATTTACTGAAGGTTCATCATGACACAAATAGACTAAATCCAGAAATTATAATTTTCCTAATTTATCTAGCATTTAATTAATTTCCTTAAAACTTCTAAAGGCTATCTGTTTGAACATGAACTATCCTATGTACTCATGCAAGATGCCTAACAAAATTATGATAAATACTACATTATATTAATGTGGTAAATCTAAAGTGACACAATTTTTCTATCATCAAAAGGACACTAAAATTGTTTTAGCAATATTTACCATCTTTCGTTGTTTATAAACCAAGTACAGAAAATATCTATCCAAAAAATAATGAATTAATGATACTATGCAGATATAACCTTAAAAGTAGCATTGTCCAAGTTTCATAATTTTTCAGCAAGAATATTTCTCTGAATAAATTAATTATCAAAATTCTCAAAATTATGGACTTGTAAAGAAAGTACTGTAAATAGCCCTCTAAAAATTATGAATAAATTCCTACAAGTATATCTTTTCCTGAAATCATCAATACCTAAGTCTCAAGATTTTTCAATAGATTTATCATCTATAATTAATTTTATACCACCAAAACCCCTTTTTGAAACTTGTGAAGGAAGTACAAAATATATTCAATTAAAAATTGTAACAAAATTCAGGGATATTCACTTAGTCCTAGATTATCTTCTGACCAAGTTTCAACAGATTCAAATGAACAGAATAATCAAATTAATTAAAACACCATTTTGGGCCTTCTGGGTTTTTAACAAATAAAGTACCAGAAATATAATCCATAAAATTCTAATAAAATTACCAGGGGTTCTAGATGGTCTAAAACGTACTCTACCCAAGTTTCATAACCTTTAGTTAAAGTTTAGTGTCTGAATTTACAAAATGGTACTTCTACCCTAAACCTAGGGTTAGGGTTTTGAGGTGTCTACCTTCGTCCCAGCCCTCTAAGGTTTCTTCCAGATAACTTAGATTACACTACCTTCAATTCTACTAAGTTTCCAAGTTCTTATAAAGGCATTAGCCCCCATGTCCTTCACAACCCCCACAAGTCCTCCCTTAGGGTTTGAGGTTGAACCCTAGGGTAAATCAAGCCTAATTCATCACATTTTCTTTAAGAGGGTATCATTGGCCATTCTAAGTCAGACCTAAGCCTCTGTTGAGGGGAGGTGGCCACCCTAAGCCCATGGTGCACTTTTAGTCAAAAATACCTCCTTAAGGCTAAACCAGGGTTTGGTGATTCCCTAACCAAAACCTATCCAAATGAGTTGAAATTTTGTACAGAGCTAGGTATTGATGCCAGGGACCACTCACCAAAATTTGGCAGGATTTGGAGGTCATTAGACCACTTAATTAAAATACCCTAGCATTATTAAATAAAAGTAAACACTTTAGGCAAATTGTATCTAAAAATTCAAAATTTCGGGCAGGCCCTAGGTATAGCTAGGTTCGACTCCCTGCCAAAATTTCAAGTAATTTGGACCAAGGGTGAAGTGTGGGCACTCACTTTAGGTTTAGGAAGCCCTGAGTAAGGTTGGTTGGGCACCTTGGTGGTCACTTGACCCTTAGTTAGGGCACTTTGACTAAATTAGGGGTTAGAGTTGACTTGGGTCAACATGACCATTTGAGTTGACCCCAAGGGGTCCTTGGTGACTCCATGGCTTCCCCTGAGGTCTAGGAAGGGTTATGTAGGGTTACCTTGCACTTTGGAGGTCACCTACCCTTAGTAAGGGTACTTTGACAAGATGAGGGGCCTAAGTTGACTTGGGTCAACTGAGTCTTTTGATTGACCCCAATGGGTCCTTATGGCTCTAATGGGCCTCCCAAAGTATTAGGGGTGTTGTGGTAGGGTCTTGGGGTCAAGGTGTAGCCCCATGGTCCTCCTAAACTATTGTTCAGAATCCTACTATTTGCAGACTATGATGATTTCCAACTTCATGTCTAAGCTCACTTGGTCTTCTTGAGCTTCCTAGGGTTCTGTCATGACCTAGTCATGGCCAAAACCACTCTTAGGGGTCTAGTTGGAAATGAGATGTTACAGGAATGACGTCGCACCACACCTTATCGATATAGCTCTTCACCGTAAGTGGCACTAGACATCACTTAGAGACCGCGATAGATGTTTTGTTTACCCATGTTATTTTATATGGATGGGGGTGCGGTTCAGTGACTAAATGCATACGAGTGATGGCGTTCTCCGAAATAAAGTTCATGCAACTACCGCTATCTATTATTAGTTTGCACAACTTTTCACTGCTTTTAAAATTCAACGAAAAGATGTTCGTCCGATTATACTCATACGACGCACGCGGTGTGGCCAGAATACACCTCATAACCATCATATAAGAATCATCTTTAATATCACTCGGCTCGGCATCAGATTCACCGCCGGCTTCATAGACGATCTCGGCGGGCTCAGATGGGGAGTCTAGTAGTGGTAGTGGTTTACTTTAGTAGGGCACTCATTAGAGTAGTGCCCTTGGATTCTGCAAGAATAACAGGTGGAATTATTCTTATTAATCCGTCCTATCGGAACTCTCTCATCGGTGGGTTGTCTGATGTTCCTAGTTGTAATGACAACGGAATTCGAATCAGTCGATCGGAAGTTTCCCTTGTCCCGCATGGATGACAAAGGCGGGGGTCCTAAAATGGACTTTCCATTTTGGAATGCTCGTCCCTTGGACTTGTAGGCATGGTGCTTTTCTATATCCACGGTTGCATTGAATGTCGTGTTAAGGTCCGTATGACCATAACGTAGGAGCTTGCCTTGGATGTCCGGGTTGAGTCCCTTACTAAAACGGGAGAGTGTAACTTCGGGCATTTCTCAAACGTCACAACGCACCATCATATCCTTAAGGAATCCCATGTACTCGACTACCGATTTGCCCCCCTAACGAAGGGTGGCTAACTCGTCGAACATTGGGTTCGGTGATACGTAGGGACATATTGGTCAGTCAGGAGTGCTTTCATGGCAGCCTACCCAATTGGGGGTACTCCATTCACGGTACCTAGATGCCTCTCTTCGTTCACCCAGAACGTTTTGGCCCTACCCAGAAGTTTCATCCATGCAACCCGCACCATCTCACCGTCCATCAGGTTGTGCCACTCAAAATAACACTCGATCTCCATGATCCAGTCTAGAAATACTTGGGGTTCACCCATACCATCGTAAGAGGGTGGATCAATCTTAACGGCTCTAGTTACATCAAACTCATAAGGGGTCGAGGCGCTTGATCATCGTCCTGATCACGCGGTTTGTTTTGTATTTCCTCTCGTTGGTTAGCGGCCTGGGGTTGGGGACCCGGTCGATTTATCCTAATGCCATGATTACGAGGCACCGCTTCATTTAACGTCAGCCCTTGTATTAATTGGGTGAGTGCATCGAACCTAGCGTTAAACTCTTCCCGAAGCTCCGCAATTATGGCCTGAGCATGCTCATCATCATAGTCGTCTGCCATATTGGAAGTGGATGGGGAATACTCCGTGCCACGCTTAGTGTGCATGAACAATAGGAGAAAGGGTGATTTTGACCAGAATAAATTTATAAAGTCGGATTTTTTTTGACACTTTCGACTGGGGGAACGAAAATACTTTTTTCAGGATTTTGTTCTTAAAAAAATAAGGAGAGTTCTCTTGAACCTTTTTTGTAATTTTCTGATGAATTTTTTTTATTTTTACTATTCACAGAACAGATTTGGAAATTTTAGGTTTATGTTATATATGACGGACCGTGCACAACCAAGTGAGATTCGGAAACCCTACGACAAAAAAAAGATTTAAGGATGGTGTCGATCGAGAAATCAACACAACCTTGCTCTGATACCAAAATTGATGTAGGCCCGTCCTAAACGCCCCTAAACGGACGGAGTATCGACGACACTCGCTACGCTCAACGCCCTCTTGTCCTCACACTAACGAAACACAGCAACTACAATTTTTGTTATTTATCTCTCGCGCTATCGTACGGGTAGCCGAACCGCAAGTGGATCGGAGATTGACTATAGGCCAAAATCCTCTCCTGCTAAAAGGAACAATATTGGTTCCGACGAGCTTGGAGTTGTTCCAAAATAGATCCACCAAGACAATCACGATTTCGAAAGTGGTAGGATCTATCCCAACTAAAGAAAACAACGAGGATCGCCAATCATCTCGGGAGTATCGAAAAACCAAACGGAAAATCACACAATCTATTAAGAGTAATACCGCGAAAATTAAAGCTTCGAAAATTCACGCAAAAATCGTCCACCACAAGAACAATCTAAGAGGGAAAATCTCTTGAGTAGGAATCTCGTTACCCCTCTCGGAATAGTAGATCTGAGATATTGGATCCACGAAAATGATCGCCCTTCCCTCGAAATCCACAGGAAACACACCACGGATGAAGACCTCGTCCTTCTTCCCCGCTTCACGCCGAAGAAGTTCACCCAAGCCGTTCTTCCTTGCACTTGCTTCTCCTCCACCAAAGTTGGCCACAAATCCATTGAGAGTGTTGGAGAATAACGTGGGAGATAGGATTTAGTAAGGAGGCATGATGGAGAAGAAAGGAGAATAGGAAGAGTGGGAGCGGGGCGGCCAAGTGATGAAGGAGGGGAAGGCCCCTTTGGGTGGCGGCAAGGAGAGAGGGAGGAGGAAAATAGGAGATTAGGGTTAGAGGAATCCTTGATTTTAATATCAATATTAGTCTAAATGATAACAAGAGTTTGTGCCTTATATAAGGCTTACATACAAGGGGCTATTAGCAGCCCAAAATTATGGATAAGCGCACACCACAAGTTCCAAATGACAGGAATAAAAATAGTTTAACACAAGCCATATGAATGGATAAACACAGACCACAAACTAGCAAGATAAAGTAAATTTAAATATTATTGCGTGGGCGAAGATTGTAGCCGTGACCGCTACGACGCTGAAAGTCTTTTGTCGGTGGAGCATCATCACCAACTTCCGCCACTACCCCATGATTACCAAGTGCGCCATGGATGCCATCTTCCTCTCCATGGCTGTCACCATCGTCGTCACCAAGTTGGCCGTCGTGGTGGCCGTCGCCATCAATAATGGCCCTAAAATTCGGCCTAACACAGGGCCTCTTCATCCTGGAGATTGGGTCCAAGCCCCGATATCTTTCGAGGAGATGATCGAGAGGGCAGCCAAGTTCGTGCAGGGGGAGGAGAAAAATCCGGACTTCTTGGCAAGGCTCGATAGGGAAAACCTGGGAGGCAGGAAAAGAGGAGGACCTTTGGAGGTGAGGTTCAGAGTAGTGCTAAAGAGTCAGGGAGAGCAAAAAAGAGAGGAACCGAGGAGAAGGGAAGAGCCCCGGAGGGAGGAGGAGCAGAGGAGGCAGGAGAGGCCTCATAAGCAGGAAGATAGGAAGCCCGTAACGGCCCCGGAAAGAAGGGATGTGGCATGACCATTCCAGTATCCCATAAATCGACCCCAGTGGAGGCCTCCTGGAAGGCCCCAGTACCAAAATCAGGAAAGGCAGAACGACCACCAGTCGGAGAGGAGGCAAGAAAAAGCTCAGGAAAAGGCGATGGTCATTTCCCGGTAAGGGAATATGCATTGTAGGAGGGTTCAACCAGTAAGAAACTAAGCGGTTGAGATCTATCCCGCCCAGACATTTGGGAGGTGGGGAGGAGGTTGGAGGCAGTAGCGACAGAGAGAGAGAGAGAGAGAGCAGCCGAGATAGGAGGTCCCCGCATTACCGATAGCATACCCAGCTCCAGGGAGGAGGAGGAAAGAGGACCGGTTCGATCGAGAGGAGCGAAGGTAGGAGTGATTAATGGAGGAGCCAAGCTTGGAGCTTCCCATAAGGAGAATCTCCATTACATTTGCCACAAGAGCATCACCTCGACCTCTCAAATGCCACTGTGGTTGGAGGAGATCACTTTCTCTAAGAAAGACATGTTGGGGAGTGAGAACTCCTTTCATTATGCCCTCATCACCCAAGTCGTCATTGAGGACTTCACAGTTGACCAATTTCGGGCAGACAACGAGAGCTCGGTGAATGTCATTTTCAAAAGGACCTTTGTCGGACTGCAGGTGGAAGCATCCAGGATCCTAGCTGCATACAGACCCCTCTTTAGATTCTCTAGAGAGAACAAAGAGGTGGAAGGAGAAGCTGATCTTTTGGTGACCCTTGGTGGTTCCTCAATCTGACGCAGGTTTGTAATCATCGACGTTCCGAGCTGCTACAACGTCATCTTTGGAAGACCCTCATCAACTACTTCAAGACGGTTCTATCATTGTACCATCACTGCCTGAAGTACTTCTAAGGGGATGTCTAAGTGTGGGTTAGAGGTGATCCAAAGGTTGCCAAGGAGTGCTATCTGAACGCCGATAGCACCATCAACTGGATGGAGCACATGGATAGGCTGGAGAAGATACTGGAGGGGGAGAAGGGCTGATAGCTGCTGAGGAGTTAGAAGAACTGGATGTGATCTCTAAGGAAGGAGAGCCTAGGTTGTTAAATATTATAGGGTCCCTGACGCTCGAAGGGAAGATGGATATGGACGCATGTCTGCAAGAGAATGTGGTCATTTTCGCTTGGAGTGTCGTGGAGATATCGAGAATTGATACAGAGGTTGTCTGTCATCGCCTCAACCTGGATCCCAAAGTTTCCCCCGCCCACCAGAAGTAGAGGAAAATAATGCAACATCCCAAATTTAACCAAAGTTATTTTGGTGTGTGTTTAGAGGGAATGTTATGGGGATAGGGGTTATAATCCCTAAGGTATACGAATTCGGTGTGCGGATAGTGGGTGTCGGTGTGTGGTTTGTGTGTTTTGTTGTGCATTTATTGGGTGGTCTGTGGATATCAGTTTCACTAGGGTTTTATATAAAACCTAAAATCCCCCCTTTTCCTTCCTTACTCTCACGGACCGAGCCCCATTTCCTTGATTCCCCTCTCCTGATCCCGACCTCATCCCTCTCCCAATCTCTCTCTCCTCTCTCTCTCTCTCTCTCTCGTTCTCTCTCACGCGTGACCCTGGAAGGAGGCCTATATCCCCAGCTCTCCCTCTCCCGAGCCTCCTCCCTCATCTCTCTCTCTCACACTCTCTCGGTCTATCGCTGCTGTAAGGACCCGCTCCCTCTGTGTTGCAGGAGCCAACTGGTTGGAAGGAGGAGAAGCATTTCCCCCCTTTTTTGGGAGCAACTGCCAACTGGGAGCAACTCAGCCTCCCCGCCTTCTTCTCTCTTTGTCCCAGCTGCTTCCGGATAGAAGGAGTACCAATTGTTAAGGTCGACCCTTTATGTTGTTGTGTGCACAACAAGGAAGAAGAGAAAGCTCGGGGAGCACCTATAGCCGACCCTACTCTCATCTTGGCCGACCTGAGAGGGGTTGTGTATGGTCTTGCTCTTGCTATTGATGGCCAAGTAGTTGTCGTAGAAGAAGAACAACGCTTTTGGTGCTCGGACCGGTGTGTGGAAGCCAAATTCGTGACCACCGAGCCATGCCTCTGAAACGCGCGTTAAAGGTAACGACGTTTCTTCGTGGACAAGTGAAGTCCCCTTTACTTTAATATGTTTGCATGGAAGCCCCCCCCCACCCATGACGGGTGGAGGAAAGTTGCTCTCTGACGGGTTGATGTGTATATCCCCACTATTATTTGTATTTTGTATTCAAAAGCGCGAGTATGGATTAGACATGTTATGTGAAGCCCATCCAAACATGTTGGTCTGGATTGGTGATATTATGTGGGTTGCCGGAGAAGACTCCATAGAATTTGTATGGTTTGGAATATGAGTATCTTCATGGAGCAACAATTAGTCTTGGAGGTGTATTCCAGGAAACACCATAATGTTTATTTTGGATTGTTTTATCATTGACATTAGCTCCCGAGGAGCTTTTGTTGTGTTTGTGTGTAACCGGTCTCTCAGAGACCGTGTGTCAACGTGTTAAGCTGTGCGCCTTAGGTGCCCAACTTCGGTGGCCACGAGTGCCAACCTTGGAACATAACGTTGCTTATGTCGTGTATGGGAAAGGGTATGCTGACCCACATTATTGTCGTTAATTGGTACGACGATTTGAGCAATATGAAAGAGCTGAACTGTACCAGCTCTATGTCATTCGGATAAATAGACCTAAAGTACGTGACGATTGTCGTTGGCCGAGGGGTGAGTCAAGGCTATAGGCCTGGAAAGTAATGCTCAAGATAAACCTTCCAGTGCAGGACTGATAATGGTGGTGGACTCATGGAGTTCACCATTGGCATGTTTTATGCACTATTGTATGCATGTAATGGCAAAAGGTAAGACTCGGAGAAACCCAGTATACCGTTAAGCCGCCCTGTGTGCATGAGATGTCTGGCTGGTTGCTACAACGTCTGTGATGTATGGTGCTTAAGAGTTGCACATTTTCCTCGTATTATGTAAACATGCTATTTGCTTGTAAGGAAGAAACACAACCATCCCGAGAAAAAGTCGGGTCGTTATAATTTGGTCAGCTCCTGCTAACCATTGTCTTGTTTACCACTGTTTGGTGGAATATTTACGTGCAGGTGCTGTGGAGCCGAGCGAAAAGTAGCGGGTTGGAGCCCAAATATGTACCGGCCCTCGAAGGCCCCAGTTTTTCTTTAGTTTTTATATTTTGCTTGCCTTGCATATCGATGCATGGAAACCATATTGCGGTTAATCATTTGTAGTGTGTAAGGCCTTAAGGCCGTAGCAAGACATTGCATTTGTTTTTATTCATTCCTATTAGAGTCGTGCATATTCTAGTTTCAAGTTTATTAAATGCTTCTGTTAGCGTATAATTCTGTTATGCGTTGTGTATAAGGTTATATTAATAATCATCTAGTAACTCTTTTGTTTTGTTCATTCAATATGGCATGGGGTCCAACTGGACCCGCTGTTATATCATTTGGAATGAGCAGGAATGTTACAAAGCGCCGTCGTGCTAGCCGAACAAATCCAGGAGGAAGTACAAAAGTTGTTGGAGGCTGATTTTATTTCAGAGATCCAGTATATAGACTGGGTCTTTAATGTTGTAATTGTTAAGAAAGCCGGAGGGGGCTGGAGACTACGTATTGAATTTTCAATATTAAATAAATCTTGTCCGAAGGATTTCTATGCCTTACCTCAAATCGACGACCTTGTTCATTTAGCTACCAGGTTTCCCGTGATGAGTTTCCTTGATGCTTTTTTAGGATATCAATAGATCCCGATGCATCCCCCGACTGTCGCGACGTCACCTTCATCACCAGCAATGGCTGCTACAACTATAAGATGATATCATTTGGGCTTAAGAACATATGGGCGAGCTACCAAAGAATGATGGATCAAATCTTAAGGAGTAAAAGAGGTGAAATCAAGAAGTATATGTGAATGACCTCCTGGTCAAGAGCAGGAGCATCATATACCATGCTAAGGATCTGATGGAGACCTTCACAACCATGCAGAAGTACAAGATGCGGCTCAGCCCGACAAAGTGCTTCTTCAGAGCAGGAAGGGGAAATTTTTTAGGTCACCTCCTCACTCAGAGGGGGGTGGAGCCTAACCCCAATAAAGTAAAGGTCATTCTAGGGATGACGTCCCCAAAGAATTCTAAAGAAGTCTAGAGGCGGACCGAAAGGTTGATAGGTCTTAATCGCTTCCTTTTCAAGACATGAGATAAGCGCTCTCCATTTTTCAAAACTCTCTGAAGCAACCAAAAGTTTGAGTGGGCCACAGGGTATGAGGAGGATTTCAGAAAGCTCAAGCAACAGCTAACTCAAGCTCTTTTACTCCAAGGACCACATGAAGGCAAAGATCTCCTCCTCTATCTAGGAGTGGGAGCGAAGGCAGTCAACTCTGTGCTCGTCAGAGAAGAGGGGAAGAGGCAGCTCCCCATCTGCTATGTGTAACATCCCGACTTTTATTAGGCCACCATAACCCTAGTGGACCCATTAAAAGTGCCCTGAACCCCTACCCGTGACCCGGTAGAAGATAACCATAGGCAGGAAATAGAGCTAGAGAACTCCGATTTGAGTTCTGTCAGTTCTTGTGGCCTCGTATAGTGGTGGATGTAACCATTCCTCGTAAAATGCCTCGAGAGACAGACTTTGGATATCGGTCTAAAGGACTCCGATTTGAGTTCTGCCGGTTCCTATGGTCTCGTATGACCCATACAAGTGCATCGGAACCCGCCAGGTCGCAATTCGGGATCTAACGATGGATATAGACATTTTGACCATTTTAGCGCATCGCGACTCACTGGTTTTGGACTTGTACCAAATGAACTCTGATTCGACCCCGGTCAGTGGTGTGGGATTTTTGTCAATTCCTTGGAGCCTAGGGTCGTGCTTGGAATTTTACGCTCATTTTCCTCAAAAGTGATAATTGGAGCTCGCGACCACCCTTTTTAATTTGAATAATAAATTCAAATTGACTTATCAACGAGAGTGGCCGAGGCAAGTGACCAAGCTTCGGGATGTTCTGAGATTTCAAGAAACCATCGAGCGCCTCGACTCTCGGGTAATTTGGGCACACTCGGAAGATGAGAGTACGAGTAGTTGAGTTGAAAATTATTCTCGACAAATAATTAGGGTGTAACTCCTAATAATTCCCTAATCCGATTAAGCCATGATTAAAAGGCGCAACCAAATTACTATCAGATCTTAATAATGGGTGTAACCTAAGGAAGCATTTTTGAAATAGAACTGAATGTGCCTCCTGTGGAAGGAGATGGAACTGAATAGGCCTCATATGGAAGGAGATGGAACTGAATGTGTCTCCTAAGATAGGAGATGTAACTAATGCCTCCTAGATGGAGTGATTGGAGTATTAACCATTTTCTCTATGATTATTCCAGTCTTACACTGGTCTTGTTCCTTTATTCATCTCAGTTCAGTACTTTCAATTCAGTAATACTCCAGTCTTGTACTGGTCAAGTGCATTTCAATTCAGTACTACTCCAGTCTCATACTGGTCAAGCTCATTTCAGTTCAGTACTTTCAACTCAGTACTACTCCAGTCTCGTACTGGTCAAGTTCATTTCAATTCAGTACTACTCTAGTCTTTTACAGGTCAAGTTCATTTCAGTTCAGTACTTTCAATTCAGTACTACTCCGGTCTCGTACTGGTCAAGTTCATTTCAATTCAGTACTACTCTAGTCTCGTACTAGTCAAGTTCATTTCAGTCCAGTACTACTCCAGTATTGTACTGATCAAGTTCATTTCAGAACTTTCATTTCAGTATTACTCCAGTTTCGTACTGGTCATGTTTCATTCAGCAGTTAAATTATGTAGTATTTATTATCAGCTGCTTTAATTACCGTATTTTCATTACTGCAATTTGCTATTACAAGCACGGGTCCTACTCTGACTAGTAGTTGTCTGTTAAGATTGAGCATTATTGGGTATAACCGGAGTTGAGATGTTCCTCCAGGTTTAGCCTCAAATAAAGAGCTCCCATGCTCCTTGTCTAAAGTTTACCTGAGTGCCACCGCCCGAAGTTTGAAGCATAGTAGGGCAGGCCGCCGTAGACCTGGTAGGTGTTAGCAATATTGATTGAATGATTGCTTATAAACTGATTGTGATAAAATAGTGGCGGGAAGTCCCTTCCACAGACCGTTCGTACCAGTGTTGGAAGGTCGATGGCTCAAGGCGACTTGGAGATGGGTACCACGGGTGACCGGCCGTTATATTTTCCCCGTCAAGTTTTCTTCCACTGGTCGGACAAAATATTGAATCACCGGATGTCCCCCACATCCAGGAGTACACAAAGTTGTACGTTGGTGCCTGGGGATGTGCGGTATGACCACCCCCAGAAGTGGCAGGACTGGCCACTATCATCAATGATAACATCGGTGAGGCCTGCGGGGCTCGCTACCCTGCTGGAACAAAAGTGGTCCATACTATGTCGACATAGGGTTTGTGCGCGCGGATGTGAATGCCTCCAGTATATGCGCTGATGTTAATGCATGCGATGGGGTACAGGTTGTGAATAGCTGATGTGCTAGTGTAGCCTTAATTATAACTGATATACATTGCTGCTGCTATTCTAGTTATACTATGTTGCACTTCTTTATAGTTGCTCCTAGCCTATATATATGAAATGTTGTACTAATTCTCTCTTGCTTCGTCTATCTACTTTTGTTGGGTGGCTGTGTGCTCGTCTCCGAGATATGGATCCGGGGAGGAGATTTGTTTCCACTTAGCTCTGTGACTAACGGTTATTTAAATAACCATTCACAGGAAATGGAGCACTGTAGTGACCCGCTGCCGCAGGAGATCAGCAGTTAGAACTACTCGAGTAGAAGCACCCCTGATGTCTTCAGAGTTTCGAGACGTGAGCCCCGACGAGCTGAATAGGGACAGAGAGTGGGGAGTTATATGTAGTACTTGTACAGCCTGCGAGCTATATAAATACTTAGGATACGACCTTTGTACTCATGTAAATATATATGATGTTATATATATTTGATACTGGTTTCCTGTTAATGCTTCAGCAATTATCTGATGTGTTGTGAATGTTATGATTCTAGCTGAGCAGACGACCACCTAGTGCTTAGATAGAGTGGGTCGTTACCCTTAAGGAGCACTGGGTGGACGTATTGGGCAGTAAGATCCCCTCCGGCCCGACCCGGGAAAAAGTTGGGGAAGGGGTCTTACAAATGGATCAGATCAATCACAATTCGTCCTTGTGGAGCAGTCTCAGGATTCCCTCGTCCCTCACTTCGTTCCTCGGTTCGGAACGAACCTTGCAGTGAAAGCCTGGTGGACCCTAGTATAATGGCTTAGGAATTCTAGATTGTACATTAGTATGCCCGTCCACCGTTGTTTCCGCTTCGTCAGTCATTTTTGCAAATTCACCCTACTTTTGCAAAGTACTGACACTTTTTCTGTTACTTCTATAGATACCAGAGTACATTAATGGGGGATCCTCTTCCAGAGGATATGTTTCCGCCACCCCACCTCCAGACCCGTCGTCCCCGCGGTTGTACCATTTGCCGAGACCAATTTGGGGCAGACACTGATAGCCATCCTGGCCACCTTCCGGACAGCCTCGGCACAGCCACCACGAGAGATGATGGCGCCTACCGATTTGCTGACAACCATCCGTGGATTTAGGCCTCCCACTTTTAGAGGCACGGAGATTGCCATCCAGGCAGAGGAGTGGGTAGAGGGTGTGGAGGAGCTGCTAGTAGGCATGATGTGCCCAGCAGTAGCTGCAGTATCACTGGTAGTGACCTTATTAGAAGGATACGCTAGGGATTGGTGGATAGTTGCCAGCTGCTTGACCTTTAGAGGATGAACGATGAGCGATATACTATGGGGAGAGTTCTCAGAGACCCTGCTGGAGTTCTTTTTTACAGACGCAGACCGAGCTATTCTGTAGGAAAGGTTCTTGCACATCCGACAGGGAAATCAGACTGTGCCTGAGTACAAGAGAGTGTTCATACACTTGGCAGGCTTTGCCGGGAATTTGGTAGCCTCCGACAGGGACAGAGCTTCCCAATTCTATCGAGGCCTATGTGATGACCTGAGGTAGACTCTGATTATGATCTCTCAGTCAATCTTCTACACCATAGCCACTCACGCAGCGACACTAGAGTTGCACCTTTGGATGGTAGCCCATCAACAAATCGGACAGGTCGATGTCCCTAGAGGTCCGAGACGAGATAGAGGAGCTGCTCCCCACCGACAAGATAGAGGGCGCAGGAAGAGGCACCGCAAAAAGCCTTATAAGCGCCCACCATCACCCCCATCACCCCTAGCCACGCAATAGGACATCACACCAGCTTGGACACCACAACCCATGCTAGTGGCCCGACGTGATGTTTCCTTCATAGGGAAATGCTTCTTCTATCAACAGCCTGGGCACATGAGGGCTTCCTGTCCACAGACAACAGGAAGGTCAGGACTAGGAGTAGTACAAGATGGGCAACCAGTACAGGGATAGGGCTAGAGAGGCCGAAAGGTAGATCTGGCAGGAGAGGCCAGCAGGGCCGAGCAACGCCCTTAGAGACCTACGTACTGGAGTTGTAGCACGGAGCAACCCCTGATGTAGTGATAGGTATATATATTAGGCGATAGGGTATATCAGATGTTACTACTTATGTTATATACTAGTGATGCATGTATGCCTACATCTTATATATTAGTTATATGATATATATACTTCCTATATCATTAGGAATTCTATTGGAAGGAGGACATTCCACGAAGACCCTCTTCGATACAGTAGTGACACACTCCTTTGTATCTCACGAATTTATCACAATAAAAGAGAACGTTATCCGCACTACCAGACTAGCTATACGAATCCGTTTACTGGATGGATCAGATATGACATCTACAAAAAAGTGCTCGTTCCAGGCTGTGCTAGGAGAAGTGGAATTTGATGTCTACGCAACCATCCTAGCAATTATTGGATTCGATATTATATTGGGAATGGACTGGCTAGCCAAGCACAAAGCGCAAATAAATTGTTCAACGCGGGAGGTCCGCCTGCAGAACACAAACAGCCAGGACGTTATGTTGACAGGTGTACCTTCGGTCTCGTGTATTATTTTAACCTCTGCACAGATTGTAAGGTCAATCCGGCAGAAGGATGAGGTGTAACTTATCTACTTCGAAATGGAAGACAAAACTCAAGCACTCGCCAAAGTCCACGGTGGTACACGACTTCCCGGATATTTTTCCTGAGTCCCTCCCAGGATTACCACCCCAGCGAGAGGTCGACTTTCAGATAGAGCTTATGACCAGAGTGCGACCGGTATCACGAGCACCTTACCGGATGGCCCCAAGAGAAATGGCTGAATTAAAGATTCGACTACAGGAGCTAGTAGATGCTGGATTCGTCCGTCCCTGTTCCTCACACTAGGGAGCCCCGATGCTATTCTTAAAGAAGAAAGACGGAACATTACGTCTTTGCATAGACTACAGGGAGCTAAATAATCTTACTATACGAAACACATACCCCCTCCCTAGGATCGACGAAATGTTTGATAAGTTTCAAGGTGCGTCTGTGTTTTCCATGATGGACCTGAGATCAGGCTACTATCAGCTTCGAATCCGGGAGGAAGATATTCCCAAACTGCCTTCAGCTCCCGTTACGGTCTCTATGAGTTTCTGGTGATACCTTTTGGGCTCACCAATGCACCCTCTGCCTTCATGGCCCTAATTAATAAAGTGTTCGAGCCCTTCCTAGACCACTTCGTGATCATCTTCATTGACGATATTTTGATCTACTCAAAGACCAAGCCAGACCATACTAGGCACCTGCAGATTGTGGTACTAAAACTCCGAGAACACTCTCTCTTCGCCAAATTCAGTAAGTGCGAGTGTTGGTTGGAAGAAGTTGGATTATTGGGCCACACTATAAACAAGAAAGGGGTAGCGGTAGACCAGTCCAAGATCCAGGCAGTGCAAAATTGGCCACCACTTAGAACGACGGCTGATATCCGAAGCTTTCTTGGTCTTGCCGGATATTATAGGAAGTTTGTCGAAGGCTTCTCCAAAATTGCTTTACCACTAATTTCCCTCACCAGAAAGTATGTTAGGTTCTGATGGACACCAGAATGCGAGCTCATGTTCGTCGAATTAAAGAAGTTTTTGACTTTTACACCAATCCTTACGATCCCCGCAGGGACCGAGGGATTCCAGATCTATAATGATGCCTCCCTAAAGAGATTAGGAGCTGTCCTGATGCAGCATAACAAGATGGTGGCCTACACATCTCGCCAATTGAATCCGCATGAATTAAATTACGCAGCTCATGATCTAAGGTTGGGCGCTGTCGTCTTCGCCCTTAAAATTTGGAGGCATTACTTGTATGGGGTAAGATGTGAGATCTTCTCCAACCACAAGTGCCTCAAATACATCTTCACTCAGAAAGAGCTGAATCTTCGGCAGATCTGATGGTTAGAATTCCTGTGCGATTATGATTTCGCTCTCCAATATCACCCCAGAAAAGGTTTTAGAGTCGCTGACGCTTTGAGCCGCTAGCCTTCGATAGCTGGGAGTTGGATGGAGCAAATCCCTAAGGAGCTTTCCAGTTTTTAATAGACTTGGAAATTACCCTGGTTGCCCGAAGAGATCCAGAGGAATACAATGCTCAGCTGTATTGGATGGAGATCCAATGCGACATCCGAGATCAGATACGAGAAGTCCAGAAGATTGACCCAGAGGTGGTTCCAATCATTCGATCTATGCAAGGTGGAGCACGGGAGGATTATAATCTACATGACGGGATTATACAATTCAAGCATCACATATTTGTTTCCTCTGCCGGAGGGATTCACGAAGAAATTCTGCAAGAAGCCCACCAGTCGAGATACTCTATTCATCCTGTTGTGCTCAAGATGTATGTGGACCTGCGCAGGACCATTTATTGGCATGGGATGAAAAGAGACGTCACTAACTTCATGGCCCAGTGTCAGACATGTCAGAAGGTTAAAGCTGAATGTCGCAGCCCAGGAGGCCTGTTGCAGCCCATGCTAATACCAGAATGGAAAGTTGAAGATATCTCCATGGACTTCGTCCACGGCCTACCTCGATCCAGTGCTGGTAGGCTAAATATTATGATGTGCGACACCGATCGGTGGAGTTAAGCGTGGGAGAAATGGTGTTTTTGAAAATCAAGCCCATGCATGGTGTCTCCCGGTTGAGGAAGCAGAAAAAGCTAGATCCCCGCTACCTTGGCCATTATCAGGTGATAGAATGCATTGGCCATGTTGCCTATCGAATAGCCCTGCCCCTAGAACTGGGAAATCTTCATGATGTATTTCATGTCTCCTCCTTGAGACGAGTTCTCCGGCAACCAGAGCGACATCTACTGACACCACTAGTACAGCTGCGGTCGGACAAATCCATCCAGCTCGAAATAATCAGAATCGTAGATCATAAAGTGAAGAATGTACGTAACAAGACCATCCTAATGGTCATGATATTATGGCCAAATCACGGACAAGATGAGTACACATAGGAACCAGAGGCGCTCGTCCGCGAAAAGCACCCAGATCTCTTTCTCCAGGTATGTTACTCTTTCCCCTACTACGAGCAAATTTTTGGGGACGAAAATCCTTTTATTATTATTGGGTTGTAACATCCCGACTTTTATTAGGCCACCAGCACCCTAGTGGGCCCAATAAAAGTGACCTGAACCCCTATCCGTGACCTGGTAGAAGGTTACCATAGGCAGAAATATAGTTAGAGAACTCCGATTTGAGTTCCGTCAGTTCCTGTTGCCTCGTATAGTCGATACGAGCGCGTCAGAACTCGTTCCGTTGGACCCTGAGGTCATGTGGTGGATGTAACCATTCCTCGTAAAATGCCTCGAGAGCCAGACTTTGGATATCGGTATAAAGGACTCCGATTTGGGTTCTGCTAGTTCCTGTGGTCTCGTATGTCCCAAAAGAGTGCATCGAAATCCACCGCGTCACAATCCGAGATCTAACGACAGATATAGACATTTTGACCATTTTAGCGCGTCGTGACACACAGATTTTGGACTTGTACCAAACGAACTCCGATTCGACCTCGGTTAGTGGCGTTGGATTTGTATGGTCAATATAAAGTCAACGGAATTGGTCCCGGTCGGATTCGATGATGGGTCGTCAAATTGAGGTCAAATCAAGCTCAGTCGTGTACCGAAAAGCGTGCGCACACCAATTGTGACACGACACCCCAACTTTGACCCAACCCCGATGAATTGGGCCTATTTTGAATTTGACCCCCATGGGTTGACCCACCCCAGGGTTGACTTTGGTCAAACCCTACTTTTTCCAATTTTTGGAAGTTTTCCCTAAGAAGCAGGCCACCTCCTCTCCATGGGTAAATAGTGCATTGCCCCCTAACCCATGGGGCCACAAATTAGTAAGATGGGAAGGAGTGGGCCCAAGTGGATGCCCACCAACACTTCCCTCCACTCCCCTTCTCTTTTTATCCCTTTCTCACTTTTAAAAGCCCAAGCCCATAAGGGCTTAACCTCATTTCCCACATGGGGGAAATTACTCTCGCCTCTAGTTGTCCTTGGACAGCTGGAGCGTGGAGATTAATCCCTCCCTAAGGAGGGATTAATCCCACATTGGGTAGGGGAGGAGATCCCCTCCCCTCTAGCCTTTTCAAAGGCCCCCCTGATGTCCTCCTCACAAGCTCAGAGAGTAACTCCCCCACCCTACCCCAAGCTCTATCGGAGCTCAGGTCGCCGGAAATGGCAAGCCTGAGCTCCACCACCGCCACCTTGCATGGACACCTAAGCCGGCCCCTTCCAAGCCCCTCCTCCATAGGTAGAAGATCTCCCCTCCCCCTTCCTCTCCTTCTAGACGATCTGCATGGGCCTTCCGGCGACCGGAGCACCGCCAGCACCACCCGACCCATGCTCCAGGTCGGTTGGTGGCCGCAGGAAGACTAGCCCCTCCCCACGCCGGGGGTGGTATAAGAGAAGGGCTGGCCCACTGGGATGAATTTTACCGGTGGGGGAAAGCCGGGGAGCCCCCGGAAAATGCCGCTCCAGTGGTACCCGAGAAACAGAGCTTTTCCTCTGTTTTGTCTCCAGCGGTGGCCGGCGGTGGTTGTTCGCTGGACCACCATCAGAGAAGAGCCCTGCCCCTGACATGCCGGCCGGGGGTGGTTTCGGAGCTGGGCTCAATGCCGGAGAGGCGGGGTAGTGTGGTGGCGCTGGGAGCAGAATCACCGCCACCTCGCTCTTGGGTTCGCTAAATCAGTCGACGGCCGGCCATCGGGCCACCACCCAGGGACTCGCCGGCCCCCGACATCCAGCAGTGACAGGCCGGCGGTGGCAAAGGCTATCCCTAACTGCCCGCCGGCAAGGAGCAACAGCCGCTCGATCTAGTGATGAAGATCAGACGGCCGTGATTTCATTAAATCCCGCCCCGCCTCAGCATCAGTGCCTCCCACAACGGATTCGCGGCCGATCCTCCGTGGGGTCAGAAAGGAGATATTTGATGTCCAGCTCGATCTCAGCCACATGATGTCTTTTGATCTGCTATCCGCCTAGGATACCATGGAGCCACAACCATAGCTCTCTAGGCGTAGTGCGCCTGGGAGAGAGCGTTATAACAATCTCATTCACGGTCAAGTAAATAGACTCAATATTTACTTTGTTCAAACATCATATGGCTTATATAGACTTACATGACATTAATGGCACTTAACAATTCTTAACAACTAATAATCTCTTAATTAGTCATCATTTAATACGTCAACATGAAAAATGTTCCCCATACTAAGGGCTCCCTGCACAAATATTTTGAGAATTTTTGGAGTTGATTTGGTATTTTAAAGGCCCAAATGAAAATTGTTTGTCCGAATTAAAGGCCCAAAACTCTTCAAAAAATTATGAAAATTTTTATAGGCTCATTTTAGACCCCCTTAAAGGTTGTATCAAAATTTCAGGACTTGGGGATCAAAATTGAATTTTCCTCAATTCCTTGGAGCCTAGGATCACGCTTGAAATTTTACGCTCATTTTCCTCGAAAGCGAAAATTGGAGTGCGCGACCACCCTTTCTAATTTGAATAATAAATTAAAATTGACTTATCAACGAGAGTGGCCGAGGAAAGTGACCAAGCTCCGGGTGTTCCGAGATTTCGAGAAACCGTCGAGCGCCTCGACTCTCGGGTAATTTAGGCACGCTCAGAAGATGAGAGTAAGAGTAGTGAGTTGCAAAATTATTCTCGACGAATAATAAGGGTGTAACTCCTAATAAGCCCCTAATCCGATTAAGCCGTGATTAAAAAGGCGCAACCAAATTACTATTGGATCTTAATAATGAGTGTAACCCAAGAAAGCATTTTGAAATAGAACTGAATGTGCCTCATATGGAAGGAGATGGAACTGAATATGCCTCCTATGGAAGTAAATGGAATTGAATGTGCCTCATAAGATAGGAGATGGAACTGAAGCCTCCTGGATGGAGTGATTGGACCACTAACCATTTTCTCTATGATTATTCCAGTCTTGCACTAGTCCTGTTCCTTTATTCATCTCAGTTCAGTACTTTCAATTCAGTACTACTCCAGTCTCACACTAGTCAAGTTCATTTCAATTCAGTACTACTCCAGTGTCGTACTGGTCAAGATCATTTCAATTCAGCACTACCCCAATCTCGTACTAGTCAAGTTCATTTAAATTTAGTACTACTCCAGTCTCATACTGGTCAAACTCATTTCAGTTCAGTACTTTTAACTCAATACTACTCCGGTCTCATACAAGTCAAGTTCATTTCAATTCAGTACTACTGCAGTCTTGTACTGGTCAAGTTCATTTCAGTTCAGTACTTTCAATTCAGTACTACTCCAGTCTCGTACTGGTCAGGTTCATTTCAATTTATTACTACTCTAGTCCCGTACTGGTCAAGTTCATTTCAGTTCGGTACTTTCAATTCAGTACTACTCCAGTCTTGTACTGGTCAAGTTCATTTCAGTACTACTCCAGTTTCGTACTGATCACGTTTCATTCAGCACTTAAATGATGCACCATTTATTATCAACTGCTTTAATTACCGTATTTTCATTACTGCAATTTGCTTTTACAAGCATGGATACTGCTCTGACTAGCAGTTGTCTATTAAGATTGGGCTTTAGTTGGGGATAACCGAAGTTGAGATGTTCCTCCGGGTTTAACCTCAAATAAATAGCTCCCACGCTTCTTGTTGAAAGTTGAGCTAATTGTCGCCGCCCGAAGTTTGAACAATAGTAGGGCAGACCGTCGTAGACCATGTAGGTGCTAGAAATACAGATTGAATGATTGCTTATAAATTAATTGCGGTAAAATAGTGGCGGGTCAGTCCCTTCCACAGACCGTTCATACCGGTGCTGGAAGGTCGACGACTCAAGGCGACAGGGAGATGGGTACCACAGGTGACCAGTCGTTATATTTTCCCCATCTAGTTTTCCTCTACTGGTCGGCCAAAATATTGAATCACCGGATGTCGCCCACATCCAGGAGTACACAAAGTTATACGTTGGGGCCTGGGGCTATGTGGTACGACCACCCCCAGAAGTGGCAGGACTAGCCACTGTCACCGACAACCATATCGGTGAAGCCTGCATGGTTCGATACCCTGCTGGAACAGAAGCAGTCCATACTATGTCGACATAGGGTTTGTGTGCGCGACTGTGAATGACTCTGGTATGTGCGCGGTTGTGAATGCCTGTGATAGGGTATAGGTTGTGAATACATGATGTGCTGATGTGTTTGTGGAGCCTTAATTATAACTGATATACATTGCTGCTGCTATTCCCGTTATACTATGATACACTTCTTTATAGTTGCTCCTAGCCTATATATATGAAATATTGTACTAACTCTCCCTTGCTTCGGCTATCTACTTTTGTTGGGTGGGTGTGTGCTTGTTCCCGGGATATGGATTCGGGGAGGAGATTTATTTCCACTTAGCTCTGTGACTAACAGTTATTTAAATAACCATTCACAGGAAACGGAGCACCGGAGTGACCGCTGCCTAGGAGATTGCGCAAATAGTTAGAACTACTCGAGCAAAAGCACCCCCGACATCTTCAGAGTTTCGAGACGTGAGTACCAACGAGCTGAATAGGGAGAGTGAGTGATGAGTTATATGTAGTATTTGTACAGCCCGCGGGCTATATAAATACTTAAGCTACGACCTTTGTACTCATGTAGATATATATGATGTTATATATATATTTGATACTGGTTTCCTGTTAATGCTTTCGAAATTCTCTGATGTGTTGTGAATGTTGTGATTCTAGCCGAGCAAGGCAGCCACCTAGTGCTTAGATAGGGTGGGTCATTACCCATAAGGAGCACTGGGTGGACATCTTGGGCAGTAAGATCCCCTCCTAGCCAGACCCGGGCAAAAGTTGGGGGAAGGGGTCTTACACTATGCGAGTAGGGTACTTAGGCAGATAGAGACGAGATATTATATCCTGGAGAAGCTAGCTTTCGCCTTAGTGACTTCGGGGTGGAGGCTACGACCATACTTTCAAGCTCACTCCATCAAGGTTGTCTTTGATCATCCGCTACGAAGTATCTTGAATGGAGTGGAGTATTTAGGAAAGTTGGCAATATTGGTGGTAGAGCTCAGTGAGTTTGATATATCTTTTTCACCAAGAGTGTCGAATAAGGCCCAGACAATAACAGACTTCCTGGCCGACTTCTCAGCCGAGGCAAGAAGAGACGAAGGCTTTTCCAACCCAATCTCGTGGAAGATGTTCGTGGACGGAGCTTCGGGAAAGAATTTTGTGGGAGCAGGCGTCGTGATGGTGAGATCCCAGGGAACTAAGATCGAGCAAACAATTTTTTATGCCTTCTCCTATGTTTGCTAAAGCATTCCCGCAAGTGTTGAGAGCAAGTAGACTTGAGAGCAAACAAAGAGAATACCGAATGAAGGAACAATCTAAATTGCATATCCTCACTGTAAAACCTTAAAGCTATCTCTTGTTTCTCTGGTTGCTTGCCTTTAAATGAAAACCTGAGAGTCTTTTATAACTTTCTTGAAGAGATGTGTCGGTAATTGCACCCGACTAGCAGAAAAGTTTTTATACGCTTAGCATTCCATGCGATGGTCCTAAAATAAATAGGACCTCTAATTTTTTTCGCGCTTTTGGCGAAAAGCTCTTCTCCCAAAAACTCCACCTGGCATCTCCCAGCTCTTCTCCCAAAAACTCTGCCTCGCACCTCTCCTTTGCCAGAGACGAGGACATAGTTGAGCCCTCTACGGGAAGGAAAAAGTGTGCGATTCTTCTACGTCGCAACTCTTCCCGGTGACCGGCGATGACAGATCTGCTCGTGCTCATGTTGGAAAACACAATAGTTCTTTGTGATGGCTTCTCTTTCCCAGTAGGCGACAACCTAGATGTTACTTTTCCGATTGGAGAAGATCGTGTATCTTCACTATCCCCCTCGAGTGCATACCTTGATGTGCCTCCGACAAAAATAGGTTCTCCTCTTATCTTAATCTTTACATTGACGCCCATGAAGTTTAGGATTAATCTTTTATTATTCTCTTACGCTGTACTACTAGAGTTGTAACTGCTGATTCAGTTAACGCAAATGGGCAGGTGATCTGAGAAACCCTCAAAATGAAATAAGAAGTGATTCCCTACAGTGTTCGGAAATAACTGTAATTCTTCATCTCCTCCTAAAATTTCTCTTGAATATAGTTTTAAGGTTCCATTTGACTGTAAATTTGGGGAAATGTTGATATTTTTTAAGTCCGACCCGTTATAACTCGGTGGTTTGTGATCTTGAATGTACTAATTATCTGTTTTTTTAGAACTAAAAATTTTAACTGTAACTAGTATTGTTTTTGGAACTGTAATTCAATAAACATATTTTTACTGTATGTTGGGTTGTAAATATTAATCTCATGCTAAAATTTCTGATAAATCTAGTTTTGATATTTCATGTATCTGTGTTTTTGTGGAATCTTGATGTTTGTAAAATCCGGTCCCATCTTACTATCTAATTTTTTTAACATTCATACATTATAACTTTACTGTATGCTTTTTTGAACTGTAATTATCAATTATTTTGGAACTGTAACTTTCAACTGAAATTATTATGGTGATTTTGAATTGTAATTTTAATTGTTCATGAGACAAAAAAATTTACTGATCCATAGATTGTGTTCTTTGTAAAGAAACCTGTTGTGTTTCTGATTGTGTATTCAGAGGAAGAGTCTTATATAATGTATCATGATTATGTTATAAATATTTATCTCATGCTAAAATTTCTGATGAATCTAGTTTTGATGTTTCATATATCTGTGTTTTTGTGGAATCTTGATGTTTGTAAAATCCGGTCCGATCTAACTGTCTAATTTTTTTTAACATTCATACGTTATAACTTTCCTGTATGTTTTTTTGAACTGCAATTATCAATTATTTTGGAACTGTATCTTTCAACTGGAATTATTTTGGTGATTTTGAATTGTAATTTTAATTGCTTTTGAAATAAAAAAATTTACTGACATAGATTGTGTTATTTGTAAAGAAACTTGTTGTATTTCCGATTGTGCATTTGGAGGAAGAGTCTTATATAATGTATTGTGATTATGTTGTAAATATTCATCTCATGTTAAAATTTCTGATAAATCTAGTTTTGATGTTTCATGTATCTGTGTTTTTGTGGAATCTTGATGTTTGTAAAATCTGGTCCGGTTTAACTGTCTAATGTTTTTTACATTCAAAAGTTATGACTTTACTGTTTGTTTAATTGAACTGTAATTATCAATTATTTTGGAACTGTAACTTTCAATTAGAATTATTATAATAATATAAATGTAACTATAACTGGTTTTGAAACAAAAAAATTGCTGACATAGATTGTGTTGTTTTGTAAAGAAACCTGTTGTGTTTTTGATTGTGCATTCAGAGGAAGAGGCTTATATAATGAATTGTGATTATGCACACCGCATTAGATTTAGTGTGCGAAAGCAACACGTTACTTACTGGACACATACAAGAACTATCAAAGTCAGAGAATATAGTTGTTCAAAATCGGGAAGTAAACGCATAAAGCCATCACCAAAGAAGTACCGCAAATTAGATACCCGCACCGGTTGCCTTACTTGTATCCATTTCCACTCCGATTCAGATGGCGAAAATTGGAAAGTAACAAGATTTATCGAGGAACACAACCACCCACTGACAACAGAGAAAGAGAGTCATTTATTGAGATCTCGTCGTTCTATATCTGAAATGCAAGGTAATCTCATGAAAAGCATGACTGGGGAAGGTATTAAGGCTGTTGATGCCTACAACTTTATGTTGGATGAAGCCGGAGGTCCTGAAAATATTGGTTTTTGCAAGACAGATTCTTTTAACTACATTCAACGTCAAAGACACCTTTTAATTAAAAGCGGCGATGCAAGTATCTTGCTTCGCATATTACAAGAGAAACAGTAAATGATAACATGTTCTCCTACTATGTTTAGACAAATGAGCAAAAAAGCCTGACGGGTTTTTTTTGGATGGATGGTTATAGCAAACTTGATTATGATTGTTTTGGTGATGTTCTGATTTTTGATGCGACGTATCGTTTGAATAAGTATAATCTTGCATGTGCACCTTTCATTGCGGTAAACCATCATTGGCAGAACATTTTTGTAGGGGGGGATTTCATTGTGGAAGAAACTATCGAGTCATTTTGTTGGGTATTTGGGTCATTATTGAAGTGTGTTGGTAACAAGGAACCAATATCTATTTTTACAGATCAAGATCAAGCTATGTCTGCTGCTATTGAGCGAGTGTTCACCAAGACTATACATCGGTTGTGCCAATGGCATATCTGCAAAAAAGCACCTTCTAAAGTTCCTATCTTTAACAACGACAGTAGCATTCGAGCAAATTTCTATCGATGTATGAAGAGCTATGATGGAGAAATTGACTTTGATAGATATTGGTACGAGATGATCATGAGAGGAAATTTACAAGATAATAGATGGTTGAACGATTTGCACAACGCAAAGAGGAAGTGGTCGACTGCTTTTAATAAAGATGTGCTCGATCTTGGAATTTTATCAACCCAAAGAAGCGAATCAGCTAATAATTGTTTGCATGGGTGTTCTAAATGTACTAGTTCTCTAGTAGAGTGTTATCTGGGCTTAGAAATGTTGGAGTTACCATGGTGATCTAGAAGTGGTCAAACATGTAGTCTCACTGCCAACGCGATATGAGCCTGCAGGGTCGCACATAAGAGATGTGGAGAAGTTGGATGATTGACTGTGTTGGTAAAGGTTACCAATCACCAACCCGAATGGGGTTTTTGGGCAAAGTGTTGCCTTGAAGTCTTGGTAAGGATCGATCGACGAGAATTGACGAGTGTCGTCGACCCCGTCTCGACGATCGACGAGTGTCGTCGACCCCATCTCGACGATCGACGAGAATCGATGAGTGTCATCGACCCCGTCTCGACGATCGACGAGAATCGACGGGTGTCGTCGACCCCGTCTCGACGATCGACGAGAATCGTCGAGTATTGTACTCCGATTCTCGCCGATTCTCGCCGACTGATACTCGCCGAAACTGGGACCCTATTTTACTGGGTGGTCTGCGGATAGCGATATTCCTAAGTCTATTTATGCCTTCGGTATAAAAGGGACACTTAGGGTTTTCGGGGATCTATTCTGTTCCTTGCGTGCGGATCGAATCGGGCGACGGAAGAGTTCCGTTCCGCAATCGTTCCGTCGATCCCGAATCCCGCCGCCGACGGAAGTGTTCCGCCGCCGCCGTGTTCGCTCCGTCGACCTCCTCCTCTCCGGCGATCGTCGCCGGTGTTGCAATCCCTGGCGCGGACCTAGCAGTCCGTGGGAAAGCAAGGTGCGGTCTTCGTCCTTCCCGATCTTCCGTGCGACGGAAAGTTCGGCGTTCTCCCGCTCGTGTGGATCTCTGCAGAGATGTGGATATTATTCTACGTACAACTCGCCACCAGCAGGAATACAAAGCTTGGAGCATCTCCGTTGAGTTGTGACTCAACGCCACCGAGGTAATTTTTGCCTAGTTGTTTGTTAACTTCTTGATTCAACTACCATGGCCCGATCCCATTTCTTTTGGGTTTTCTTGTTGTTTTATTCTTCTACTGCGTGCACAAGTGTTGTGCCATCCACATAGAGAAACCCAACAGTGGTATCAGAGCGAGGTTTCGGCCATGATTGTTGTATTGGAAGTTATGTTATTCCAGTGCGTGTAAACCTAGGGATTTAGAAGTATTCTAAATGTCTAGATTTAGTCTTGGTTCCCCGCCAAGAACGTCTGGAATTTCGTGGGAATTTCTAATTGTTAGAAATTGGAGTCTCCTTAGCAGTAACCATCCCTCGAGTATGTTTCGGATTTTGAATCCAACATAGAGAGATGAGCTTGTCTACTGCTTTAAGTTGAGTTGTCTTTGCTTTTGTCCAATGCATGTAAATCTGAGGATTTGGAAATTTCCGGATGTTCAGATTTAGCCCTTCCTTCTATCAAATGTTGATGGTGTCAGGATGTGCACATAAGGGATGCATGTGGTTTTAGGAGGATTGTTTTTCTTTGGATGTGCACATTGATCAAATGTTGATCATGGTTAATTGTTAACCTATAATTAAAATCCCTTCATCAAATATTAAGTGTTCGGATGCCTTCCGATGGATGACACTCTTCCTGCCTCGATCGATGAAGTGTGGGCTTGCCAAAGCAAGGTGCATTAATCTATCTTGGTAAGGGTGCGAGCGGATAATTGTGATATCCCACTGTCGACATCGGGTCCAGCTTAACTAGGTGACCTCAAAGGTTGAGTGCCTAGAGGCATAGGGTTGGCATGCACCATATGATGGATGCGAGTAAGGAGTTATTCACCAACCATACAAGAATTGCATGAGGATGCAATTGGCAAGCGTTGCCTACCTAAATAACCGCATCGTGAGAGGAAAGCCAAAGCTGACTCATTGTGTTGGTGAAATACGGATCTTGTCCACTAAGAGAGTAGCTCGCATGAACTCTCCGAATTGTTAGTGAGGGCTATCATTTCGAATAAAATAGTGGGAGTATTTTAATTGAAGTCCAAATTAAAATAAATTGTATTTGAAATTTTGGTACTGATTTTATTCTACATAAATTCTTGTAGAATTCCATGGCAAGTGTTTCACACTCCACTTTGTCTCTGAGAGCCATCCTTGAGAAGGATAAGCTCAGTGGGACTAATTACATGGACTGGTACAGGAACCTGAGAATTGTTCTCAGGCAAGAGCGAAAGCTCTATGTCTTGGAAGAAGAAGCCCCCGAGGTGCCGACCGGGAACTCTTCCCGTGCTGAGAAGGATACTTATAAGAAGTATACTGACGATGCTTTAGATGTCGAATGCCTTATGCTTGCCACTATGAACTCTGAGCTTCAGAAGCAACATGAGAACATGGGGTGCAAGGAGATTGACGAGCATCTCAAGAAAATGTTTCAAGGGCAGGCTCGTCAAGAGAGGTTCGACATCACAAAAGCGTTGTTTCAGTGCAAGATGGGAGTTCGAGACTCAGTAGGGACTCACGTACTCAAGATGATTGGGTATATCGAGAACCTTGAAAGGCTAGGTTTTCCTCTTGGTCAAGAGTTGGCCACAGATCTGATCCTACAATCATTGTCGGACAGTAATGAGCAGTTCGTCTTGAACTACAACATGAATGAAATAGACAAGACACTGCCCGAACTCCTAGGCATGTTGAGAACTGCCGAAATCAATATGAAGAAGGCCAAGCCTGCCAGCCCCATACTGATGGTGCATAAGGGCAAGGGCAAAGCCAAGGGATCTAAGAAGACGAAGGTGGGACCTAAGTCATATCTTGAGCCCAAATCTTCTGCACTGATGAAAAGGAAAAGCACGGTGAAGGAAGGGAAATGCCACCACTGTGGCAAGGCTGATCATTGGCGGAGGAACTGTCCTTCGTACATTGAAGGTCTGCAGAAAATGAAGGGAGGTATGACATCCGCTTCAAATATTCACATTATAGAGATACACCTTTCTGCTCCTTCATCTTGGGTATTGGATACCGGATGTGGTTCTCACATTTGTACAAATGTGCAGGAACTGGGAAGGAGAAGATTGCTGAGTAAAGGGGAGGTGGACCTCCGCGTCGGCAATGGAGCAAGAGTTGCTGTTGTAGCCGTAGGAGTTTACCGTCTTTCTTTGCCCAGTGGGCTTGTAATAGAACTTGATAATTGTTATTTTGTTCTGGCCATAACTAGAAACATTATATCTATTTCATGTTTGGACATGATTGGATTTTCTTTTATAATTAAGAACAATTGTTGTTCTATATTTAAGAATGATGTTTGTTATGCTGTAGCCCAATTGTTTAATGGTCTTTATGTTTTGAACTTGGACCATCTGATCTGTAATGTGGAAAATAATAAAAGACTAAGAACAAATGACTCGAACCCTACTTTTCTCTGGCATTGTCATTTGGGCCATATCAACGAGAAGCGCATATCCAAGCTCCATAGAGATGGACTTTTGGACTCATTTGATTATGAATCATTTGAGCGATGCGAATCTTGTTTGTTAGGTAAGATGACCAAAGCTCCTTTCACTGGTTATACTGAGAGGGCTGAGGATCTCTTGGGTGTTATACATAGTGATGTATGCGGACCCATGAGTTCCATGGCTAGAGGTGGGTATTTCTACTTTGTTACATTTACTGATGATTTCAGTAGATACGGATATATGTATCTTATGAAGTGCAAATCCGAGACCTTTGAAAAGTTCAAAGAGCTCAAGAATGAAGTAGAAAACCAGTTGGGTAAAAGGGTTAAAGCACTCCGATCTGATCGAGGTGGCGAATACCTGAGTCATGAGTTCCGTGATCATCTGAAAGAGTGTGGTATTGTATCATAGCTCACTCCACCTAGAACACCACAACATAATGGTGTGTCTGAGAGGAGAAATCGTACTCTGTTAGACATGGTACGTTCGATGATGAGTCATGCAGACTTGCCTGTTTCCTTTTGGGGTTTTGCTTTAGAGACTGCTGCAATGACATTGAATCGCGCTCCAACGAAAACGGTTCTGAAGACACCATATGAGATATGGACTGGGAAGCGTCCTAGTATGTCGTTCATTAAATTTTGGGGCTATGAGGCATACGTGAGACGTCAAATGCCTGACAAGCTGGAACCCAAATCGGATAAATGTTATCTGGTGGGATATCCTAAGGAAATGAAAGGGTATTACTTTTACCTACCGTCTGAGGGCAAAGTGTTTGTCACAAGGACTGGTGTCTTCTTGGAGAAAGAGTTCTTATCAAGAAAGACTGAAAAGGTAGAGCTTGAAGAAGTTCAAGAACCACATGTAGTGAATGAACCAGAATTGGATTCTGAGACAGGACTACAAGATGTTGTAGCTAGAGAACCTGCTCAAGGAACACAAGTCCTACGTAGATCTGGTAGACTGAGGTTTGAGCCTGAGAGATATGGATTTCTCGTGTCTCAAATAGGTAATGTGTTGCTTATGGATCATGATGATGAACCAGCAACCTACCAAGAGGCTATGAATGGACCGGACTCCGACAAATGGCTTGAGGCTATGAAATCCGAAATGGACTCCATGTATGCAAACCAAGTTTGGAACTTGGTGGAACCACCTGAAGGGGTTCGACCCATAGGGTGCAAGTGGGTCTTCAAGAAGAAGACCGACATGGATGGAAATGTACAGACATTCAAAGGGCGACTGGTGGCTAAGGGTTTCAAGCAAATTCATGGTACTGACTATGATGAGACTTTTTCTCCTGTTGTCATGGTAAAGTCCATAAGGATATTGCTTGCTGTTGCTGCGTATTATGACTACGAGATCTGGCAGATGGATGTCAAAACGGCTTTCCTTAATGGAAACCTCCTTGAGGAAGTGTATATGACACAACCAGAGGGTTTTGTATCCCCAGATGAAGCCACTAAAATATGCAAGCTGAATAAGTCCATATATGGACTGAAACAGGCCTCTCGAAGTTGGAATCTTCATTTTGATGAGAAAATCAAAGAGTTTGGTTTCATCAAGAATGAAGATGAGCCTTGTGTTTACAAGCGAATCAGTGGGAGCATTGTTGTCTTCCTGATACTGTATGTAGATGACATACTGTTGATTGGGAATGGCATTCCTACCCTGAAAGTTGTTAAGAACAACCTAGGGAACTGCTTTTCAATGAAGGATTTGGGTGAAGCGACTTATATACTCGGTATTAAGATTTATAGAGATAGATCGAAGAAGTTGCTGGGTTTGACCCAGAGTACGTACATCGAAAAGGTGTTGAAGCGGTTCAACATGCTTGAGTCCAAGAAAGGATTTTTGCCCATGTCTCATGGTGTGAATCCCTCTAAGGACCAGTGTCCAAAGTCTTGTGAAGATAAGGACCGCATGAAGTTGATTCCATATGCTTCGGCAATTGAATCAATCATGTACGCGATGTTATGTACTCGACCCGACGTCTCCTTTGCTTTGAGCATGACTAGCAGGTATCAGTCAGAGCCCGGTGAGTGTCACTGGATTGCAGTCAAGAATGTCCTGAAGTACTTGAGAAGGACTAAGGATGTGTTCTTGGTGTATGGTGGAGAGGAAGAGCTCGTTGTAAGTGGTTACACGGATGTTAGCTTCCAAACTGATCGAGACGACTCCAAGTCTCAGTTAGGTTTTGTGTTTTGCCTGAATGGAGGAGTTGTGAGCTGGAAGAGTTCCAAGCAAGAGACAGTTGCTGATTCTACAACAGAGGCCGAGTATATCGCCGCAGCTAATGCAGCGAAGGTGGCTGTATGGATTAGGAAATTCATCGGCGAGCTTGATGTAGTTCCTAGCATTGTTGGTCCCGTAGTTCTCTACTGTGATAACAATGGTGCAATTGCACAATCTAAGGAACCTAGATCCCATCAGCGCTCCAAGCACATACTTTGGCGGTTCCATCTTATTCGTGAGATTGTCGAACGAGGAGATGTGAACATTTGCAGAGTGCCGACTGAGGAAAATATTGCGGATCCACTGACAAAGCCTCTCGCGCAGAGAAAGCATGATGGTCATACTAGATCGATGGGTATACGATATCTAAATGATCAACTCTAGCGAGAATATTGTGGATTGCATGTAAACATGTATTTTGTTGGCTATTTGTTCATATGATGAACAGTGTACCTAGTTTTTCTCTTACATTTAATGGCAAATTCTTTTATTATGAGCTTTTCTATATGATAGTTAAATGTCAACATAATAAATACCCTTAGAATGTTCGCTTCCATGGGACATCAAGTACATGACTTGAATGTGAGAGCCTGTGATTTATTTGAAGCTTCATTCTAAAAGGTCCCTGGCCGAGTATCATCATAGAAGCTAAGGGTGATGATGATACATAAAGGCTAGTATGTGCGTTGACTGATGACCGGTTCTCACAGGTCATGATATTGTGATATCAAGTCATCACGTGGGTACTTGTTAGTGAACAAGTTGTACTAGACAAACCCAACCTGAGGCTACTCTGTGGATTGTCATCCAATCGTGTCATGAGTAGGTCTTAATTGACAATGGTGTTGTGGTCCTTTGACCTGAAGTCACAGCATTCATCAAGTGAGGAAGAGCGTGCTTTGATGCCATCTAAAGTCTTCCTTGAGAAAAGTTGATGATAAGGGTGGTTGTTGGGCATGTTACGAATCATTTGGGTGTTTGTGTGTGAGCAGATATGGAATTTGTCCTCCTGTATGACAGGAGTTGCATCCATGGGCCCCTTGATGGAACTGGACTGAGAAATGCATGGCCATGCTTGGTTGAGTCAATATGTGATATTGGACTCACCATTCTCTGGAAGTCCGTCCTGGATCAAGAAAACTTGGATTGAGCTATTACGAGGGTGACACGGTTCATGCCTCTAGTTCTTTCCGGATGTAAGGGACAAAGGGATAAAGACAACGCTGATACATTGGTCATAAAGGCTTTTGAGTTAAAAACTCTTATTGCTTGGGGAGCAATGATGCATTTCTAGATGCCGCTCATTGTTTGTGAGGTTTTTGGTTTGATACTTTCAAGATCAAGTGGGAGTCTGTTGGAGTTACCATGGTGATCTAGAAGTGGTCAAACATGTAGTCTCACTGCCAACGCGATATGAGCCTGCAGGGTCGCACATAAGAGATGTGGAGAAGTTGGATGATTGACTGTGTTGGTAAAGGTTACCAATCACCAACCCGAATGTGGTTTTTGGGCAAAGTGTTGCCTTGAAGTCTTGGTAAGGATCGATCGACGAGAATCGACGAGTGTCGTCGACCCCGTCTCGACGATCGATGAGAATCGACGAGTGTCGTCGACCCCGTCTCGACGATCGACGAGAATCGACGAGTGTCGTCGACCCCGTCTCGACGATCGACGAGAATCGACGGGTGTCGTCGACCCCGTCTCGACGATCGACGAGAATCGTCGAGTATTGTACTCCGATTCTCGCCGATTCTCGCCGACTGATACTCCCCGAAACTGGGACCCTATTTTACTGGGTGGTCTGCGGATAGCGACATTCCGAAGTCTATTTATGCCTTCGGTATAAAAGGGACACTTAGGGTTTTCGGGGATCTGTTCTGTTCCTTGCGTGCTGATCGAATCGGGTGACGGAAGAGTTCCGTTCCGCAATCGTTCCGCCGATCCCGAATCCCGCCGCCGACGGAAGTGTTCTGCCGGCGCCGTGTTCGCTCCGTCGACCTCCTCCTCTCCAGCGATCGTCGTCGGTGTTGCAATCCCTGGCGCGGACCTAGCAGCCCGTGGGAAAGCAAGGTGCGGTCTTCGTGTAACACCTCCCCTGTAGTGAACGTATAATATGGGTCCGGCCGGGGGCCCACAACATACGAGCGCCATAGCTTTAGCATTATAAGTTGATATAGCTACCCAAACTCAAAACACTTTGCACAACACAGCGGAAACAGAACAGGACTAGAAGTTATCCACCACAACTGAGTAAAACAAATGGCCATAAGGCCTACATCAAGTGTCCAAAGAAAAGTAGTACAACAAACATGAATGTGCTCAGCACTCCTAGTCTACCTCGGCATGCAAGCCGGACAAAATAGTCTCAAACAAACATCATCATAACTGAAGTGCTACAAAAGAGGGAAAAACACTTCATGGGGCTTAGGCCTTTCTGGCCGGCGTGCTAGCTCCTGCATGTGATCCTTGACCTGTAAGAATTATTAGTAACGTGGGTCAGCAAAGGCTGACCTCAAACTGTGTAACAACACATCTCCTCCCGGCCGCCCCTAACAGACCCCGGGGAACCCTCCAACCTGCAAGTTAGCACTTCATATGCAATATAAATATCTATAAATAGAAAAGCATTAAAATAGGCTTGGATGTCTCAATCATCAAACATGTTCTCTACTGTTTGAGCATATAAAGAAAGGGCCTACTGTGCAACATGAATGCAACACCCGGGCTTCACCCAAGGTACCCTACTGCGTATGCATCTAACACAACATCACATCATTTGGGTACTCACATTTCCCCATTGGCATAAAGCCGCAAACACTAAGGGAGACACCTCTCCCTCCAACGGCGCACAGGCCGCCACAAGGAATTCTTGCCAAGGCCCCACCCGCTCGTGGGCTTAGCCCCTGGCTTGCCTGCAAGCTCTGACGTCTCATGTCAGGATTCCAACAAACACAGACCGACCGATTCTAAGAAGCCTTGCTGGACCCCACCCGCTCATGGCCTCTTTGCCCGGGCTTGCCCCAAGCTTGGCATTCTCGTTAGTCTCACAGAAGGGGACTAGTCTCGCTGGGACACTCTCCACACATGACGCATATGTCACGGGATAGCCAGCCGACCACAGAGACATAGCCACGCCTTGGCACCACACAAACCAAGACTAATACATCATAATCCCTCATTGTACTGCAGCATTCCCGCGCACCAAGGAAACCATCTCCAACTCGTGCGGAGCTAACCCTGTCTCTCAAGAAAACCATCTACCGCCACGAGGAGCTAACCTTGTCCGGGTCCGACTACACGTACCTTTCAAGCAAACGGGACAATAACCACCACAACACAAACGGCATCTTGCCGCAACGGAAAATCTCTACGAATCCCTAAGTTCGTATGCAACATCACCGAGTCGGACTAACAGTCGCGACTACGGCTTCACCCACCATGCCTAATCCACTAGCAAAGCGGATCTCTAATGCAAAAATATGTCGGGGACGGACTCAATCAACCCGGAAGTTCCTCTTGAAACTTGGCAAACCAAAACCCCTCTCATTTGGGAGTTTGGTGCCCAAAAATTAGAGAGAAAGAAAACTAAATGATGCTAATACGTGCATCCTAAGGACCGAGAGGAGAGATGTCGTTACCTTCCGACTCCTCTTCCTTGCCATGGCAAAATAGCCGGATGGAAAACTTCGCAACGCTCCAAGCTTCACGGATCCGGACTCGGCTCGCGATTTGGAGCTCCGAAACCCTTCCTACAGCCCAAGACCTTCTTCTTCTTCCTCCTTGCTCTAGCTTTCTCAAGAACTTAGAAAAAGAAGATTTGGAAAACAAATGAGGGTTTCCAACCCTAGAATCGGACTTAACTTCCCAAGAACAGTCCTGAGCCGTCAGATCCCAAAATCTGGGAAAGAATGGCCACGATTTGCCTGGAAAATAAAAGACCTGGGCCGAACACGGCCTGGCACACGCCCGTGTCCAGGGCCGTGTGTCTCATTCGCCATCTCAAATCGACGCGCCTGGAACCGCACACGGGCATCGACACGCCCGTGTTCAACCCGACACGCCCGTGTCCCCAGTGACACGGCCGTGTGGCCGGCCGTGTGCCTCCAACAACACGGCCCCGAAACCAACCCGAGAGGTGACACGGCCTGGGACACGCCCGTGTCCCAAGCCGTGTGCCAAGTCTCGACACACGTCGACAGGCTTTGTGTCGACACCGCGGAAAAACGTCGAGCGAAGACCGTCGACCAAGCGGGACATGCCCTGTGACACGCCCGTGTCACAGGCCGTGTGCCCCAGTCTCGACACTTTGTCGAGCGAATGTGTCGACACTTGGGCCGAGTGTCGACACGGCCTCAACACGCCCTGCGACACGCCCATGTCGCAGGCCGTGTGCCCCACTCTCGACACTTTGTCGAGCGAAAGTGTCGACACTTGGGCCGTGTGTCGACACGCCCTGCGACACGCCCGTGTCGCAGGCCGTGTGCCCCACTCTCGACACTTTGTCGAGCGAAAGTGTCGACACTTGGGCCGAGTGTCGACACGGCCTCGACACGCCCTGCGACACGCCCGTGTCGCAGGCTGTGTGCCTCCTGCCAGAAACCCAAAGATGTTCAGAACTACAGACTGAACCTCTTGCAAAAAAAAAACTGGGGTGTTACTACTCTCCCCCACTTAACAGAATTTCGTCCCGAAATTTCAAAACAAAATGGTACAAAACTTAAATTGTACCTGACATGAAAAGTTCTGGATAATCTTCTAGCATGGCCTGTTCTCGTTCCCAAGAGAACTCCTCACGACCGCAGTTGTCCCATCGAACTTTCACCAGTTTGACTTCTTTATTCCGCAACTGCCGAGTCTCTGCATCTTCTATAGCAATTGGGAGGACTCGCGTCCTCAAGTCTTCCTCAATCGGCACCGATGTCGGCTCTATCACCACGCTAGCCTCCACCAAGGCTTTCCTCAAAGCGGAGACGTGGAAGACGTCATGTAATCCACTCAAGTCTGCGGACAATGCCAACCGATATGCTGCTTCTCCTACCCGCTCAACAATTTCAAAAGGCCCCAAAAACCTTGGACTCAACTTCTTGAGTCGGCGAATCCGTGAGACGCCTTTGAACGGCTTGACCTTCAGATAAACCCAATCACCAACTGTAAATTCCAACTTCCGGTGACGAGCATTAAAATACTTTGCTTGCCTGTCTTGCGCCACCTTCATACGCTCTTGGATGGTCTGTACCAATTCACAAGCGTCAACTACCGCATCCTTTCCCAAAAGTTTGGTGTCTCCTGCCTCTGCCCAAGACATTGGCGTTCGACACCGCCTCCCATACAAAGCTTCGTATGGCGCCATCTTTATACTAGCTTGAAAACTGTTGTTGTACGCAAATTCTACCATGAAGAGGTGATCCTCCCACCTCTTGCCAAAATCAAGAACGCACATCCTCAACATGTCCTCCATAGTACGGTTCGTTCTCTCCGTTTGCCCATCAGTTTGAGGATGGAACGTCGTACTAAACTTTAGCTTCGTGCCCAAGCTCTTCTGAACCAATCTCCAGTCCTTGGACGTAAATCGTCCATCTCGATCACTGACTATGCTCTTAGGAACTCCGTGCAGTCGCACAATGTTGCGAACATACAACTCCACCAGCTTCTCCACGTTGTCCTCTTTCCGATTTGGGATGAAGTGAGCCACCTTGGTTAGGCGATCCACGATCACCCAAATAGCATCATTACCATGCTGCGATCTAGGCAAACCATGCACAAAGTCCATGGAGATGTCCTCAAATTTCCATTTAGGAATTGGAAGGGGCTTCAGGAACCCGCCCGGTTTCTGACACTCGGCCTTCACCAAGGCACATGTTTGGCAACGACTCACATACAAAGCTACATCTCGCTTCAACCCCGGCCACCAAAAGGATTTCTTCATATTCAAGTACATCTTTGTACTGCCCGGGTGAATGGAGTACTTTGAGAAGTGAGCCTCAAACATCAACTCCTCACGGAGATTGCCAAACTGCGGTACACAAACCCTTCCATCCTTTCTCAAGATTCCCCCAATCATCTCCCAGGCGCTGCTCTCGCCCTTTTGAGCCTCCAACACAAAAGGTTGAAACTCCACGTCCAATCGAGTCGCTTCCCGAATACGATCGGACAAGTCGCTTTGCACTTCAATCCAGTTCAACCGAGCCACGCTAGACTCGCCTCTCGCAACACATTCCAGCCAAAGGGACTCCCATTCCCAAACCAACCGCTCATCATGAGCTTCGATCCAATTTCCTTACCCCGAGTACTTCCTACTCAACGCATCCGCCACCACATTGGCCTTACCCGGCGTATACTGAATCGCCACTTCGTAGTCTCCAAGAAATTCAACCCATCTGCGTTGCCGCATGTTCAAGTCCTTCTGATCCAAGAGATACTTCAGGCTTTTATGGTCCGTGAAGATCTCCACCCTTGCGCCATACACATAGTGTCGCCAAATTTTCAACGCGAAGATTACCGCCGCCAACTCCAAGTCATGGACGGGGTAATTCCTCTCATGAGGTTTCAGCTGTCGAGACCCAAAAGCTATTACCTTGCCATGTTGCACCAACACGCAACCCAAACCGCATCCCGATGCATCACTGAAAATCTGAAATCCATCGGTCCCTTGCGGTAAACTCAGGATTGGAGCCATCATAAGCCTCTCCTTCAGTGCCTCGAATGCTTTACTGCACTCTTAGGTCCACACAAAATTATGGTCTTTGCAAGTGAGTGAGGTAAGGGGTAGAGCTATCTTCGAGAAATTCTCTACGAATCTCCTATAATACCCGGCTAGCCCAAGAAAACTTCGGACTTCCGCCACGGTCCTCAACACCGGCCAATCTCTGATGGCCTCCACTTTCGCTGGATCCACTGCCACCCCATCACCACTAATCACGTGGCCCAAAAACGCCACCTTGGCCAACCAGAACTCGCACTTTGAGAACTTTGCAAACAATTGGTTCTCCCTCAACACTTGCAGGACCACTCTCAAGTGGGTCTCATGCTCCACTTCAGACTTTGAGTACACTAAGATGTCATCAATGAAGACAACCACAAACGAATCCAAGTAATCCCGAAATACTCGATTCATCAGATCCATGAACACCGATGGTGCGTTTGTCAACTCGAACGGCATCACCGTAAACTCAAAGTGTCCGTACCTTGTCCCAAAAGCAGTCTTGGGTATGTCCTCATCCCGAATTCGCAGCTGATAGTAGCCTGAATTCAAGTCCAACTTCGAATATACCATTGACCCCACCAATTGGTCAAACAAATCGTCTATCCGAGGAATCGGATACTTATTCTTGACGGTCAATTTATTCAGCTCTCGGTAGTCTATGCATAGGCGCATGCTACCGTCTTTCTTCTTAACAAACAACACCGGTGCGCTCCACGGTGAAGAACTGGGTCTAATATACCCTTGCTCCAACAATTCCTGTAACTGTACCTTAAGTTCCGCTAACTCCTTTGGTGTCATCCTAAATGGGGGACGCGACACCGGTCTAGCCCCCGGCATTAACTCAATCGAGAAGTCGATCTCCCGCCGAGGAGGCGCTCCAGGAAGTTCATCCGGAAACACATCCTTGAACTCTGCCACCACGGGCACTTCCTCAATCGAAAGTTGAGAGAGACGAACCTCCAACAACGCCACCAACACCACACCTCCCTGGTTAACCGCCCGCATCATTTGCATGGCCGTAATTAGGGAATGGGCTACTCCACAAAGGCCCATAAACTTGACTTCCGCTTGCCCCTTACTATTTAGGGTCACTACCTTGGATAAACAATCAATGCTGGCGCGCTGCTCTGCAAGCCAGTCCATGCCCAAAATGACATCGAACTCTACTAACGGCAACACTGCCGCTTCCAAAATGAAGTCAACTCCGTCTAGCTCCCAACCGATGCGCCCTTTAGCCCCGGTGGTCATAGATGACCCATTGGGCATGCGCACTTCCAGTTCCGCGTCCGCTGAGAAAGTATCGACTCCTACCCTTCGGATGAAACTCTCCGCAAGAAAAGAGTGCGAAGCCCCAGTATCGAACAATACCCTAGCGGGGTATCCAGAAACTAACACGAAGCCTACAACAAGACAACACACGGAAAGGGGTCTAAAAGTATGAAGCACAAATGCAAACTTAAATTTTCTTCATACCTGTCACCACATCGGTTTGGCGGATCACTTCTTGCTGTCCAAGGTTGTAAGCCCTTGGTTGCACCGGTTGGAACCGAGAAGCGCTCGACTCTGCCATCTTTCCTTTCTCCGCAGCACTGGGGCCCGAGCGCACAGACTACTCCTGCTTTGACTCTTGCCCCGCTCCCCCTTGCTGACAAGCACAGGCTATGTGCCCAACCTTCCCGCAGTTGTAACACGTCGGCGGTCCCCTAGAGTGAGAACCCCCAGGCGTCCAAGTGCTCCTCTCACCCGACCTGGAAGGATGAGGCTTCCTCCTCCACCTGCTCCCATCAGACTTTACATGAGATTGGGAGGGCTTCCCTTCCCCGTGTTTGGGAGTAAAACCCTTTCGACGCTGGGTCCGCTCCAGATCACTCTCCAAACTCCTGGCGGCTTCAACTAGCTCATTAAATCCCGCCCTCTTCATGGAGATGAGGGGCTGTCTCAGATTCTCCCTCAAACCTTGGTAGAAGAGGTTATCCCTCTCTACATCATCCGCCATTGTCATTCCCGCATAACGACCCAAACGGGTGAACTCTTGCACGTACTCATCCACTATCTTGTCTCGCTGCATTAGATGCAGAAACTGCCTCTGTAGGGCCAACCGTGTTGAAACTGGAATATACCTCTTAAGAAAAGCGTCCCCAAACTCTTCCACTGACGGGGTGCGCCCCGGGAACAGGCGGCCGCTATGGCTCACCCACCACAATTTGGCGTCTCCTTCCAACATGAACGCCGCAAACTCAGCTTTCTTTTCCTCTGGCATCTCTGCCGCCCTTAACAGTTCTTGAATACGAACCCACCAATCCTCCGCATCCGTTGGCGTTCCAACACCCTTGAAAGATGGGGGATGGAAACTCAGGAAGTACTTCATGTGTTGGTCTCCATGCCCTACCACCACCCTTTCTGCCAAAGGCTCCACTCGCCTGGCTTCTCCGCCTGGCACGGCCGTCGCCGTGTCCGGTGTAGCAGGGGTTGCTACCTGGGTTGCAGCCGCCGCTTGCGCTGCCACCATCGCTTCTGCAAGCATACAGCAGAAGTCAGCCGGGTTTACACCCGTGCCCAGAAGACCTGGAGCAGTAGCACTTCTCGCCGAGAGATCATCCCTTGCTCTTGAAGTGCCCGCCTCGTTGCTTGCACTCTTCAGGAAAACAAGAAATAAGGGATTAGTCTCCAATCGCAAGACTAAAACATAAGGACGCTCACGGTCCCGCATTACTCTTATGTGGATAACTTCTCTACACGCTGACCTTGAATCTAACCTCGCTTTGATACCAAATTGTAACACCTCCCCTGTAGTGAACGTATAATATGGGTCTGGCCGGGGCCCCACAACATACGAGCGCCACAGCTTTAGCATTATAAGTTGATATAGCTACCCAAACTCAAAACACTTTGCACAACACAGCGGAAATAGAACAGGACTAGAAGTTATCCACCACAACTGAGTAAAACAAATGGCCATAAGGCCTACATCAAGTGTCCAAAGAAAAGTAGTACAACAAACATGAATGTGCTCAGCACTCCTAGTCTACCTCGGCATGCAAGCCGGACAAAATAGTCTCAAACAAACATCATCATAACTGAAGTACTACAAAAGAGGGAAAAACACTTCATGGGGCTTAGGCCTTTCTGGCCGGCGTGCTAGCTCCTGCATGTGATCCTTGACCTGTAAGAATTATTAGTAACGTGGGTCAGCAAAGGCTGACCTCAAACTGTGTAACAACACATCTCCTCCCGGCCGCCCCTAACGGACCCCGGGGAACCCTCTAACCTGCAAGTCAGCACTTCATATGCAATATAAACATCTATAAATAGAAAAGCATTAAAACAGGCTTGGATGTCTCAATCATCAAACATGTTCTCTACTGGTTGAGCATATAAAGAAAGGGCCTACTGTGCAATATGAATGCAACACCCGGGCTTCACCCAAGGTACCCTACTGCGTATGCATCTAACACAACATCACATCATTTGGGTACTCACATTTCCCCATTGGCATAAAGCCGCAAACACTAAGGGAGACACCTCTCCCTCCAACGGCGCACAGGCCGCCACAAGGAATTCTTGCCAAGGCCCCACCCGCTCGTGGGCTTAGCCACGGGCTTGCCTGCAAACTCTAACGTCTCATGTCAGGATTCCAACAAACACAGACCGACCGATTCTAAGAAGCCTTGCTGGACCCCACCCGCTCATGGCCTCTTTGCCCGGGCTTGCCCCAAGCTTGGCATTCTCGTCAGTCTCACGGAAGGGGACTAGTCTCGCCGGGACACTCTCCACACATGATGCATATGTCACGGGATAGCCAGCCGACCACAGAGACATAGCCACGCCTTGGCACCACACAAACCAAGACTAATACATCATAATCCCTCATTGTACTACAGCGTTCCCGCGCACCAAGGAAACCATCTCCAACTCGTGCGGAGCTAACCTTGTCTCTCAAGGAAACCATCTACCGCCACGAGGAGCTAACCTTGTCCGGGTCCGACTACATGTACCTTTCAAGCAAACGGGACAATAACCACCACAACACAAACGGCATCTTGCCGCAACGGAAAATCTCTACGAATCCCTAAGTTCGTATGCAACATCACCGAGTCGGACTAACGGTCGCGACTACGGCTTCACCCACCATGCCTAATCCACTAGCGAAGCGGATCTCTAATGCAAAAATATGCCGGGGACGGACTCAATCAACCCGGAAGTTCCTCTTGAAACTTGGCAAACCAAAACCCCTCTCATTTGGGAGTTTGGTGCCCAAAAATTAGAGAGAAAGAAAACTAAATGATGCTAATACGTACATCCTAAGGACCGAGAGGAGAGATGTCGTTACCTTCCGACTCCTCTTCCTTGCCATGGCAAAATAGCCGGATGGAAAACTTCGCAACGCTCCAAGCTTCACGGATCCGGACTCGGCTCGCGATTTGGAGCTCCGAAACACTTCCTACAGCCCAAGACCTTCTTCTTCCTCCTTGCTCTAGCTTTCTCAAGAACTTAGAAAAAGAAGATTTGGAAAACAAATGAGGGTTTCCAACCCTAGAATCGGACTTAACTTCCCAAGAACAGTCCTGAGCCGTCAGATCCCAAAATCTGGGAAAGAATGGCCACGATTTGCCTGGAAAATAAAAGACCTGGGCCGAACACGGCCTGGCACACGCCCGTGTCCAGGGCCGTGTGCCTCATTCGCCGTCTCAAATCGACGCGCCTGGAACCGCACACGGGCATCGACACGCCCGTGTTCAACCCGACACGCCCGTGTCCCCAGTGACACGGCCGTGTGGCCGGCCATGTGCCTCCAACAACACGGCCCCGAAACCAACCCGAGAGGTGACACGGCCTGGGACACGCCCGTGTCCCAAGCCGTGTGCCAAGTCTCGACACCCGTCGACAGGCTTTGTGTCGACACCGCGGAAAAACATCGAGCGAAGACCGTCGACCAAGCGGGACACGCCCTGTGACACGCCCGTGTCACAGGCCGTGTGCCCCAGTCTCGACACTTTGTCGAGCGAATGTGTCGACACTTGGGCCGAGTGTCGACACGTCCTCGACATGCCCTGCGACACGCCCGTGTCGCAGGCCGTGTGCCCCACTCTCGACACTTTGTCGAGCGAAAGTGTCGACACTTGGACCGAGTGTCGACACGGCCTCGACACGCCCTGTGACACGCCCGTGTCGCAGGCCGTGTGCCCCACTCTCGACACTTTGTCGAGCGAAAGTGTCGACACTTGGGCCGAGTGTCGACACGGCCTCGACACGCCCTGCGACACGCCCGTGTCGCAGGCCGTGTGCCTCCTGCCAGAAACCCAAAGATGTTCAGAACTGCAGACTGAACCTCTTGCAAAAAAAAAAAAAAAAAAACTGGTGTGTTACTCTTCGTCCTTCCCGATCTTTCGTGCGACGGAAAGTTCGGCGTTCTCCCGCTCGTGTGGATCTCTGCAGAGACGTGGATATTATTCTACGTACAACTCGCCACCAGCAGGAATACAAAGCTTGGAGCATCTCCGTTGAGTTGTGCCTCAACGCCACCGAGGTAATTTTTGCCTAGTTGTTTGTTAACTTCTTGATTCAACTACCATGGCCCGATCCCATTTCTTTTGGGTTTTCTTGTTGTTTTATTCTTCCGCTGCATGCACAAGTGTTGTGCCATCCTCATAGAGAAACCCAACAAGAAAGTCTTGTCGCGTCATGGTGTAGGGCTGAGCGTGAGCAGGATTTCAAAAGCAAGCATGGTGTGGTTACCTTGAAGCACAAGACATGTGTCTTACTGAAGCACGCTTCGAAACTATACAGTGCAAAAGTGTACACAATTTTTGAGAAGGCATACACAAAGGGAGCGCTTGGATTAAGCTTTGTGGATGAAGCACAGTATGATGATGAGAACATGTTGTTTGTAACAAAGAATTGTGATGGTTCTGAGCATGACAAGAGATGGTATGTAAACTTTAACTCAACAACATTTGATTCAGATTGTTCGTGTACAGGATTTGAGACCAAAGGTCTACTATGTCAACATATTTTAAGAGTCTACAATTTGAGGAATGTAAAGCAAATTCCAATGAAATATGTCCTGAAATGATTCACTGTTGATGCAAAGAAGGGCATGTACCTTCCTAATATGCCATCTATTACAGAGTATGATTCGAACAACATATTCAGGAACCATCTTATGTGTTCTAGTTATAATTTAGCTACACATATTGAGAACTGCAAGCCTGCAAAAATTCACGTTATGAAAGTTATGAATGAGTTGATAAAGTATACCGATGAGATGTTGGATAAAGATGAGAGGGAAAAGAAAGGATTTATAGAAGAGGAAAATCCTAATAATGCACCAACTATTCTGGATCCACCTATGAAGAGACGTAAAGGTGCAAGCAATGCTCGTATGAAGGACCACTGGGAACAGGGGATTAAAAAAACACGTACTATTTACAATTATTTATTACCTTTTTATGGGTTTTTTATGTAGTTTAGCTCATTTATTAGTATGAAATTATGCTAATGTTTTTCTTTTGTTGACTTGTAGGAAAAAAAATTTGGCTCAATTTTTTTCATATCATAGTTTGTGATGATCCAAGACTAACTAAGAAGTTCAACTTTATGGGTCATTGTAGTGACAAACGCCATTCAAATATTCTAGATGTAATATTATGTATTTTTCTTGTAGATCAATATTATCTATAAACCTATTTTTATTGGTGTGTTTGAAGATTTACAAATGTACTGTTCTTTTGGACTGTAATTAATATTGATTTTAAAAACTGCAATTGTTACTTGTACAATATCTTGCATATGAAACTTATATATTCCACAAAAATCTATAGAAAATAGGAGGTCTAAGTGATGCAAACAAAGTAGAACTAGTGTTTCCTCATTTATAGTTGATTACAGTTCGCAAATAGAGTTTTTTTGGGTGAATAGATGACAAAGCAATTCGCTTGTGGTTGCTCAGTTGTAGTTGCTTGCAGTTAGATTTTTAGGTACAATTATAGTTGTAATTGCAGTTAGATTTTTAGGTATAAGTACATTTGTAAATACAGTTAAAAATATGACTAAAATTCTAATTGAAATTATAACTGTAATTATAGTGGTTGTAAAAAGTCCAGTGTTGTAAATTTGCAGTTGTAAGTCTGTCTAGATTGTAAATGTTACTTCCAATCATAATTTTTTTAGTTGTTGCATGTTGGTTGTGTTTGATCTTTTGGAGTTGATTATAGTTAGACTTGGTTTGGTTCGGCGTTTCATTATTGCCTTTGTTAGGGGAAAACACCGTCGGACGGCGGGTAAACAAACGAGCTTCAACGACGTTTGCTCAGTTTATTACTACAAATCACACTCATTTTACAACCCAACACAGAGTTCATATTTACAGTTCCAAAGATCATTATAAATACAGTTATATTTTACAGTTCCAAAATACTTGATAATTACAGTCAAAAATAACTAGCTCTAGAGGTAAAATGTGCCCGATCTAAAAAATAAAAACATTTCACTTATCATTTACAGTACATAATAAAACAAAGTTATAAATCCAACGAACAGTCACATATAACCTAAAAACTATATTATTAAGAAAATTAAGCAACATGTTAAATTAATGTTCGAAAATGATTCCAAAAACGACTGCAAATATTCAAAAATGCAGTATTATAATATATAGTTGTGGTTGCTCCTACAAATTACAGTCAGTTTACAATCGAACATAGAGTTCAAATTTATACTTCCAAAGATCATTAGAACCCAACGACTACTGCAAATATTCAATGTTGCGCAACATATTGAATTAATGTTTAATGTGAACTAATTTTAGAAAATGTTGTAAGTAAATCCACTGCATTTTCGGCTCGGAATTTTGCCGTCTCAGCAGGCCAAGAACAACATTCATTCCAGGATATAGCTTCGTTTGATAGGACCACCTCCATAAATTTGAGGACAAATACGCCACAGTCATCTCCATTCGCTTGTTGAGGTAATCCAATAACTTCTACAATTGGCCAATCATTAATGTTCGATGGAAGTTCTCTACTTGCCTATTCATGGAGTAATTTTACTTGCAAGATAGTTAACAAAATTATTAATTATATTCAAATTTTAATGTTCAGTCGTTGTTTTTTTAAAAAAACTTACCAGTCCTGGTAGGCCTGAACAGTGACGTTTTGTTTTCATCGAGTCGTAAAACTCCCATTTGCATCCCTTTAGGCGGCACACCAATAATGCCCAATGATTGGTTAGGTGGCAATACATGATAATTACTTCACTATTTTTAACACTGACTTTGGTCAAATGGCTAATTAGGCACCTAGTATTTCGAGTATTGGTTCTTCTGTAGTACTGTGTGACAATGTTAGTAAATTTCAACGCAATGTGTAACACAGGGTATAATACTTTGATAGTGTACTTGCAACATAGTCCGATGAAACATAAAGAAAACTCTCTAGATTTCTCTTTGATAGCTTGATTTTGGTACTAAGTGCCAATGCATAGGCATTTAAATGTGTATTGTGCAGCCAACGACCTTCAAGCAAGTCATCCATTCCTCCTCGCGTCATCAAGATATTTCCAGTATTGAAAACAGTGTTGCTACTGAAAATAACAACTCAAAAGAGTAACTATCAATCATGGATTTATTAAAATATATAAATTATGTACAAGAGTCATATTACCTTTCTGAGAACTTTTCCAACATATCATCTATAATCTTACACTCAGCAGCCGATATGTAAGGTCTGTCGGGGTAACTATCCTCCTCTTTTATCTTGTTTTTGCCTTTCAAAGGGCTATCTGTTGCTTTCTGCTTTCTAGAAATTCTAGTCTTTACATTTCTAACTAGACTACTAATAAGAACATTATCCTCGTTATCAGGTTTTATTTTCACTATAGAAAGACATGGCTTTTGACGAGAATCGGGCTTCGGAGGTGGCGGAGAAGCGGGACGGCCTGTTTGTTGCTGTGGTTGTGCTCGACCATAAGAACTCGCTTACATTCTTACAAACCATGAATCACAATAATATGTTAATGACTCCACCCCCTTTTGTACTTCCGTTTTAATAAGTGATTGTAGACGGACCTCTAATCCTTGCCACCCCTTGTCAAGTAATGATTCTTCAGCTCTCCTTCTCTCCTGATTCCTTACCTTCTTGTTCCTCACTGCTTTCGTACTTTTTCTCAACAACTTGTTCTATTTTTTAGCATCAATTCGCTGTTCATCAGTACTGACAACATAATCGTCTATCTCAGCTTTTAACTCAAAATCAAATTCATTGTCTTTTGTATCATTCCTCTTCTTCTTCACATGTTCGAAGTCAGAATCGTCCTCTTCTTCTTCACACCGAGTAAACGTTCCTCAGTCTTCAAAATGTTCAAAAACTTTGGTTTTACCTACAGTACAACCAAAAAAAATGTTTAGAAAACACTGTAATAAATCTCATTGTATTTACACTTATTTAAGCCTTACCGACCTCATATATCGTCCTCAATTGAGTAAACAAATTAAAGCAAAACTGAGCTCGATAGCTTTTCCTCGCTGACCACCTACAAATTCTCGGTCTTGCTATTTCATTAACAACCACTTGCATGTTTGTGTGTTCATATAGTCAAACCTATAACCAAAAATATTATGACCTCAAAATGAATAATATAGAGAGTACGCATTGCAATTTACGTTTCTTACCAATAATATAGTTGCACAACCCTCAAAGTATCCCAAATTTACACCAATTTTTTTTACTACACTAGCTTGACTTAAAGCATCAACATGTGATAGCAAAAAATGATGTATTGCCGTTGGCCAGTTATACTTTACGAAAGTTGATAAACCATTTATTTTGTGCAAGGAGGCCGGGATATTCATCCCTTTCAACGGAAAGAAGAAAACATTGACCAAATATCTGATAAGGCTATCCAATCTCCTGATCTCCAACGTCGGAGACCAATCTTTATGTGTTAAATCAATGCAGGACAGTCTAGCAAATGTAAAGTCTATTCCACGGTTTTGTAGACCCAAGATCAAGACCACCTCATTAACGGTCAATTTCAAGTAGTTATTTCCTATCAAAAAAGCTTGTTTATCTTTATTGAAAACCCTTATAATAATATAAAGTAATGGAATATTTTGGGGTAAACTAGGCATCTCAAACATCGGAAGAACACTGACTTCCCTCAATATCTGCTTAGATTCCTCCTCCAGAACATCTAACAAAGGACGTGCATTCATTTTGAAAGTTGACACAGCACATCTAGAGTTTAGATAGTTACTGCCAGGCACTACAACAAAAGTTACGAATTAGCATATATATGCACAAATACACCACATATAATGTGTAATTAATCTTACTTGTCGTTCTGGAAAAGGAAAATTATAAATTGGGTAGACTTTGCTTTAGATCACCTATTGAGATAATTTATTACAAGAATATAAACATAATTATCAGAGAACAATAAAAAATAGGTCAATTACTATTTAAATGTGAACCATAAAGATTTCAGAAGTTATAACTTGAATTCAAAAAAAGGTATATAAAAAATGGTCTTACAAAATAAACTGTAATTATATAAAAAACCGAAATCATGGTTCAACTTTCAACTGGAAATAGCTAAAATAAAATATTTATAGTTGTAAGTTCAAGTTGTAATTTCAGGTTATAAACAAAACGTGATAATATTTTCAGTATAATATAACTGTAACTTTCAACTGTAATTATATAGCTGCAAAACAAGCTTCAAGTGTTATCTGTTAGTACAAGAGTAGAACTGGAAACAATGGAAGACTTACAACTGGAAGCGTTAAACAATATAAAAAAACTAGAACGCAATGATATAGATAGTCCATTAACCTTTGGAGTGTAAAACACATGCATGAAACTGTAGTTATTTTATGACATAATATACAGAAGATATTATCACATTTTGCTTATAACATGAACTTACAACTGGAACTTACAACTGTAATTATACAGCTGCAAAAGCATCAAGTGCTATCTGTTAGTACAAGAATGGAACTGAAAACAATGGAGGACTTACAACTGTAAGCGTGAAATAGTATAAAAGAAAATTTTAGAACTCAAACATATAGATAATCCATTAACCTTAGGACTGAAAAAACCCGGCATAATTACAGTTTTGTTTTCAAGCTCAACTTACAACTTGAACTTTCGACTATCGCATACAACTGCAAAACTATGCTTTTACCCAACTGTTACTACAAAGACTGGAACTGAAAAAAAAATAAAGGACTGGAACTCAATGATATAGATAGTTCATTAACCTTTGAAGTGTAAAACACACGCATGAAACTCTAATTATTTTATGACATATTATACACAAGATATTATCACATTTTGTTTATAACATGAACTTACAACTGTAATTATACATCTGCAAAACTAAGCATCAAGTGCTATCTGTTAGTACAAGAATGGAACTGGAAACAATGGAGGACTTACAACTGGAACCGTGAAACAGTATAAAAAAAAAATTACAACACAAAGATAGAGATAATCTATTAAACTTAGGACTGAAAAAACAGACATAATTTTAGAGGAGAATGCTTTAACCTCGAAGGAAGATGGAGCATCACGAAAAAAAATGTGAGAAAAAAAGCCTGCAATTGTTTTTCGGCACTAGGTTTTCGGGACAGGGGGAGGGGGGAAGTGAAGCGTACTAAAAAAATCCTGCAATTGATCGCAAGAATGGAGAAGTTCCTGTCAGAGAAGAATACCCGAACCCCGAATGAAGATGAAGCAACAGGCTTTTAGGGTGGGAAATGACGATTGGTTTTCGGCGGAGGAGAGGACGAAACCTTCCGTCCACGCGATTTCTTTTTCCCGCCCAAAGCTACAAAAGAAGCGGAAAAAAATTAGAGGTCCTATTTATTGTAGGACCATCGCATGGAATGCTCAGCGTATAGAAAATTATCTTCTCCCCGACTAAAGCTTGAGTTGACGAATGACATTGTTCCGTTCCGGTCACCTGGATCACCAATAATTCAAAAATGATAAGAATGCCTCCCGGGCGGTCTGGGCAACCCGGGTAAGTTGCTCGACGACGATGGCTGTCGGTTACGACGGCAAACCGTGCGCGCACTGTTCTTGCACTGTACCCGTGTGTGCAGGGCGGTTTCACTCGCACCCCCAGAGTTCAGTACTCCGGTTGGCGACCAATTATCTAGCGCGCTGCAAGGGAGTGAGTAGAGGGAGTGTCATCGCGCCGCGACACAGTCGTGATCGGGGTACTATCGCGGCAGCACGAGGGTTCCCCCTGTGAACTGTCATTTGTATTTTTAAGTATATATTTTTATTTTAAATCGTATGGATCTTATGAATATAAGAGGGAATATAGTGATTTTTGTATTTTTGGATGGGTTGCGCTTACAGTCAAAAGAGTTCAATAGCAATGACAAACAAGATGTTTTAACGTGAAAAATCATGTGATCGGGTCTGTGCCGGGCCGAAATACACTAGTTTCTTGAGATTATAAGAGTTAAGATCCTCGGAGGGTGACAGACCACTTTTCCGTTTACAAGCCTCGAAGGCGAAGATGGAAGTGAAACTAGCTAAGTTCATTGATCTAGAGCGTCTACGAGAACGTTCTTCTATGCCTTTTCCTATGCTTGCGGCTAAGGCATTCCCGCGCGTGTTGAGAGCGAGTAGACTTGAGAGAAAGCAAAGAGAATTCAGAGCGAATGAACGATCTAAGTAGCATGACCTCGCCGAAAAATTTGAGTGCTCTCTCTAGTCTCTCTAGTTGCTTGTCTTCAAATGAAAGTCTGATGATCTTTTTGTAACTTTCTTGAAAGGACGCGTTGGTAATTGCCCCTGACTGGATCTTGAGTTGACAAATGACGTTGCTGCGTTTCAGTTACCTGAATCACCAATATTCCGAAAATGACAAGCATGGCTCCGGGCGGTCCGGGCAACCTGGGAAAGTGGCTCGGCGATGGCGGCGGACCGATACGATGACCTACTGCGCGCACGCTGTCCCTGCACAGTGCCCGTGTGTGCGGGCGCGTCCGTGCTTTGTCCAAGACCCGCCTCCCCTGGGCGGCTTAGCGCTCTTCGGGCGAGCGCGTCGGCCTATGCGGTTCACTCGATCAGGCAGATTCGCTGGAGTACTTAGGCCCGCTTTTACACAGATAATATTTAGGTGGAACCCCGGAAAGACTTTTCATCCGCAAAAATCACTCGGGAGTCGGGATTACAATTCCTGACATATATATAATCTCAGAGAAAATAAAAATTAAAATCATAATTATATATATATATTAAAAGCATATGTAATTTATCATGTATTTATAAATAATTTCAGAGATAATATAATCACAGGAAGTACAACAAGCATGATGGGCTTGAAACGATAATTTTGAAAATACGGTAAACTCACAATTTGGTGTCAAGTTCGATCCAAACGAAGGGCGGTGATATTGGTGGCATGTTGCTTCATGCACGGGCCTTCCAGATCATGGATTGACAATTGGTCTAAGGATAATTTCAAGACCATGTTAGGTGGTTGGTGGCCTTTTTATTAGGGCTGTAACGATTCAGTTTGATTCGATTTGTAAGTAAAATCGTAAATCGAATCATCCCTATGTGGTTCCAAAAATTTGGTACCGAACCGAACCGAGCCACTCAAACATTGAAACCGAATCGAACCAAATCGAATGTTTCGGTTCGGTTTAGTTAGGTTTTGGTGGTTTAAATAATGTGATAAAGTCTAAGATTTATATATAAAGATAAGAGATTATGCAATGAATGAGCCTCAACCGCACAACATAAAAGTGCTGTCTGAACTCAATTCCTATCACCTAATCATTTCAGGACTCCAAAATTAAATGAATGAAAAATAAAATATTCATCAGCATTGTTTGAAGAAATATCTAGATTAAAGATTAACGACAACTTAGATGTTTAATCAAAACAAAAAAACAGAAAGCTTAAAATATATAAGAGAAATACCAGTTGTATGATTAACCGTATGAATTAATGAAAATTAATTAATAAATTAAATATTTTTATATACAACAGTTCGGTTTGGTTCGACTCGGTTTGGTCTGCCACACAAAACTATAAACCGAAGCGAACCGTATGATTTTTCTAAAATCAAAACCGTAATCGAACCGCCGCCTACTGAACCGAACCAAACCAGTTTGGTTCGGTTCGGTTTTGCGGTTCGGTTGGTTTTGGCTTACATGTCTATTTCTAAGGTACTTTTCTCTAGAATGAATGATTATAAAATAACACCTATTCAAATTAATTATAAATACATTGATCTATTGAATTAAAAATATATATTAATTTAGGTAAATAGAAATTCTTACTTATTAGATCTAACTCGAGACTCCTGTAGAGTGGTCTTGATTGCATTGTCTTACCTCGAGAGTGGTCGAACGTGCAAAAAGTCAATGAAAAGGTGACGGCTATCAAGAAAGTTTTTTAAAGTGGAAAACCTTGGAAATAGGTGAAAAACCACAAGGTTGGGGCCGTGGTGAACAAACGTCACTATCTGCTGGTGTTGTACAATGCTTTGAAGAGGAGAGAGCGACAGACTGCTACTCGTTACAATTGTTGGGTGTGGGGGGGAGAGAAAGTTGTTCTTGGAGGGTGACAGACTACCACTCACAGAAGTACGTCTTTTGCTTATCATAGTGAGGAGCACTGAGCTTGAAGATTTGAGGTCTTCTGCTGGTGCTCGAAAGCCGAAGGTTCTTGGCGTGTCTCAGCGTCTACGAGTTGTCACCTATTGCATGCCGAGGGTATACCTGTTAAGTTGAGGGTGCCATGAGCATTGAGCGCGCTGCGCACAGAATGTTTGTTGTGGTGTGCGTTGAGCGCTTGCTGCGTTGGAGGTAGAGTGTCGAGTGCTTGCGGAGTATAACGTGCGTAGGGGCGCTCAAAGGAGGATGAGCAAGGGTCTTCAAAGGATCTTCAAGGCGCTCAAAAATCTTCGAATGAGTCTTCAAAGGCAAGGGAGATATTCAAGAGATTCCCGAGGAAACCCTCGTGCGCGTAGGATGCCAACTGGTAGGAGGAGAAGATCATGGAAGGAAATCTAGGGAGAAGAAGGTTGAAAAGAAGGAGACCTTGTGGTCCTATTTATTGGTTTTGATGGTAGTTATGGTGCTTATGCGGTTATCCACAAACTATAACCACTTTATGTGTTATTCAAAGACCACCTTCTTATAATTCATGTCTCGTATTTTTTAAGGATTTACTACGTGCACACCGATCGAATGGTGAAGATCGCATGGCGACAATCAGACAGTGGAGGAGGGTTGGTCGACAGGATTGGTCGACGACGAGATCCCGACGGTGGGAGGTCGGCCGGGAGGAAGGAGATGCAGCCAGCCGGGAGGCTCTCCGCGGGCCTTTGCGTAGTGGGCGTGCGTCTGAGAAGCACAGAGGTGGCCAACCGCAGCCCCTTGAGGCCGCGTTCGCGCGACCGCGAGGTGCGGCGGTGGCACAATCACATTTGGGCGGCCGCGAGGCACGTCAAGGCCGGCCACGAGGCCGGCCGCGACCCCAATGGCCTCGTTCGGGCGGCCGTTAATTAGGGGTTGCGCCGGCCGGCCGGTGGCTGCGGGCGGTTGGCCTGACAGTTGGGGGTTATTCCGGTGCGACGATCGGGTACGCGGATCATGCACGTGGTTGTTAAGAGTGGTTCCCTCCATGACCCCAATTAAGTTAGTGAGGGACATGAGAATTCCGGCTATTTGCAACCCATAATTTTTATAAATGGAGGATGATGCCATCATTACTCAATTAGATTTTTGTTAATATATTATAATGTAAAAAAATTCAAATTCAGTGCAAAAATATTGAATGAAAAAGATTTTATTTCTTAAACAGTTAGGCTCAATTTAACAAGAACATTTTTGTTAGTTTCTCAACTCTTTTCTAATTTATTTCTTCACCAGGCCGATAGAAACAACCACAACAAATGAGCAAAACTTCTCCCTAATAAAACAAAGAGTTCCTCGTTTCTGTTCCAACCACACAAACAATTCAATAGCGGATTACTTTCTTTAGGTATTTCTAATCATATAAATTATTACCCACACAAGGCTCTTAGCACATTCCATCTTCCTTTCAATTTATTTAATTCTTTTCATAGAAGAAGAAAAGGAAAAAGATGGCGTTTAAGAATTTTATCACCGCTCTTCTTATCTCAAATGTTATAATGGCTTTTGTCACCGTGGGAACGGCAGAAGCAGGTGGATGTTATTGCGAATGCATCACGTTCTGCAAGATAACAATGCCGGGGTACGAAAATTGTGGGAAGGACTGCGAGCCTCATTGTCTCAATTTGGGGAAACCAAAGACGCCGCAAGAGAACGATGAGTCCTGTCCCACAAAACTCAGTCCTAAATATGTGAAGTTTTTGCGAGATCTAGGACTTATTGTGCCTCCAAGCTTCTTTGAGAAGAAAATAAACAAAGTCAATCCTTAGAGTTCAATGATATTTTTATTTTCTCGAAATAAAAATATAATAATAAATGTGTGTATGCATGCATAACACATTGTTACGTGTAAAAGTAAAATAACTATGTACTCATTAATTAATAAATGTTATCTAATGCCATTATTTTATCTTAAGTTTATTCAAGTAGGTATTGTGTACTATGAATGACAGAAATATTGTTATTGGACTACGCTTGGTGCTCAACTCATTTATTATATTGGATCTCATTATGCATCAATTAACAAATTGAAGGATAACAATTCTTGACATATAGAATCTCAAACATAATTAAAAAATAAAGCCATAATTATTTTTGGGCGTTTATATTGGCAGCACAGCTTTGAATATTAATAGCCCCACAAAACAAACAAAAAAAACGCACATAATATGACCGCTAAAGCCTGCCCAAAACACGAAACACACATCTTTTGAAAATAGGTCTACTATATGACATTTTAAGAAAAAGTGTTCAACTGAAAGTTGTAGATCTCGACGAGATCTACAACTTCTATGTTGAACACTTTTTCTAAAAATATCATATATTAGGCCTATTTCCAAAAGGCGCAGAACCCAAGCAGAACACGCATAAGCCCGGATTCTCCGCCTTTGAAAATAGCCTAGTATATGAAATTTTTACAAAAAAAATGTTCAACATAAAAGTTGTAGATCTCGTCGAGATCTACAACCTTCATGTTGAACATAATTCCTAAAAATGAATTTTAAAACTTAATTTTTGGGCTGCTAGTATTCATCGGGCTGTCAATAGCTATTTTTTGGGCTGTCATTATCTTTGGGCTGCCAATAACCATATTGGGGCTGCCAACCTAAACGCCACTATATTTTTTGGCATGCATATCTAAAGTATTCTGTAAAACACATGATTTTTTGGAGTTAGTTTACTCTTAATAGCCTATCTAGTAGCCGTTCTAATGATATTTGTTGATCAAAATTGGAGGTACACAAGCCTTGCCCTGACCCATGCTCTAGCATATGACACAACTACATGTGGAGAACAGAGGTGGCATGTAGCTCCCAACGTAGGGACCTCCTAATCTAGGATTGACAATCGCATATGGGTGCTGTCGTTAGCCTAGTTATTCTGTCAAATCATTAAGACTTCTATTTTTAGAGCTACTTTGGAATGACTTGTCACTTTTATTTTTCTAAGATCACAAATATAATAATACTTTCCTCTTACTTGGAATAGGAATATAGACAAATAATTATGTTCAAGTGTTACCGTTATATGTATAATATATATGCGTGAAAATATCTTTTGGTGGAACATTCAAAGATGCAATTTTATCTCTTTTATAAAATATTTTATACAACTTTTTATAATGTAGTTTAATTTGAGCTTTTACATTGTTTTAAAAGTATGTCATTATTATTCCAATATTTATTAAGTTTTGTATGAAATGTCAAAAATTTATATGGGAAAGATGAACAACATATGTATTATTGTGTACTAAAATAGTGATATCTGTTTTATTAGAAGCAAATAAGACAATATTAATTGCATGCCAAAATTATTTATATATAGGAATTATAGGATTAACTGAATCATATTGTAAAACAACAACATCACTTGTATAATATAATCAAATACTAAGATTGCCTAGATGTACTAGAATAGTGATATCTACTTTTTATAGGGCACAATATTTCTAGAAATCACGGGGAGGGCAAGCGTGCTGCAACTGCCCCTCCAAACGCCTCTTTACAACTCCGCAACTATGCACCATCACAAACACGTTCTAGAAAAGTATTATGCGTGCGCGCGTGCTCGCGCGCACCCACACACACATACACAAGCATTTTCGTACGGGCTTGGCCGACCGCCGCATCCAGTCGGGTTTCGTCCGTGCTCGATTTCTCTTAGTGAGCTGCGCTCGCATTCGAACGGGCTGCACCCGCATATGAGCACTTAAAATGACCGTAAAAACTATTAATCAATATTTCAATTTTATTTTGTAAGAAAATGTAAATTTTTATCTCAAAATTCAATTTCGCTTTCTCTTTCGCTCTCCTCTTTCCTCTCCCTCCTATCCCTAAATGTAGGGATAGGAGGGTTATAAAGATTCTCTGTCCCTTTCTCCTATCCCTTTTCTCTTTTTTCTCTCTCTTTTATTGGATGGATGAGATCAAAAGATTGTCATATATTGAATGTCTAAGATTAATTTTACATATTCGAACTATTTCTTTAATGCAATTATATATATATATACTAGTGCTCGACACGGGGCTCCGCCCCTATGGCTACGCGCCACAGTACCTGGCTTGTGACGGCGGGCTTCGCCCGCACCTGCCTGTGCCCGCCCCCCGGCGGGATAAAAAAATATAATATTTAATTATAAAAAATATTAAAAATATATAATATTTAATCATATTTAAAAAAATATTTAAAAATATAATATTTAATTATATTTAAAAAATATTTAGAAATATAATATTTAATTATGTTTTTATAAATATTAAAAAATATAATTATATTTTTAAAATATTTTAAAAAATATAAAAAATTAGGCGGGATTTAATCCCGCCTAACCAGGCGGATTAAATCCCGCCTATACTTAGGAAGATTTAATCCTGCCTGTTTAGGCGGAATTAATCCCGCCTAATTAATCCCGCCTGAGATGTAATAATAACAGACGGGATTTAGTCCCACACCGCCCATTGGGGAGCAATTTTGGGTATATATAGTTGTGTCCCATACCATATAGCTGCAGTGTGGTCTGGGCGGGCCAGCTAGTCTTGCTGGACGGCGGGTTTGGTGGGCTTGGCGGGCTGGCTGTCGGGCGGGCGGGCCGGCTGTAGGAAATTCAGGCTAAATTTTGTAGCCTGTATATATTGAATTGAGCTGATGGGTTGTAGGGTACCCTACAAAATATATAAATTTAAGAGACCCTGTATAGATTTAGGAGAGCTAAGAAAAAATATGAACGGCCATGATTCGTTGTCGTGATCAACGATTGCGATCAAATGTTTGGTTTATATTCAACGGACGTAATCGATCGTGATTTGATTCTAGAATTCAAAACTACTTCTTTATAATAGATAAATATATATATATATATATATATATATATTGCGTTCTAACTCGACTATTTATATATATTGCGGTCTAACTCGGCATTCCTAAATTTCGGACCAAATTTGACCGTCTTAGCCCGGGAGCGGTCATGCCGCACACAACTAATGAAAGAGAGAAATGGTACACACGATCATTTTACGTGGAAAAACCCCTCAATTGGGTAAAAACCACGCGACTGGGTCCGTGCCGGTCGAACTCCACTATTCGCTTGCGGTTACAGCTTTTACAGAGAATCGAGAGCGACGAGCCGCTTCTCGTTATACTTTGGAGGTGAGAGAGAGAGAGAGTTACTAGCTCACGGCGGGAAACAGACTGCTCCGTGCGAGGCTTGTTTGCGGGGAGGACGTGGATGAACGTGATGCTTGTCGTTGCGGGAGTTTCCTTCTCGATGCTTGCCACGGATCCAGGCGGGTTCCAACAGGGCAGCAGTGGCTTTGTAGATGGCTCAAAGGTGGATTAAAGGAGGCTTGAATGCAGCTTGAAGGTGGCTTGAATACGGTTCGAAGATGGCTCGAAGTTGGCCCGTAGGAGGAATCCAGCAGAACTCTGGCCTGAGGAAGGAGAAAGCTGTTGAGCGAAAAAGTGAGAAATGAGCAGACCTGGGGCTCCTTTTATAGCCTTCAAGAGCTGGTTACGGTGGTTATGAGCGGGTATATTTGCCATCAAATCTGTTATACATAGACCAATATTTTATTTAAAATATTCCCCCACTAACCATGATGGTCAGTGGGTGGTTACGCATAAGATGGACGGCAATGATCGCGCCGGAGAGAGCGAATGGCGGGAAGGGCGCCCTGGAAGGATAAACACCCCCCGGCGACGTTCGCCGACGAAGGGAGTGGCGGCTGGCGAGCCATTTGGCCATGACGGGAGCGCTCGCGACCCGGAGGCGGCCGCGAGGGTGGGACGATCGGGCGTGGCTGGCCACCCAACCTGTGCCTCGCGGTCGCGGGAGGCGGCCGCGGGAGGCAGCCGCGAGAGGAGGCGTGGCCAGGCACGACCAAATGCTCGTGCGGCGCCTTGCAGCCGCGGGAGGCTGTTGCGAGGGGTGTGGCGACTGGGCGCGGCTGACCGTCCGGGCGGCGCCTCGTGGTCGCGTAGAACGGTCGAGAGAGGCGGGGAGCGGTCGGGCAAGCGCCTCGCGCCCGCGGGCTAGATGCGAGGGGCGACCCGACTGGTTGCCTCGCGGCCGCACGTGGGCGCAGCCATGAGAAGTGGGACGGACGAGGCGCCGGCACGCCTCCGCCCGAGGCGGAACCTCGCGGCATCGCGGTCGGCCGTGAGAGGCGAGGCTGTCGGGCATGGTCGGCCACACAGGCGGCACTGTTGAATTCTGTGAAGTAAAAGTGGTGAATGGAAGGCTTGGAAACCTATCCGCGCAGACTACGCTGACAGGGTTGGCGGACTGCTAGGTCGGCAGGGATGTTGCAGGCGGTTTGCTCTATGGCGGCCTGGGCGGTCTGTTCGCGCGGACTACGCGGACAGCAGCAGCGGTCTGACAGGCCAATGTATGCTCAGCAGGCGGTTGACTCCCAGGAAGTAACCGGGCGGATAGGAATGTTGTCCGCAGAGTCCGGCATAAAGCGGACTGAAGAACTGGAGCTCGGCAGACCGGTTTGGCAGTTGCCTTGGTCTTGCTCTAGTGAAGCGGCAAATAGAAGCCGCGGAGACCGCCAGTCAGCGCGGACAGAAACTGGAGGTCGCCCGGTATGGCGGGCTAGATCCAGTGTCCGCCAGTAAGTGCGGACTGGCCCTTGCGACCAGTGGGCTGGACTTGGTGGGAATTGAACCAAGTCCAGGAGGCTCAGTCCGGGGAGATCGCGCAGTGGAGCGCGGGCTGCATTCTCAGTCCGTCAAGCTTAGTAGAAGTGCTGTTGCCTTGTTTGCTAGCTTGGGGATATGCGGACTGGAGGCTTGCTTGTGCAGGAGCGTGCGGACTGGAGCCAGAGTCCGCTGAGTCCGGTTGAGCCTTGTGATGAGGTTATGGACTCAGGGAAGCGGACTGGAGTCTGCTGTTAGCGGACTGGATCTACGTGTCCGCTAAGTCCGGAGGTGCCTTGGCAATGAGGCAATGGACTTGGGATATGCGGACGGAAGCCGGGTGTCCGCTGAGTCCAGCAGGCGTCTTGATGGCGAGGCTGCGGGCTCGGGTTTTGCGGGCTGATGCCTTGTCCGCAGAATGGCGGACACGGCTGTTGTGGAGTCCGGCTGTGGTAGTCCTGGCTTGGTCTCTGGCGGCAAGGCGGGCTGGATATTGGAGTCCGGCCTTGGAAAAGCTGGGGCGGACTGGCTATCTGCACAGGAGCGGCGAACTGGAATGTGTGTCCGCGGGCTGGCGGACACACTAGTTCTTGCTGCGGGTTGTGGCGGTGATCCTATCGGGAAGGGCGGTGACCATACTCATCGTCGTGCCTATAAATAGGACCCATGTCACATCAGAAAAAAGAGACCTAGACCGAAGTAAGTGAACAGTAATTGAGCTCGCGTAAGTTGCTGCGGTCTGGACTTTGGTGTCCGCGCGGATTGAGAGTTGACCTGGTTGTGCTGTGCAGGTTGTGCGGATAGCGCAGAAAAGCCAGGACTTGGCGCTGATTGCGGTCAGGGACAGTGCGGACTCTGCGGTTAAGCAACAGGCGGTAAACAGCAGGTCGCGGATAGCGACCAGGCGGTCTTCTCTTTGGCAACTTGGTTCGGGGTTCAGGAAGTCGCCTGCTTCAGGCAGACTGTTCCATTCGGTGACGCAGCTTGTGCGGTCTGGCGGCTAGGCGACCTCGCGGTCAGGCGGCTTGCAGACCGGAGGTGAAGAACTAAGCATTGGAATAAGGGGTGAGTCCGCGCGGCTTGGGTTGCGGTCTGGCGACCTGGCGGACTGAGCGGACTCCACAGTAGTAGGTCGGCGGCTTGTTGAGTTAGTCCGCGCGGCTTGTTTTTTGTTCTTGTCTTTGTAACTGTCTCTGCTTTCCCGGTGTTGGGTTTTGGTGAAGCATGTCTCGCCATGTATGTCTCGCCTTGTAAAGAAGGTTGCTCTTGATCAATAAAGAAGCTTGTGCTGCATGTGTTGCTGGTTGTTACTGCTTTGTTGAGATAATCTCTGCTAACTCCACGATCCGGGAAAACTTTCAACATTATAAGTGGGCGTGTCTCCTTCGGTTTGTTGAGTGTTCAACAGGGTATCCAAGGGGGCGTCTGCGGTTTGTTGAATTTTAACATGGTATCAGAGCGAGGTTGTTGGAGTGGTCAAGCAGTGCTCAATGGAAGTAGTTGCTCGTTTGTAGAGGAAACCAGTGGTAGAACCATGGCAGTGGAGGATGCAAGTTGTCTTGGTATTGATCTTCTTACAAAGACGAACTGTGATCAGTGGAAGTCCTGTATGAAGAGCTTTCTTCTTGGCGAGGACCTTTGGGAGGTTGTATGCGGAGCAGGAAGACAAGAGGATACTGCTGGCAATGCTGAGTCGATGAGAGCTTGGAAGGAGGCAAATGCGAAAGCGGAGTCTATTCTTTAGCAGGTGATCTCATCGGAGTTCTTGGACCACATCAGTGGATGTCGGTCAGCTGCGGAGGTCTGGACTTCCCTTGATGGGTTGTTCAGGAAGGAGGTGAAGGTTGCTGCTGGCGATGGTCCTTCTACTTCGTATCAGGAAGAAAGGAGTGTTTCTCCTAGGCGTGATAGGAAGAGGAAGGAAGGACCAAGGTGCTATAAATGCAAGCAGCAAGGTCATCTTCGGAAGGAGTGCAAGGTTGTCTTGCTCTCGGCGAACGTAGCTCATATCGGAGGTAAGGAGAAGAACGTAGTTGGGACCTCAACTAGTTATGGAGCTGATCGGGAGGATGCCAGTGATAGTGCAGCTATCTGGCATGAAAGACTGGGGCGTGTAGGGATGGACAAGCTGAAAGCAATGGCAGAAAGAAGACTCGTAAGAGGCTTGCCTAGATTATCATCCTATGGCGATGGTCGGGGGTGTGCGGGATGTCAGGAATGTGGAGCCTATCGCTTCATGGTTGACAAAGCACAATCCAGATGTAAAGCACCATTGGCGGTTGTCCATTATGCTCTGGTGGGACCGACCGTCACGGCTAGTCTTGGAGGCAGCGGATTCATGCTGGTATTGGTTGATGACTATTCTAGGTATACTTGGGTATACTTTATGAAGAAGAAGTCCAACATGGTACGCTTGTTTGTGGAGTTCAAGAAGCTTGTGGAAGGCCAGCTTGGCCGGAGGATCAAGGTGTTGAGGACAAGTATCGGTGGTGAGTTTGCCTCAACCGAGTTCTCACACTTTTGCAGGAAGCAAGGGATCCGGATGGAGCTTTCTTGTGGACATACTTCACAACAAGGCAGTATTGCAGCTCGGATGGTCCGTTGGTTAACGGCAACCTGCAAGTGTTGGCTTCAGAGTAAAGGCGTTCCGAAGGCTCTTTGGGCGGAAGGGATGGCCTGTGCTGCTCATGTCATCAACCGGATGCCTCTTAGTCCGATCATAGTGAAGACTCCTTATGAGCTGATGTTCGGAGTGAAGCCCTCAGTGAATCACCTTCGGGTGTTTGGATCTACCTGCTATTTACATTCTCCGGGTGCTCTCAAAACAAAGCTAGCCTTTGTTGGGTATGATGAGCAGAAAAGAAGATGGAGGTGTATGGATCCTGCGACGAAGAAACTCATAGTGTCGAGAGACATTGTTTTCGATGAGTTGACGCTGTATTGGGGTAGCTCTTATGTGGAGCTAGAGATAAGCAGGTCAGATGGTGGGCTGAAGGAGGCTGCTGCTAAGGAAGTGGAGTTGCCTGAGTCACCAGGTGCTACAGGTTGTTCTAGCTCCGGGGCAAAGGCGTCAGAGTCGGTAAGAAGGGGGAGCAAAGCTCCAGGAACTTCAGACTCGAAGGCGGAAGCTTCCGGTTCAGGAAGCAGGGGGAGCGATGTTCCAGGTAGTTCTTATTCAAGAGGGGAGTCTTCTGGTTCAGGTAGCAGGGGGAGCGTTGCTCCATGTGCTTTTGATTCCAGTAAAGAGGCGTCTTGTTCAGGGAGCAAAGGGAGCATTGTTCCGGGTTTGCCCGGGAACGGAGCTGGTTCAATAGCAGCGGAGGTGGTTAGCCATGATCCGGTTCTTCGGAGATCGAAGAGGATCAGTAAGCCACCAGCTCGATATAGCGAAGGGAATACGGCGGACTTAGTCTCGTGTTTCTTTGTTAGCCCTCAGGTCGAGCAAAGTACTTCTGGCTGTGATGACCTCACTCGAATTAAGGAGGTGGTTGACACCAAGGTTGATGAGGTGACTTCTCTCAGAGGCAACGAGGCTTGGACTTCAGTGTCCAAGGAAGTTGGTGATACTCCTGTGATGCAAGAGTGGAGGTTGAAGCTGAAGAAGGCAGAGGGAAGCATGACTCCTTTTTGGAGATGCTGGAGGGCTCCCTCATGGTCCATGATATGCGGGGCGAAGACTATGTCTTTGACATCTTTTCGTAGATGCTATCGGAAGGACCAGGTGCAAGGTTACGGGAGCTGCTGGAGTTATTCACCACTTCTCACTTCAAGGGGGGTGTTGAATTCTGTGAAGTGAAAGTGGGTGAATGGAAGACTTGGGAAACCTATCCGCGCGGACTACGCGGACAGGGTTGGCGGACTGCTAAGTTGGTAGGGATGTTGCAGGCGGTTTGCTCTGTGGCGGCCTGGGTGGTCTGTTCGCGCGGACTACGCAGACAGCAGCAGCGGTCTGACAGGCCAATGTATGCTCAGCAGGCGGTTGACTCCCAGGAAGTAACCGGGCGGATAGGAATGTTGTCCGCAGAGTCCGGCATAAAGCGGACTGAAGAACTGGAGCTCGGCAGACCGGTTTGGCAGTTGCCTTGGTCTTGCTCTAGTGAAGCGGCAAATAGAAGCCGCGGAGACCGCCGGTCAGCGCGGACAGAAACTGGAGGTCGCCCGGTATGGCGGGCTAGATCCAGTGTCCGCCAGTAAGTGCGGACTGGCCCTTGCGGCCAGTGGGCTGGACTTGGTGGGAATTGAACCAAGTCCAGGAGGCTCAGTCCGGGGAGATCGCGCAGTGGAGCGCGGGCTGCATTCTCAGTCCGCCAAGCTTAGTAGAAGTGTTGTTGCCTTGTTTGCTAGCTTGGGGATATGCGGACTGGAGGCTTGCTTGTGCAGGAGCGTGCGGACTGGAGCCAGAGTCCGCTGAGTCCGGTTGAGCCTTGTGATGAGGTTATGGACTCAGGGAAGCGGACTGGAGTCTGCTGTTAGCGGACTGGATCTACGTGTCCGCTAAGTCCGGAGGTGCCTTGGCAATGAGGCAATGGACTTGGGATATGCGTACGGAAGCCGGGTGTCCGCTGAGTCCGGCAGGCGTCTTGATGGCGAGGCTGCGGGCTCGGGTTTTGCGGGCTGATGCCTTGTCCGCAGAATGGCGGACACGGCTGTTGTGGAGTCCGGCTGTGGTAGTCCTGGCTTAGTCTCTGGTGGCAAGGCGGGCTGGATATTGGAGTCCGGCCTTGGAGAAGCTGGGGCGGACTGGCTATCTGCACAGGAGGGGCGAACTGGAATGTGTGTCCGCGGGCTGGCGGACACACTAGTTCTTGCTGCGGGTTGTGGCGGTGATCCTATCGGGAAGGGCGGTGACCATACTCATCGTCGTGCCTATAAATAGGACCCATGTCACATCAGAAAAAAGAGACCTAGACCGAAGTAAGTGAACAGTAATTGAGCTCGCGTAAGTTGCTGCGGTCTGGACTTTGGTGTCCGCGCGGATTGAGAGTTGACCCGGTTGTGCTGTGTAGGTTGTGCGGATAGCGCTGGAAAGCCAGGACTTAGCGCTGATTGCGGTCAGGGACAGTGCGGACTCTGCGGTTAAGCAACAGGCGGTAAACAGCAGGTCGCGGATAGCGACCATGCGGTCTTCTCTTTGGCAACTTGGTTCGGGGTTCAGGAAGTCGCCTGCTTCAGGCGGACTGTTCCATTCGGTGACGCAGCTTGTGCGGTCTGGCGGCTAGGCGACCTCGCGGTCAGGCGGCTTGCAGACCGGAGGTGAAGAACTAAGCATTGGAATAAGGGGTGAGTCCGCGCGGCTTGGGTTGCGGTCTGGCGACCTGGCGGACTGAGCGGACTCCACAGCAGTAGGTCGGCGGCTTGTTGAGTTAGTCCGCGCGGCTTGTTTTTTGTTCTTGTCTTTGTAACTGTCTCTGCTTTCCCGGTGTTGGGTTTTGGTGAAGCATGTCTCGCCATGTATGTCTCGCCTTGTAAAGAAGGTTGCTCTTGATCAATAAAGAAGCTTGTGCTGCATGTGTTGCTGGTTGTTACTGCTTTGTTGAGATAATCTCTGCTAACTCCACGATCCGGGAAAACTTTCAACATTATAAGTGGGCATGTCTCCTTCGGTTTGTTGAGTGTTCAACAGGGTATCCAAGGGTGCGTCTGCGGTTTGTTGAATTTTAACAGGCACCTCGCGACCGCATGAGGCGGGCGCAAGAGGCAAGGCAGTCGGGCGGGGCGAATACCCGAGAGACGCCTCGCGGCCGCGGGAGGCTGTCGCGGGAGGCACGAAGGCCGAGCGCGGGCGGCCGGCAGAGGCGTGATGGCGCTGATCACTGATGTGTGTGCGCATCAGGATCGCGGGATCCGATCAGGTCTGCTGATCGTTCGCGCCGCGGTCAAACCCATGATCTCCACTATTTTTGAGGAGATCATGGAGGAGTGGGATATATGCACCCCAAATCCTCCATGAATGGGGTTTATCCTCATCAATTGCCCTCTGAAATTCTCGGTATAAAAAATCGATACTGTTGAAGATCGATGATTTCTTCCCTTGAGAGCTTTTGGTGGGGATTTCTACGATGGCGAACGGAGAAAGGCCGGCGAAGGGAGATGGCGACGCCCAGCAAATTCATGTAAAACATTAGAGCAGGGGGAAAATGGCGAGGACAAACATCAGAGCGCACAGCTGGAGGCGAGCAGGACTGCGACTGCATGCGGGCACCTGGCCGTGCATGCGACTCTAGGCGCGCGGTCATCTGACCACACGAACACATGAGCGATAAGTGGGCCTGCTCGTGCACACACCTGGGCGCACGCGCACCCGAGTGCTCGCGCCCCATGTCGCGCGGTCACCTGGGCGAGCGATGTTAAATTTTCTCAACGTGGTCAGCAAGATAGCCCAAAAGCCAAATTAATATCTTCGGAACTACCCAGTTTGCACGTTGAACCAGCGAAAAACCGAGGAACAAAGGTTAATCCCAACAAACAATGGAAGCACAAGCAGTTCTTTTATGCATTCACTTCTTTACAACACGAGGCATACATAGCGAGACATGATTTCGCTAGTATAACAGCTGTAAACAGAAAGCACCAAAAAAAATCAAGCCGGGCGGACAGCACCGGAGTCTGCCGAGACCGCCGAGGTCGCCGAGGTCGCCCGAACTTAGCTGCAGTCCGCCGAATAGCCACGGAGTCCGCCGAAGCCGCGAGGCCGCGCGGACACACCGTTATTTGTCTCCTGCTGAAGCTGAACTGAGGAACACCCCCTACCCGCCTGAAGCTGGCGGACAGGTTATTGAAGCTGACAAAGATGAAACAGAGCTGACAAGCCGCAGAGCGACCTCCTGCTGAATCCGCAGAGACCGCACACTTCCAAGTACTTGACCGAAGTCACAGCCAAACTCCTGGCTCCTTGAAGCAAACTGCGCGACCTGCACACAGCAAACGTCAGCACTGAAACAATCCGCGCGGACAGACAACTCAGACCGCAGCTCCTTGCGCAACCCAACTTACTGTTCACTCAAGTTTTTCAGGTTACTGTAGACCTGCCAGGGGGTTCCTATTTATAAGCAAGGTGAGGAGTGTGGTCACCGCCCTAGAGATAGAGACACCGCCCCAGCCCGCGCGATAACAAAACACTGTCCGCCGAGTCCGCAAGGACTTAGCCGGATAACAAGGAAAACCGCTAGGAGCAAGGCAACATTGGCGAACCCTCTCTAGTCCGGCCAAGCTATGCGGACAAGGCATCAGCCCGCAAAGCTCCAATCACTGCAGGACAGCAATCCCCCTTCAATGGCAGTCTGCACCAACCCGAGGCAGTCCGCAAGACTCACACCTCAATCCGCCACAAGTCCACGACCAAAGGCAGATAGCAACAGTCCGCCCGGTCACAGCGGACTTGGCGGATACCGCGGACACTATGGTCTTGGCACAAAGTGTGACCAAGTCCAAAACCATCAAAGGCCAATGCGAGCATGGCGGACTCAAACTCTCGTCCGCCAAACACCGAAGCACAGACCGCCAACAGTCCGCAACCTCCTCGCACTCCTGTCCAATGCAGCAACCATCCCCGGACTCCAAAACCAGTCCGCCAATCGATCTCCACAGCAAAGCACCTGCTGTACCACCAGAGCTCGACAAGGCCTCAGCCAAGCTCTAAGCTTAGTCCGCAACAGCCCACACCGCGGACACATCAGTCCGCAAGCTTCCCGCGGACACTAGCCAAACCGCCTAACAACACAAGCTTGCAACATGGCCACTGAGCAATGCACCAGTCCGCAAGCCTCTCTATCCGCAGTTACCAGGCCGCACAGTCCGTGAACTCCATGCAAACAACCCGCTCAGAAGACAGCCGACTTCCACCAGACTTTTCACCAGGCCGCACAACACAGTCCGCCCAGTCCACCTAGTCCACCAATGCTGTCCGCCCAGGCCGCCCGGCCTGTCCCGTCAACCACTTCCACTTCACAAATTTCAACACTCCCCCTTGAATTGAGAAGTGGTGACCAAGCCCAGCAAGCTGCGCAAGCGTTCAAAGGGCCCCTTCGATAGTGGATTTATGAAGATGTCAGCAAGATTATCTTCACTCTGAACATGCCCGACCAACAGAGATCCTTCCAACACCTTCTCCCTGATGAAATGGTGATCAATCTCTATATGCTTGGTCCTGGCGTGACACACTAGATTGTTAACAAGTTTGAGAGCACTCTCATTGTCACCCCAGAGTAAAGTAGGCCCTTGCACTTCTTCATGAACATCCTCTATAAGCCTCCTCAACCAAACGGCTTCCCGAGCAGCCAAGGCCGAAGCCTTATACTCCACCTCCGTGGTTGAAACCGACATCGAGTCCTGCTTCTTGCTACACCACGAGATGCTAGCTGAACCGCAAGTGAACACATAACCTGAAGTAGACCTCCGATCATCCGAATCACCGCCATAGTCAGTATCCGTGTACCCGAGCAACACAAACTCTGATTCCCTTCCATAGAGGAGTCCCATGTCATAAGTCACCTTGACATACTTCAGAATACCCTTCGTCGCCACTAGATGAGATTGTCTTGGTTCAGCCATATACCGACTTACTCGGCCAACAGCAAAAGCAATGTCCGGCCTTGTAATCGTCAGGTAAAGCAAGCTCCCAACAAGAGCCCTAAACACCAAGGGATCATGAAGAGCCCTTCCCTCATCCTGTCGAAGCTTCAGCCCTAGTTCCAGTGGAGTAGAGCACTTCTTCCCTTCGCCCATGCCGAACCTCTTCACAATGCGATCAGCATACCCTTTCTGGCAGATGAGAACCCCGCACTCCTTCCTCTCCACCTCAAGACCGAGAAAGTGATGCAACTCTCCCAAGTCATTCATCTTGAAGCGTATAGCAAGCTCAGCCCTGAGCCTTGCTACTTCCCCCTCTGAATTCCCTGTGATGTTCATGTCATCCACATACAGCAGGACCAAGATTTGTAGCTCTCCCTTCTTCTTGACAAACAAGCTTGAATCCGAGTTGGAAGCAAGGTATCCACAGAATTGCAAGTATTCTGCAATCTTCCCATACCATGCTCTAGGAGCTTACTTCAACCCGTAGAGAGCCTTCCTGAGTTTGCAGACATAGTTCGGATGCTTTTCAGAGACAAAACCAAGCGGCTGATCCATGAAGATGTCCTTGTCAATCTCTCTGTAAAGAAAAGCATTCTTCACATCGAGTTGCCACAACCTCCATCCCTTGCTAGCAGCCAAGGCGATCACCACTCTTACTGAAGTCATCTTCGCAACTGGACTGAATGTCTCCTCATAGTCTTCTCCATACTGCTGTGAGAATCCTCTAGCGACCAAGCGAGCCTTGAACCTATCAATGCTCCCATCAGTCTTCTTCTTCAACTTGTACACCCACTTGCAAGTAACCGGAGTAATGCCATCAACCTTGGGCACAAGGTACCAGGTTTCATTCTTCTTTAGAGCATCAATCTCTTCCTTCATGGCACCTTCCCACTCCTTCACTCTAGTGGCCTCGTTGAAGCTTGTAGGCTCTCGCTCATCCAAAGGACCTGCAAAGAAGCAGGAGACAAAGTTCACTGCATTCCCATCACAGTACCGAGTCGGTGGCTTAACCACCCTCTTCGATCTCTGAAGAATTGGCTCCTTACTCACGGCTTCTATTGCTTCTTCGGGCTCCACTCCTACCTGGGGCAAGCATTGAGCAGTACTCCCCCTACTTCCTGAGCCAGAAGGCTCAGCCTCGGAGTTAGAAGTAATAGGAGCTACTGGTGAAACAGCAAGCTCCTCTTCCAAGCCTTCAGCAGCCACCACCGGTGCTTCATCAACCTTGCTACTTCCGGTTAGCTCCACTGAGCCACCTCCATATGACATCAGCTCGTCAAAGACAACGTCTCTGGATACCACGAACTTCTTCGTCACAGGGTCCATGCATTTCCATCCCTTCTTCCGCTCATCGTATCCAACAAAGACAAGTTTCCTTGCCTTCGCATCCAGCTTTGTCCGTGAAGCATCCGGGACATGCACGTAGCAATTTGAACCGAACACCCTAAGGTGTCCCACACTTGGCTTCTCCTTCAGCAACAGCTCAACAGGAGTCTTCATGTTGATAGGGCTGAGTGGCATCCAGTTGATAACATAAGCAGCACAATACATCCCCTCCGCCCAAAAGGACCATGGGATCTCTTTCGCATGAAGCCAGCATTTGCAGGTCTCCGTCAGATGACGGATCTTTCACTCTGCTACCCCATTTTGTTGTGGAGTGTGAGCACAAGTAAGCTCACATTGGATCCCGTGCTTCCTGCAGAAGTTAGAAAACTCGGAGGAGACAAACTCACCCCCGTTATCAGTTCTAAGCTTCTTAATCCGCAAGCCAAGCCGGCCTTCTACCAACTCCTTAAACTCCACAAACAAACGGAAGGCTTCCAACTTCTCCTTTAAGAAGTACACCCAAGTATACCTTGAGTAGTCATCACCCAAGACAAGCATGTATCTGCTTCCACCAAGGCTGGCAGTAACCGTCGGTCCCATCAGATCGCCATGATTACACTCCATTGGTTTCTTTCTCCTTCTTTGTGATTTATCAAACGGAAGGCGATGTGCCTTACCGTATTGACAGCCCGCACAAACATACCCATCACCAAAGGAGGACAACTTCGGCAACCCCCTCACCAAACTTCTACTAGCCATTACCTTCAGCTTGTCTGAAAGATATTGTACCTAATCAACTAGAGGGGGGTGAATAGGTGACTTAAATCTTTTTAACTTTTAGGACAGAATTCAGATTAATTCTTAGAGTTATAACTATATTTACCAAGCAAACAAACAGCAATCACAGCAAACTACATACACACAGTGAACACACAGGTTTATAGTGGTTCCCCAATGTTTGGGTACATCCACTTTCCCCCTTCGCCTATCTAGCAGTGTACTAGATTCGGCCAAACTACTCCACTATCTCAGATCCACAGATCTTACACTCAGAACCCCAAAATAGGTTCCTACAACTCAGGCCCAAGGCCCTACAACTCAGCTTCTTCTCAAAGCCTACACTCAGCCACCAAGGCCTACACTTAGCCACCAAGGCCTACACTCAGCCACCAAGGCCTACACTCAGAGATTCAACTCTCCTACACTCAGGCACACAGGACCTACACTCAGCCTTTATAATTACAGGATTACAAACTCAGATCCCTAAGGATCCTACAAGATATAATGAATACAAAAATGTATACTCAACAACTCAGAGAAAAGAGAGATGAGTTGTGAGTTTCTTGATGAGTTCTTGGAAGAACTCAGCTGAAATCAATCTGACTTGGCTTTCTTCAAAGCTTCTTGAATGTAGAACACAATAAGATTGATTCCCCTCTGCAGTTGATCCTTGATCTCTGCTACTTAAGATTCAGAACAAATCTGAACCCTTCTTCTCAGCCTGGTTCCAGCGGCTGACTTCTTGGATGGAGCTCTCTCTCTCCAACTTCTTAGATCTTCACTTGATAGCTAGATCTTCTTTGTATATTGATCACTTGAATCTTCTTATCCTTTCAATTACTTGAACCACTTCTTTTGTAGACAGTATAAGCCTATTTATAGGCCTTCTTCATGGTAACCGGCTGGTCCGGTTCATAACTGATTTCTGACAACTCTGACAGGTGCAGTAGAACGGCTGGAAAGGCAGCTGTCAAGTCATCCAGTCAGTTCTTGAAAATTCTGTAACTGTCTGAAAGTGTCGAGACTGTCTGTCTTTAAGTGTCGACACTTATAGACCAAGTGTCGACACAAGTTGTCTAAGTGTCGACACTAGCCTATAAGGTGTCGACACAACTCCTTGTGTTGTTGACTTTATAACGCGACACTGCTTCTTCTTCATGTGTCGACACTGATAATGTGTGTCGACACAAGTCCTTGTACTTCAGTATATTGCTAAATTCTTGTAAGTGTCGACACATCTCCTTGTGTCGACACATCTTCATGTGTTGAACTTGTTAAGTGTAGACACTTCTTCTTGGTGTCGACACATGTCTTCAGTGTTGATACTTGCTGAGTGTCGACACAGCTCCTTGTGTTGACACATTCTTCTTCTGTTGAGACTTCAGCTGAGTGTCGACACATCCCCTTAGTGTCGACACTTGTACTTAGAATATTTTGTTGAACTTTGCTGATCTTTGCTAAGTGTCGACACAGCTCCTTGTGTCAACACTTTATTCAAGTGTTGAGTCTTCAGCTGAGTGTCGACACATTCTTTCTTGTGTCGACACTTTCTTCAAGTGTTGACTCTTCTGCTGAGTGTCAACACATTGCTCTGAGTGTCGACACTTACACTTAGCTTTTGCTGACTTTTGCTGAGTGTCGACACAGCTCCAAGTGTCGACACTTTCTGATGTAGACACAGTTTCACTGGGTGTCGACACAACTGCTAAGTGTCGACACTGCTTCTCTAGACTTTTCTTCATTGAGTGTTGACACAGCTCCTTGTGTCGACACTTTCTGCCTGGTGTCGACTCTGCATCCCAGGTGTCGACACAATGACTCCAAGTGTCGACACTGCTTGCCTGGGTGTCGACACAAGTCTTCTTAAGTGTCGACACTTTCCTCCTGGGTGTCGACACATGGACTTAGAAACTTTTTCAACTTTCCTGCAAATACTTAACCTGCACAAGGTAACTCAAAAATACATCAAATACATTTTTATGTATGTCATTGAGTTGGGTGAGGCTTCTTCAAATCAGGTACATTTAAACCAATGTACCCAACATTGTCCATACCAACATGCCCCAGCCTCTCATGCCAGATAACAGCACTATCATTGGCCCTCATTTTATCAACATAAGCACTGGTGGAAAGAACAAACAAGTTCTTCACCCTCCTCCCAACATAAGCAACATCAGCCTTTACCGCTGATACGTTGCGAAGGAACCTCACGTCTGTTGGCCCAAAAAGAACGTGATACCCAGCGTCCACCGCATTGGTCACCGAGAAGAGGTTCTTCTTCATGCTCGGCACGTGATACACAATCCTTAACGTGAGTGGCCCCTGATCACTACCCAAAGACACGACCCCCGTTTTCTCTACTGCATAAACAGTATTATCAGCAGTGATAATAGCTTCATTACCTGAGTACGCCTGCATGGAGGTGAACTTCGACTTGTCTCCGGTGAGGTGATGACCACACCCAGAGTCCACGATCCACTCGCTGTTGAAGTCCTCAGCAGACAAGGCCCGGACACAAGTGCCCGTCATAAAGGCTCCGCCCCATCCTGCTTCTTCACTTCTCGAGCAAGCTTCCTCCTTTCCCGCAGCATGCCCAGGCTGCAGTTTGACCTTGCAGTCCTGCTTGAAGTGCCCTCGCTGATGACACCGGTAGCACTTCAGGTTCTTCTTCCAGTCCTTAGGAGCATTGCTCCTCTCCGGCGGATATGAAGTTGAAGTCTCCTTCTCACCAGCGGCCTGCATCTTCTTCTTCTTCTTCTTATTCTTCCCTTACCATCCTTTCTTCTTGCCTGAGAAGAGAGCTTCGTTGCCTTCCTGATTCAGGTTCACTCCAGCCATCTGCCTTGCCAAGCTCACCTGCGATGCAAGCAGATTCTCCAGCTCCAGCAAAGACGGCTGAGTAGCCCACCCTTGAACAGATGTGACAAAGGCCACATACTCCTTCCGCAAGCCACGGATAATGTGCCTTTTCATCTTAGCCTCAGAGATAGGCTCATCAGGATCCAGTGCCGACAGCTCAACACACAAGCTCTTCATCTTTAAGAAGTACTTGGAGATGGAAAGGTCTCCCTGAGTTACCCTGGCCAACTCATTCTCCAGGAACTGAAGCCGCGCCACATTCTTCCTATTGAACAACTCATCAATGGTTGTCCAAATATCAGCAGCCGGCTCACACCCAACGATGTGATCAAACAGTTCCGGAGACACAGCTCTCTTCAGAATGAACTCTGCCTTAGCATTTGTTCTTCTCCAGAGCCTAACCTGCTCAGCAGTACCGAACGCAGCAGTCACTTCCTGTCTGTCGTCACCACCGACGACTTCCCACAGCTCCTCGCCAAGAAGATAACTCTTCATGCATGACTTTCACTTCTTGAAGTTAGTCGACGTTAAGAGTTCAATGCCAAGACCTCTTGCAAAACTCCCTTCCATTACAACACCTGTTGGCCCCCTTTCAGAAGCTCCGAGCAACAACACAGGTTGAGCACCACTCAATCACTGAGTAACAACGCTGGTTGACTTCCGCTCACTCAACTGAACCTCGCTCTGATACCATGTTAAATTTTCTCAACGTGATCAGCAAGATAGCCCAAACGCCAAATTAATATCTTCGGAACTACCCAGTTTGCACGTTGAACCAGCGGAAAACCGAGGAACAAAGGTTAATCCCAACAAACAATGGAAGCACAAGCAGGTCTTTTATGCATTCACTTCTTTACAACACGAGGCATACATAGTGAGACATGATTTCGCTAGTATAACAACTGTAAACAGAAAGCACCAAAAAAACCAAGCCGGGCGGACAGCACCGGAGTCCGCCGAGACCGCCGAGGTTGCCGAGGTCGCCCGAACTTAGCTGCAGTCCGCCGAATAGCCACGGAGTTCGCCGAAGCCGCGAGGCCGCACGGACACACCGTTATTTGTCTCATGCGGAAGCTGAACTGAGGAACACCCCCTACCCACATGAAGCCGGCGGACAGGTTATTGAAGCTGGCAAAGATGAAACAGAGCTGACAAGCCGCAGAGCGACCTCCTGCTGAATCTGCAGAGACCGCACACTTCCAAGTACTTGACCGAAGTCACAGCCAAACTCCTGGCTCCTTGAAGCAAACCGCGCGACCTGCACATAGCAAATGTCAGCACTGAAACAATCCGCGCGGACAGACAACTCAGACCGCAACTCCTTGCACAACCCAACTTACTATTCACTCAAGTTTTTCAGGTTACTGTAGACCTGCCAGGGGGGTCCTATTTATAGGCGAGGTGAGGAGTGTGGTCACCGCCCTAGAGATAGAGACACCGCCCCAGCCCGCGCGATAGCAAAACACTGTCCACCAAGTCCGCAAGGACTTAGCCGGATACCAAGGAAAACTGCCAGGAGCAAGGCAACATTGGCGAACCCTCTCCAGTCCGCCCAAGCTATGCGGACAAGGCATCAGCTCGCAAAGCTCCAATCACTGCAGGACAGCAATCCCCCTTCAATGGCAGTCCGCACCAACCCGAGGCAGTCCGCAAGACTCACACCTCAATCCGCCACAAGTCCACGACCAAAGGCAGATAGCAACAGTCCGCCCGGTCACAGCGTACTTGGCGGATACCGCGGACACTATGGTCTTGGCACAAAGTGTGACCAAGTCCAAAACCATCAAAGGCCAATGCGAGGATGGCAGACTCAAACTCTCGTCCGCCAAACACCGAAGCACAGACCGCCAGCAGTCCGCAACCTTCTCGCACTCCTGTCCAACGCAGCAACCATCCCCGGACTCCAAAACCAGTCCGCCAATCGATCTCCACAGCAAAGCACCTGCTGTACCACCAGAGCTCGACAAGTTCTCAGCCAAGCTCTAAGCTTAGTCCGCAACAGCCCACACCGCGGACACATCAGTTCATAAGCTTCCCGCGGACACGAGCCAAACCGCCTAACATCACAAGCTTACATCACGACCACTGAGCAATGCACCAGTCCGCAAGCCTCTCTATCCGCAGATACCAGGCCGCACAGTCCGCGAACTCCATGCAAACAACCCGCTCAGAAGACAGTCGGCTTCCACCAGACTTTTCACCAGGCCGCACAACACAGTCCGCCCAGTCCGCCTAGTCCGCCAATGCTGTCCGCCCAGGCCGCCCGGCCTGTCCCGTCAATCACTTCCACTTCACAAATTTCAACAAGCGGGCACCGGGTCGTGCGCGCGGACTAATGTGTGCGCGCACCTAGCCGCACGGGCCCAGGTGCATGCGTGCTTGTGGGCTAAGGTGTGCGCGGACGCACCTAGGCACATGCGTTGTAACGACTCCATCCGTTCATATTGCATAAAATAGAAGGTCTGGTCGGGGCCCCACACCATATGTCATAAAACAGGCGGGGAAGGTCCACAAGTGTATATAAACAACCTCATGTATATATCACCACTCGAAGGAATGTACACAAATACAACATCGTTTGGCCTTATGGCCTTACAGTTACTCTTTACAACTGTGGATTCTAAACATCGGCGCGCAGGCAGGCCACACATGAACAACACACAATATTCTTTGCATAGCCTTCAAGGGCTAGCAGCGACAACAGCAGCAGCAGGGACTTCAGCCCTTATGTGTCCCGCTTGGCTCTCCAGCACCTGCACAAGAACAACCAACCAAACGGTGGCGAACAAGGCAACAGTCAGCATGCCAAAAAGAAGGACTTCACATGTCTAAGAAGGAAGATCGTTACCCTTGACGACCTCTTAGGAGCCATGGAAATCTAGCTGGTTGGAAAGGACCGCAGCGGCCTTGCCTCAACAAATCTGGACTCGGACCTTAGTTCGGAACTCTAAAGCTCCACCGGCGGCCGGATCCCTTCTCCTCCTCCTTTGTCTCCCTTCTCTCTAGATCTTTTAGAAAGAGAATGGCAAAAAGTAAAATGAGACTTATCTTCTCAATTTCGGCCTTAAAGTAGTGAGGAGAAACCTGGGCCATCAGAACCCAGAGGATGGAAATGAACGGCTACAAAATTCTCTGAAATGGCTATTTCGGGGCTGACACGGCATGTGACATGCCCTGTGACATGCATGTGTCACAGGTCGTGTACCTTAAGTAGCACACGAACAGACTTATCCAGAATAGGATACGACCATGTGACACACCCGTGTCACAGGCCGTGTGCCTTCAGACACGCCCGTGTCTAGCACTCGAGACCCACTCGAGACCTACTCGAGAGAACCACTTCTAGTAATTGGACAGGACACGGCCTCAGACATGCCCGTGTCCTAGGCCGTGTGCCTTACTCAAGGCACTCAAGATCCACTCGAGACCACCCCTCGAGACCCACTCGAGTATATAGAGCAGGACACGGCCATGTGACACGCCCATAGCACAGGCCGTGTGCTCTATTCTCTCGAGAATTCGTCGAGCGCATCTACTCTAGTGGAGTTGGTCGAACAAAGGAGGACATGCCCTCGGACACGCACGTGTCACAGGGTGTGTTCCCTCCCGAGAACTTGTCGAGTGCATTTTGTCAAGCACTCGACAGACTGCTCAACCGAGCAGGACAAGGCCTGTGACACACCTGTGTCCCAGGACGTGTTGCCCAGCTTGAACTAAAAATTGGGATTTAAGGTGTTACACGCGTACTAGGCAGCATGCACACCTGGGCGTACGGGCACCAGGTCTTGTGTGCGGACCCAGGTGTCCACGCACCTAGTCGTTCGCAGGCTTGGTCGCGCGGCCTTGGGTGTGCGTACGCCTGGCCACGTGGTTACCTACGCAGGCCGTAGTTCATGCGCGCGGACCCAGGTGTGTACACACCTGGTCGTGAGCGCACCTGGCTGCACGGGCTCTAGTGCCCGCCTGCTAGGTCCTGCATGCGGTTGGGTGCGTTCGATTGCGCTCATGTATGCGTCTATGTCTACGTTAATGCTTTTATCACGCTGGGCTTTGCTCTTATTTTTGGCCACCAATTTTTGCTTCTCCTATTTTTCAGGCTTCTAGGCATACTACGAGACCGATGTGTCTGTGTGATGACCAGATTCCCTCCAACGAAGGTACAAAAACCAGACGTTGACTTTCTATCTTCCCTATCATCTGCATAGCTAACATCAGAATAAGCCGCAATCCTCAAATGTCCATTCTTCTAAAACAGAAGCCCTTTTCCTAGAGCTCCTTTCACATATTTCAAGATTTTTAGAGCTGATTGAAGATGACATTCCTTAGAAGCTTGGATAAACTAGCTCACCCTTCCTACAACATAACAAATATTCGGCCTTGTAACTGTCAGATAAATGAGTTTTTCAACAAGCCGTCTATATCTGGTAACATCTTCAAGGAGAGGTGAATAATCATTCCAGCACTTGTCGTCACCAACATCCATTGGACACCGAAACGTTTAGCCCCAAGAAGACTTATCTCTTTCAAAAGATCCAATACATACTTCCGCTATGAAAAAACTACAGAATTGGACTTTTGGGAGATCTCAAACCCTAGGAAATACTTGGGAGACCTCATATCTTTTCTGATAAAATATTTAAGAAGATGTTTATTTTTCAGGTTAATGCCCTTCTTATCATCTCTTATAAAAAGAATATCATCCACATAGACTCCAAGAACAACTAGGCCAGTCGAGGTATTGCTAATGAACAGATAGTGATCAACAACACTTCGAGCAAACCCAACAACAAAAATAACCTTGCTGAACTTCTCAAATCAGGCTCTCAGACTTTTCTTAAGGCCATAAATTACCTTCAGTAACTTACAAACCTGAGACTCCCCCAGAGTAACCAAGGAGGTTGCTCCATATAAACATTCTCATGTAAATCACCATAAAGAAAATCATTTTTTACATCCAACTGAGACATCTCTCAGTCATTGTTAATAGCCATAAAAAAAGAACGCGGATTGTAGTAATCCGAGCAACAGGAGAGAAAGTGTCAAATAAATCCACATCGTAAGTCTGAGTAAAACCCTTGGCGATAAGTCGAGCCTTGTAACGATCAATTATACTACCAGGAAGAAATTTTATTACAAAGACCCAGCGAAAGCAAATCACATCAGCACATGGAGGGTAGGGATAAGAGTCCAAGTAACCCACTCAATCAGTGTTTTCATTCTTCACCCATGACGACTTTCCAATGAGGAACAGTAAAAGCTCTTGATAGGTAGTCGGGAGGACATTTGCTGAGTGAGCGAGAACAAATCTCTTGGAGGAAGTCGATGGTCGAGCATAGGAAACAAAATCATGAATAAGATGTTGAGTGCATGTTCGAACTCCTTTTCGAAGAGCAATTGGCAGATCAAGATCTGTCTTTGCTCGATCATTAGATCCTTCCGTTGGAGCAACTACTGGCTCGGGAACTATTAGTGGTGGCTCAGGGAGATAAAAAGAATCAGGAGAAGGACACTGCTTCAGGTGCAGGAGCAGCGACAATAGGTATAGAAGATGTGTCATCAGAAAGTGGAAGTGAAGTAGTGCTGGAAAAGTAAGGGGTATCTTAAAAGAAAGTGGCATCCGCAAAAACATATTGTTTTGGAGAAGAGGATCATAACACCAATATCCTTTCTGTGTAGGATAATAACCCATAAAATTGCACTTAACTGAGCGAGAAGAGAATTTGTCACGCCTTAGAGAGGAAGAGTGAACAAACGTTATGCATATGAAGAGACGTAGGGGTAAAGAAAGCGCTGTCGCATCCTGATACAGAATGAAGAAAGTACTTTTGTCGTAGTGGTAATGTTCTTCCGAGGGTCCTCTAGGACGCACTCATGACTAACATCTTCCCTTGGGCTTATCCCTGCACTTTGGCTGGTTATCCTGCCTTTGAAAATAATTAAAGTGCTGTTGACAAATGAGAGCTCAAAAAGGTCGATCCTTCCTCGAATCCAAGAGGTTGGAGTCCAAACCTGTTCCTGTTAGTTCCTCCAGTCGGAGGAGAGATGCAATCGGGGGTAGCTAGGCCGACATGCAAGGGGGGAGCTGATCTGTAACAGCCCAAATTTCGGAAACAGGAAATTTTTGGGTGACACGGCCTGGGACACGGGCGTGTCCCAGGGCGTGCCAGTTGACACGGCCTGCGACACAGGCGTGTCGCAGGGCGTGTCGAGGTTGTGTCGACGATCGGCCTTTGTCTCGACGATTTTTCTCTCGACGATGTGTCGAGAGGAGGCACACGGCCCAGGACACAGGCGTGTCCAAGGCCGTGTCGTGTACTCGACGGTTGTTACTCAACGATCGTCAAGTGTCGAGAAGTGAGTGTTGAGTGTTGAACACGGCCTGTGACATGGGCGTGTCACAGGGCGTGTCAAATCAGGTCGACGAACTCAGCCCGCCGAAGGATTTCGACAGGGCGTGTCTTTGTGCCGTGTCTGGGCACACGGCCTGGGACACGGGCGTGTCACAGGCCGTGTGAAGTCTCGGGATGTTTTGGGATTTTTTTCACCCAGGAACACGACCACAGACACGGGCATGTCTGAAGGCGTGTTGGTGACACGGCCCATGTCACGGGCGTGTCCCATGGGCGTGTCACTGGTTTGGATAAGTCGGTTGACCACCGCTTGAGGCACACGACCTGGCACACGGCCGTGTCAGAGGCCGTGTCGGGTCAAAATCTGTGTTTTTGGCAGAATCGTGGCCGTCCATTCTTTCAGTCTGGATCCAAGGGCTGAAGCTTCTTTCCTCTTTTGCCTAAAGGCCGAAACTGAGAACTTCTTCTCATTTTTTCTTGGCCTTTATCTTTCTTCAAGCTAAGAGAGAGAAAGAGAGAGGAAGAAGGAGGAAGAAGGGGAAGGGCTGCTGCTTCTGGTGGTGTTGTAGGGTACCGACGAGAAATCCGAAGCCGGCATTGCGGAGGAAACGCTCTTGCGAGTCTTGCAAGCTACCGTTGAGGCCATGGCACCAAAGCGGTCGTCAAGGGTAACGACTTTTCTTCCTAGCCATGTGAAGGCTTCCTTTTGGCATATTTTGTTATTTCCCCCACCAAGAGGTGGTTGATTTTGGAAATCTTTGTGTGGATGCTTGAAATCCCCTTCTGTTAGCATATAGATCCGGAAATGGAGTACGGAAGAGGCATGTTGTGTGAAGCCCATCTGGACAGGTTGGTCTGGATTGGTGATGTTGCATACGAACCGGAGAAGACTCCGTGATAACGTGTAGTGTAAGGAGTCTACAGGTTATGCCTGCGAAGAGGAGTAGCAGGAAGTACTGGAGTGGTAGCCCAGGAAAAATAGTCATGTGATGTTTTTGGGTCCAACCTGTGAATGAGGCACAGGAAGTACTGGTGGAACCAGGAAAGACCCTTTTGTGATGCTTGATGTCGTAGGGTGTCCACCTGTGAAGCGAGTAACAGGAAGTACTGACATGATAGCTAGGAAAGACCCCTGACATTTGTGCTTGTGCGGTTTCCACCTGTGAAGATAATAACAGGAAGTACTGGTGTGCCCAGGAAAGACCCGTTGTTGCTGTGAGAAAATGGGTGTAAGAATTATGCCCTGGCTTGAATTCCAGAACAGGATCGGTGAGACCTACCCGCGCCTTTGATATAGCCATGAGTACGCTGTACTCGGAGAAGGCAAGGTGATTTGAGCAACGGGGGGTGGAGGATCCGACCTGCGTTATGTCCGTCCGACGTGAGACCAGAAAGTGCGGTCTGTTGGAGCGCATAGCAAGAATCTTAGGCCTGCGCGCCGTGATACAAAGGGGGGCTACGGGCCATCCCGGTTCACTAAGACTATAAAACTCCGGCTGCACGCCATGGAGTAAATGCTCAAAAGAGTTACCGTTGGGTTGTAACCCTGATACGGTGGTGGGTAAGAGCTTTGCCAGAACACCAAGAATGTGCCCTGAGTGCACGGACCGTTGGGCCGGGTGGCGAACAATTGTGATGGCTTGTGTGCGTGAAAGCACATTTGGATGATATATTACCATACTTGTGATATGATATGCCTGCAGAGAAGAATACCGCTGCCCCAAGAGAAGGGGTAGGGTCGTTATAATTTGGTCAGCTGAACGCTGACCGTTGCTTTTGTTTGCCAGCGGTGGGTGGATTGTCCCTTTACAGGTGCTAGAGAGCCGAGCAGGACGCATAGAGGTTGATGTTCCTACTGGTGTTGCTGTGATTGCTACTAACCCTCGAAGGCTAAATGTGTTACTTTTGTGTGGTTTCCTTTATTGTGGCCGGCCTGCGTGCCAATCTGTTTAGGCCACTATTTGAAAGCCATGTAAGGCCATAAGGCCAACTCTTTTGACTTGTTGTAAGACATTCCTATAGTTTATAAAATGTGGAGTTTTATATTTGGACATTCATGAGGAGTTCAAGTTGTAGTCTATGCTTCCGCTAGAATGCTTTGTGTTAGGCGCGATGCGCGACTCTGGTATCATCTTGTACCTTCACTGACTGTTTTGCATTATATCCTGTGGGGCCCCGGCCGGACCTTCTAGAATATATCATATGAACGGATGGGGTTGTTACATTTTTGGTATCGGTTGTCTTGGTCTTTCCCTCTCGAAGTCGTGGCCGACTTCTTTTGTGGGGTGGCGAGCACGTGTTTGTGCACACCAAAGTCTACGCATGAACTCCTGAATATCCATGATAGGAATGCAACTTTGTGTGTTTGCGGAACCTGCGTGTTCTTATTTTGTGTTGTTTGCTTGGGTATGACCGCTAATGTGTGTGTCTTGTCCACCTTAGGTGACACGGAGCGGGGCTGGGCCGTCTGAGTCCCAGCGTTCTGATGAAAGTATGGCACTAGCCGCGGTGCCTACACCTCCACCGTCTGCGGAACATGTGCGTTTAGTTGCGGAGGCCTTATTTACCATGATCCAAGGCCAGCCCCTTAGACAGGAGCAAGCGGCTGTGAGGCCAGAACAGGTAGCGGCAAGGCCTGAACTTGTCGTGGATGTGTCTCCTCGAGCGGCTGAGAAGCAGCTAACGCGGTTTATGAGTTTCCATCCGCCTACGTTCTCGAGAGCGGGAACCCCGACGCAGGCTGAGGATTGGCTATCGCGCGTCAAGCGAGTGATGACGGTGATAGGAATGGCGGAGCATCAAAAAGTTACTTTAGTTACCTTTTTGCTAGAAGGAGAAGCTCGATTATGGTGGGATGAGATGGAGTTGCATCACTTGGCGGGTCGTCCGTTAACCCAAGTATCGATGGAAGAATTCTCCAGACTCTTCCTAGCGAAGCACCTTCCTGCGGCTCAATGGATAGCCATGGAAAATGAATTCCAACGGTTGACTCAAGATGATGGCAGTGTTGACGCGTACCTGCATGAATTTACTCGCTTGGGGCGGTATGCGGGTTCTATATTTGCTGATGAGCAGAGGAAGACTAATTGGTTCTATGAAGGACTGAGGGACGAGTTGAGGTTCCTTGTGTCAAGTTCTGTGAACCAAGGTTTCCAAGCGTTGGTTGACACCGCGACCGCATTGGAAAAGGATATGAAAAGGGTGCAAGGGAAGAGAGCTTTGGCTGTGACGCAACCGGAGTGGAAGGCGCCCCGATCGGGAAAACCATTTTATAAGAAGAGATGGGGTAAGAAGTCCAAGCCTAGTGGACAAGCTCCTTCATCAGGTGCAATGGGAGCAACATCAGGGGCGACCTCCAAGCCAGACACTCGTATCTGCTTCAATTATGGCCGGATGGGGCATATTGCGCGAGATTGTCGGATGCCGCCAAAGAGTGAAAAGAAGGCGGGAGCATCTTATGCGGAAAAAGGAAAGGCGGTGGTGGATTCCTCTGCCTCGCAGGCGCAACCCCGGGTCTACAATCTTGGCCTGCAAGAGGCCATCAAGCAGAGTGACGTTGTCACATGTATGAGTTTAGTTTTGCATCTGCTAATTGTTTGTATACTTTGCTTAGTACTCCTATGTTTGCGGTTTGTGTGTGTGACATGGTTGTCATAGGCTTTGTGATGATTCGGGACACGCTGGCGCGAGCACTGTTTGATACAGGTGCATCGCATTCTTTTCTATCTAGTGAGTTTCTTACGCGGCTTGGGATACCCAGTCGTGCAAAGACAGATAGCGTCAGAGTGGTGTTGCCGAATGGCTGTTGGATGCTTGCGGATCAAGCTTGCGATGTGGCGGTTCAGTTCGGAAGTAGGGATTTTTGTTTAACTGCATTTGTTTTGCCAATATCGGAATTCGACGTGATTTTTGGGATGGATTGGCTTGCGGAGCAGCATGCTATGATTGATTGCCAGTCCAAAGAAATTACGTTGGGCCAGAATACCGAACAGGAGACCAAGTTCGCGGGTATGCGAGGAGTGGGCAGGACGTTGATGTCTGCACTCCAGGTAGTCAAAGCTGTTCGGAAGGGTGCGGAGTGTTACTTTGCACTAATTCAGGCTGTTGAGCCTAAGACCACTTTGTGTGAGGTTCCGATTGTGGCAGAATTTGCAGATGTGTTTCCCGCGGATCTCCCTGGGCTACCACTCCAGCGAGAGATTGACTTCACGATCGAGTTGGTGCCAGGTGCGAAACCTGTGGCCCGCTCACCATATCGCGTTGCGCCTAAAGAGATGGCTGAGTTGAAGGTTCAACTACAAGAAATGCTAGAGCAAGGTTATATCCGCCCAAGTATGTCACCTTGGAGCGCGCCTGTGCTTTTTGTAAAGAAAAAAGATGGTGGGTTGCGATTGTGTATCGATTATTGTGAACTGAATAAGCTGACCGAGAAGAATAAGTATCCTATACCCCGGATTGATGAGTTATTCGATCAGCTGGTGGGCTCGACCGTCTATTCGAAGTTGGACCTGAATTCTGGTTACTACCAATTAAGAATTCGGGAAGGTGACATTCCCAAAACCGCATTTGGAACGCGTTATGGGCACTATGAGTTCACAGTCATGCCCTTTGGATTGTGCAATGCGCCCTCGGTGTTTATGGATCTGATGCACCGTATTTTTCGTGAGTACCTGGATCTGTTTGTGATAGTGTTCATTGATGACATCCTGGTGTACTCGAAGTCCAAAGCCGAGCATGAGATTCACTTGCGGTTGGTGTTGAACACGTTGAGGCAAAATCAGCTATATGCCAAGTTCTCGAAGTGCGAGTTTTGGCTATCGTCAGTGGCATTTTTGGTCCATGTGGTGAGTGGAGCGGGCATTGCAGTGGATCCAACAAAGATAAGAGCCATACAAGAGTGGCCAATGTTGTCTTTTGTGGCCGAGGTCAGGAGTTTCCTTGGACTTGCGGGCTACTATAGAAGATTTGTGGAAAATTTCTCGCGGATCGCTTTGCCGCTAACCACACTGACGCAAAAAGATCAGAATTTCGTTTGGACGCCAGAGTGCGCACGAGCTTTTGAAGAGCTGAAGATTCGGTTGACCACGGCGCCGGTGTTGTCTTCGCCAAGTGGGACAGATGGATTTGTGATTTATAGTGATGCCTCACGAAGCGGCTTAGGCTGCGTTCTTCTGCAGAGCGGAAAGGTTATTGCTTATGGCTCACGCCAGCTGAAGGTGCATGAGCGAAATTATCCCGTCCATGATTTAGAATTAGCGGCGGTGATTTTTGCACTCAAGTTGTGGCGACACTACCTTTATGGAGTGAAGGTGGAAATTTATACCGATCATAAGAGCCTAAAGTATCTTTTGGAGCAGAAAGACTTGAATATGCGACAACGAAGGTGGTTGGAGTTCCTTGGGGACTACACTTTCGAGATTCACTATACGCCCGGGAAGGGGAATGTTGTCGGAGATGCCTTGAGTCGGCGAGTTCCGGCTAGAGAGAATTGGTTACAAATGCATGATGAACATCTTATCCAGGAGTTGGAGGCGTTAGAGATCTATTGTTTTGACAAGAATTCCACTGCCGCTGCATGTTTGAACTGCACCAAGGTGCAATGTGACCTTGCGGACCGAGTTCGACGGGCAACGGAGTTGGATGAAGATCTCTTATGCTATATGAATGAAGGGTCAGAAGGCAAATTCACCTGAAATGACGGTCTTTTGCGAAAAGAGGGCCGTTTGTGCGTCCCGAATGTGGGGAAAGTGAGGGAAGAACTGTTGTATGAAGCGCATTATACAAAATATTCCATTCACCCCGGGAGCACAAAGATGTTCAACGATATGAAGAAGCTTTTATGGTGGCCAGGGCTCAAGAAAGATGTTTCCCTTTTTGTCTCTAAATGCCAAACATGTGCGATGGTGAAGGCGGAGTGCCAAAAGCCGGGCGGTTATTTGAAATCACTGCCGATCCCAGTGTGGAAATTTGATGATATTTCCATGGATTTTGTGCATGGGTTGCCAATATCGCAGCGAGTAAATGATTCCATTTGGGTGATTGTTGACCGGCTAACGAAAGTAGCACATTTTCTCACGAACAGACGGGATGATTCAGTTGAAAGTTTGGCAAAGTTATATGTTGACCAGATTGTGCGGCTTCACGGTGTTCCTCGGAGCATCGTAAGTGATCGAGATGGGCGATTCACGTCAAATGATTGGAGGCTAGTTCACCGACTGTTGGGCACGAAGTTGACTTCCAGTACGGCCTTTCATCCCCAAACGGATGGCCAAACTGAACGTACCAACAGAACAATGGAGGACATGCTCTGAATGTGTGCCCTTGACTTCGAAAAGAGATGGGAAGATCATCTCTATATGGTAGAGTTTGCATATAATAACAGCTACCAGGCGAGCATTGGGATGGCACCATATAAAGCTTTATATGGAAGGAAGTGTCGTACTCCCTTGGCTTGGGTAGAAGCGGGCGAAGCTCGGGTTTGTAAACCAAACGAGGTTGATGAAGCAAACTCAACCATACGGACTATTCGAGAGCGATTGCTTATTTCTCAAGATCGACAAGCGAAGTACTACAACGCCAAGCACCGGAACGTAGCATTTGCAGTTGGCGACTGGGTCTACTTGAAGATCAAGCCATTCAAAGGTGTCTCCAGTATTCGACGATTGAAAAAGTTGAGTCCAAGATATTTGGGTCCTTTTGATGTGGTTGAGCGAGTGGGCGAAGCGGCTTATCGGCTAGCTATGTCGGCGGACTTGGGTGGGTTTCATGATGTCTTTCACATCTCGGTGCTTCGGAAGGCCGTGAAAGATCCAGCTCAAGTGATCGCAGATGATCGTGTGCCGGTGGAGTATGGGCTAACAACGAAAGGTAGACCCATTCAGATCGAAGATCGAGCCGAGAAACAGTTGCGGAACAAGACGGTTGGTATGGTTAAAGTCAGGTGGGACAACTGCGGTCGTGAAGAACTGATATGGGAGCGAGAGCAAACCATGCGAGAAGAGTTCCCTGAGCTGTTTTTGTAATCTGTAGCAAGAATGTTGAAACATAACATTTTATATGTTGTCACATTTTTCTTGCTGATTTCTGTTGCCTTTCCTGTGTCTGAATTTCGAGGACGAAATTTCTTGTAGGAGGGGAGGATTGTAACAGCCCAAATTTCGGAAACAGGAAATTTTTGGGTGACACGGCCTGGGACACGGGCGTGTCCCAGGGCGTGTCAGTTGACACGGCCTGCGACACGGGCGTGTCGCGGGGCGTGTCGAGGTTGTGTCGACGATCGGCCTTTGTCTCGACGATTTTTCTCTCGACGATGTGTCGAGAGGAGGCACACGGCCCAGGACACGAGTGTGTCCAAGGCCGTGTCGTGTACTCGACGATTGTTACTCGACGATCGTCGAGTGTCGAGAAGTGAGTGTTGAGTGTTGAACACGGCTTGTGACACGGGCGTGTCACAGGACGTGTCAAATCAGGTCGACGAACTCAGCCCGCCGAAGGATTTCGACAGGGCGTGTCTTTGTGTCGTGTCTGGGCACACGGCCTGGGACATGGGCGTGTCACAACCGTGTGAAGTCTCGGGATGTTTTGGGATTTTTTTCACCCAGGCACACGGCCACAGACACGGGCGTGTCTGAAGGCGTGTTGGTGACACGGCCCATGTCATGGGCGTATCCCATGGGCGTGTCACTGGTTTGGATAAGTTGGTTGACCACCGCTTGAGGCACACGGCCTGGCACACGGCCGTGTCAGAGGCCGTGTCGGGTCAAAATCTGTGTTTTTGGCAGAATCGTGGCCGTCCATTCTTTCAGTCTGGATCCAAGGGCTGAAGCTTCTTTCCTCTTTTGCCTAAAGGCCGAAACTGAGAACTTCTTCTCATTTTTCCTTGGCCTTTATCTTTCTTCAAGCTAAGAGAGAGAAAGAGAGAGGAAGAAGGAGGAAGAAGGGGAAGGGCTGCTGCTGGTGGTGCTGTAGGGTACCGACGAGAAATCCGAAGCCGGCGTTGCGGAGGAAACGCTCTTGCGAGTCTTGCAAGCTAGCATTGAGGCCATGTCACCGAAGCGGTCGTCAAGGGTAACGACTTTTCTTCCTAGCCATGTGAAGGCTTACTTTTGGCATATTTTGTGATTTACCCCACCAAGAGGTGGTTGATTTTGGAAATCTTTGGGTGGATGCTTGAAATCCCCTTCTGTTAGCATATAGATCCAGAAATGGAGTACGGAATAATCATGCTGTGTGAAGCCCATCTGGACAGGTTGGTCTGGATTGGTGATGTTGCATACGAACCGGAGAAGACTCCGTGATAACGTGTAGTGTAAGGAGTCTACGGGTTATGCCTGCAAAGAGGAGTAGCAGGAAGTACTGGAGTGGTAGCCCAGGAAAAATAGCCATGTGATGTTTTTGGGTCCAACCTGTGAATGAGGTACAGGAAGTACTGGTGGAACCAGGAAAGACCCTTTTGTGATGCTTGATGTCGTAGGGTGTCCACCTGTGAAGCGAGTAACAGGAAGTACTGGCATGATAGCTAGGAAAGACCCCTGACATTTGTGCTTGTGCAGTGTCCACCTGTGAAGAGAATAACAAGAAGTACTGGTGTGCCCAGTAAAGACCCGATGTTGCTGTGAGAAAATGGGTGTAAGAATTATGCCCAGGCTTGAATGCCAGAACAGGATAGGTGAGATCTACCCGCGCCTTTGATATAGTCATGAGTACGCTGTACTCGGAGAAGGCAAGGCGATTTGAGCAACGGGGGGTGGAGGATCCGACCTGCGTTATGTCCGTCCGACGTGAGACCAGAAAGTGCGGTCTGTTGGAGCGCATAGCAAGAGCTTAGGTCTACGCGCCGTGATACAAAGGGGGGCTACGGGCCATCCCGGTTCACTAAGACTATAAAACTCCGGCTGCACGCCATGGAGTAAATGCTCAAAAGAGTTACCGTTGGGTTGTAACCCTGATACGGTGGTGGGCAAGAGCTTTGCCAGAACACCAAGAATGTGCCCTGAGTGCACGGACCGTTGGGCCGGGTGGCGAACGGTTGTGATGGCTTGTGTGCGTGAAAGCACATTTGGATGATATATTGCCATACTTGTGATATGATATGCCTGCAGGGAAGAATACCGCTGCCCCGAGAGAAGGGGTAGGGTCATTATAATTTGGTCAGCTGAACGCTGACCGTTGCTTTTGTTTGCCACCGGTGGGTGGATTGTCCCTTTACAGGTGCTGGAGAGCCGAGCAGGACGCATAGAGGTTGATGTTCCTGCTGGTGTTGTTGCGATTGCTGCTAGCCCTCAAAGGCTAAATGTGTTACTTTTGTGTGGTTTCCTTTATTGTGGCCGGCCTGCGCGCCAATCTGTTTAGGCCACTGTTTGAAAGCCATGTAAGGCCATAAGGCCAACTCTTTTGACTTGTTGTAAGACATTCCTATAGTTTATAAAATGTGGAGTTTTATATTTGGACATTCATGAGGAGTTCAAGTTGTAGTCTAGGCTTCCGCTAGAATGCTTTGTGTTAGGCGCGATGCGCGACTCTGGTATCATCATGTACCTTCACTGACTGTTTTGTGTTATATCCTGTGGGGCCCCGGCCGGACCTTCTATAATATATCATATGAACGGATGGGGTTGTTACATGATCTCGATCGTCAATGCGGGGGTCCGGTCTTACAAGGGCACTTATATCTCGAGGCATCATCACATCTTCCGCACTGTGCTATTTAGGAGGAACAGGTCGACAGCCGGTTTCTCGGATCGATCTTGGAACAGGACCTTAAGCTCTCAGAAATCTTGAGATGAAAAAGCATAAAAGAAAAGCCAAGCAGTTGTCACTATCTGTATATATATATGAAAACATGTACATGTAAAATACAGTATTAACCGCTAGGGATAGAACCTTTTCAGGTCATCCCCACTCTAGGTACCTCCCAGTTGCTCTCCAACCTGATCTTGGAGATAATAGCCTCCAGTGGCCAAGCCTTCTTGGACTATGAAGGGACCTTCCCAATTAGGATACAGCTTGCCAACTGTTTCTCCTCTTCCTGCGGCGTCCATCTTCTTCATGACCAGATCCCCTGCGAGGAAATGTTTTAGGCGGACATTCTTGTCGAAGTGCTTCGCCATGCATCGCTTGATCTACTCTTGGAGGATAGAGGCCAAGTCACGAAGCTCTTCAATGAAATCCAGCGAGAGCTTTTGAGCGTCTTCATTCTCCAAGCGCCATTCCTCATTGCAATCCCCGGCTACTATGACTCTCGGGCTCTGAACCTCAAACTCCACTAAGATGAGTGCCTCATACCCGTGGGACAACTTGAAGGGAGTTTCCCCCGTAGTCGAGTTTGGAGTTGTTCTCAGAGCCCAGAGGACAGAGGGGAGCTGCTTTGCCCAATTGCATTTCAAGTTGGTGACTTTCTTCTTTAGGAGGTTGATGATCAACTTGTTGGCGGCTTCCACTTGTCCGTTGCTGCGAGGATGATACACAGAGGCGAATCGAAGATCTGTCCCTAGCTGCTTGCAGAAGTCCACGAACTCCAGGCTGGCGAACAGCGACCCATTGTCGGTGACGATGGAGAGAGGAATCCCAAACCTGCATGCAATCTCTCCCCAAATAAATTTTTTTACAATTTGTAAAGTGGTCTTGGCCAGAGCTTTTGCCTCGATCCATTTTGAGAAGTAGTCGATCATGACGAGGATGAACTTCCTCTATCCACTGGCCTGAGGAAAAGGCCTAATCAAGTCCATCCCCCAGATGGCGAAGGGCCATGGAGCAGTGATCGAGCGCAGATGCTGAGCTGGTTGTACTTGAAGAGGTGCGAAGATCTGACATTGGAGACATTTTTTGGAGAAGGCTTCCGCATCTTTCCGAATGGTGGGCCAGAAATACCCGTACCTTAGGATTCTTTGTTAAAGAGTGCGAGTATCTGAGTGGCTGCCACACACTCCCGAGTGGATCTCCTCCAGACACGAGGGACTTCGATCTCCGACAAACACCGAGCCAGAGGACCTGAGATGGTTTTACAATAGAGCTCTCCTTCCTGCAGCAAACAGTATGCGGCTTTGTAACGAAACTTCCTCTAATCCCCCTCGCTGGCAGGTATCTGTCTTGTTGTTAAGAAAGAGATGAACGGATCCCTCCAGGATGTCCTCTGCTCGATCTCCATCATATCCCCCTCTTAGATGGATGGTCGGAACAGTTCAGTCACGGTGCCCCCAGCCCGAGGACCATACTTGGCGAGGTAGTCGGCTTCTGAATTCTCTTCTCAGGGTACATGCCCGACGAAGAAAGATTGAAACCCCCCCCCCCCGATCAGACCTTTCACTTTGATTAAGTATCTTTGCAGGATCAGATCATTCACCTCAAACTCGCCTTTGATCTGAGACGCGACTACCATCGAGTCAGTGAAGGCCCTGATATCTTGAATTACCAACTCCTTGGCGAGACGCAAGCCAGCCACCATGGCCTCGTACTCCTCCTGATTATTCGTAACTAGAAAGATGATCTCAACTGCTTGCTCGATCCTGGTTCCCTGGGGGCTAACCAGCACGACTCCGGCTCGCACGGAATATCTTCCTGAAGCCCCATCTACAAACATCTTCCATGAAACTGCGCTAGAAGAGCCTTCCTCTCCTTCCACCTCGGCTGAGAAGTCGGTAAGGAAATTCGCCACTGCCTGCGCCTTGATCGTTTCCCTTGGAGAGTAAGAGATATCAAACTCGCTAAGTTCTACAGCCCACTTTGCCAGCCTGCCAGAATGCTCCACTCCATCCAGGATGTTGTGTAGAAGGTGATCGGAGATGAGCCTGATGGAGTGAGCCTGAAAATATTGACGGAGCCTCCGAGCTGAAACTACCAAAGCAAACACCAACTTCTCCAAGATAGGATATCTCGTTTCCGCCTGCTGTAGCACTCTACTCACATAGTAGACAGGGAGCTGCCTCTTGCCTTCCACTCGGACCAACACCGAGCTAACCACCTCTGCTCCCACTCCCAAGTATAGAAAGAGATCTTCGTTACCTCGCAGGCCTTGGAGGAGAGGAGCTTGTGTTAGATATTGCTTGAGCTTTCCTAAAGCCTCCCCGCACTCCGCTGTCCACTCAAACTTCTTGTTCCCCCGAATAGTTGTGAAGAATGGAGAGCACTTCTCCCCTGCCTTGGACAAGAAAATACTAAGGCCTGCCAGCCTTCCTATCAACCTTTGAACCTCCTTTGGATCCCTCGGGGACGCCATCTCTAGAATGGCCTTTACTTTGTCGGGATTAGGTTCCACCGCCTGGGAGTAAGGAGGTGACCTAAAAACTTCCCTCTTCCTACAACGAAGACACACTTGGCCGGGTTGAGTCGCATCTTGTACTTCCTCAGGGTAGCGAAAGTCTCCACCAGATCTGTTATGTGCTCTGCAATACTTTTGCTCTTGACGAGAAGATCGTCCACATAGACTTCCAAGTTTCGCCCCTTCTGCTCCTTGGAGAATTGATCCATCATTCTCTGGTAAGTCGCGCCTGCATTCTTGAGCCCGAAGGGCAACATCTTGTATATATAGCAGCCATCGCTAGTTATGAAGGAGACGTCGCGGCAGTCGGGGGGATGCATCCGGATCTGGTGATACCCTGAAAAAGCATCAAGAAAACTCATCACAGGAAACCCGACGGCGGAATCAACCAGCGCGTCGATTTGAGACAAGGGGTAGCAATCCTTCGGGCAAGCTTTATTCAACATGGAAAAATCGATACATAGACGTCAGCCCCCTCTGGGCTTCTTCACCATTACAACATTGGAGACCCAGCCTGGATACTGGATCTCCGAGACAAAACCTGCCTCAAGCAGCTTCTCTACCTCCTCCCTGATTGGCCTGGCCAACATGGCAGCACTCTTCCTCTGCTTTTGACGAACAGGAGCCACTGTGGGATCTAGGTTGAGGCGATGGCAGGCAACATCGGCATCGACCCTTGGCATCTTGGCGGCGCTCCATGCGAAGACATCGACATTGTCTTACAGACAAGCGGCCATCTCTATCTTCCCTTCCAGTGGCAGGGATCCTCCAACCTTCAACAGTCCCAGCTCTCCTCCCTGAGAGATCACTTCCACCTCTTCTACCTCTTCAGCAACACACAACCCCGTCTCCTTCTCCAGCAGCTCCTCCAGCTTCTCCGCGTCACCCATCCAGCTGATGGTGCTGACAGCATTCAGATAGCACTCCCTGGAGGCCTTGGGATCTCCTCTGATCCTGATATGAATATCTCCCCGACAATACTTCAAGCACTGGTGGTATGACGATGGAATGACCTTGAAATAGTTGATGAGGGGCCGCCCGAAGATAGTGTTGTATCCGCTCGGCGCATCGACGATGATGAAGCGGCATCTGATCGACGTCCTACCGAGTATAACCAGAAGTTCCACCTCCCCTTCCACCTCTTTCTTCTCTCCTGAGAAGCCAAAGAGGGGTCCATCTTCAGCCTAGACCTGGGATACTTACACCTGAAGCTCGACGAAGGTTCTCTTGAAAATGACATTCACCGAGCTCCCGTTATTCGCGAGGATTCGGTCGATGGTGAAGTCTTCGATGGCAGCTTGAATCACCAAGGCATCGTGGAAGGGTTCTCATTCCCCAGCATATCCTCCTCTGAGAAGGTGATCTCTTCCAACGGTAGCGGGTTCTGTGACGTCGAGGCGACATTCTTCCGATAGATCTGGTGGAGACCTCCCTTGCGGGAAGCTCCGAGTCCGGCCCCTCCGTTGATCACCCCTACATGCCCACCTCCCGGGCCATGTATCACCTCTCCACGACCTCCCAGGTCGACGCGATCTTCATTCCTCCTCCTTACTGGATCTTGGAATGCCACCTGACCCACCGGGGCCTCCTGCCTCTGCTGCTCTCTCTTCGTTGCTCCTGCCTCCAACCTCCTCTTTGCTTCCCAGAACTCCGAGCAAGCCAAGATCCCGTGCCCCTCTACTCGATGAATATCGCAGTAGAGGGGAATCTCCGCCTCCTAACACATCGCCCGCTGCTCCCTCTGGCATCGTTTGTTGTCTTGGCGGGCGATGGTCATCGTCTCCCTTCTTCCTCCTCCTCGGCCTCCCTCCTGCCGGTTTCTATTCCTCCTCTCCTCCTGGAAGTGCTGCCTCATTGGTGGTCTCCACTGGGGGCAATTCTCGGGATATTGGAATTGTCTATCCCCCCTCTTCCTGCCTGAGCCTCCACTGGCCTCCTCTCTTCTTGTCTTTGAGGCATCTCCTGCCTCCTCTCCTCAACCCTCCTGGGCTCTTCTCTCGTCCTCCTCTCCTCTCTTCTCGACTCTTATATCCTCCTCCCATCCTGCCTCTCTGGCGTCCTCCTTGCATTTTCACCTGAAGGTCCTGCTCTCACCTTCTCCCTCGAATCCTCTCCATCCAGCATCGCCAAGAAGTCCTTGTTCTTTTCCTCTCCGCGAACAAAGGTGTTCGCCCGCTCTATCATCTCTTCAAAAGATCTCGGGGGGTTAGACCCCATCTCCATGCTGAACAGAACTTGCTTCAGCCTGAACTTCAGGGCCACCATCAAGGTAAAGCTTTCCACCTCCTCTACATCCAGGATCTCCTCCTGGAAACTATCAACGTAGTGGCCCAAGATCTTGTGTTGCCCCTGCGTAAACTTGAAGAGAGTCGTCGCTCCTTCTTCCTCTTCTTCGATGTCGCGAACCTTGCTATGAGGCCCCAACGCAGATCAGAGAAACAGTACACGAACCCCGCTCGCAGTTGATGGAACCAATCTCTGGCATTCCCCTTGAGGGTGATGGAGAAGAATCGACACTTGAAGGCGTCAGACATGTTACAGATTGAGACGACGTCTTCAAACCATTGATGATGTCTGACAGGGTGCCAGAATAGTAGGTGAGGACGGGCTCTCTGAACCCTTCGGGAACGGGGGCGGCGAGGATCTCATCACAGAAGGGGCTCCTCCCTCCCTGGCGGTGGCGAGTTTCATCCTCGCTGGAGACGTCATACTCACTGCAGTGCTGAGTATCTATGTATCTCGTCGGGGACATCGAATGCTGAAAGCGGACCCCTTGACTGCCCGCAGGATGATATCGCGACTGCATCGGTCGCTCTTCTCTTGCCTAAGCGGGCTCCTTTCCAGCTCGCCTCGGCAACGCTTCCTCCTCCAATGGTGTCACGTGACGAGGAGAAGTCATCGTGACATCGGGGCGATGAGTAAACCTGGCGAGAATGGTCCTGCTCGATCCTCTTCGCAAACTCTTCAAACGCGGCGACCGTCACATACTCGCCACCTTGTGTGTCATATCCTCCTCCTGCCGAGTTGTCGAACAACTCTCCATGCTTGCCACCATTGGTCATCTTACTCAACCACTAAACTTTCATCCTTAGCTGCGATCCACGCTCACCGCACCAAGTATTGAAGCCAGGAAAATTCCTAACCTCGAATTTGGGCCAAAGCTGCCTAAGGTTACCGGCTCAGAGGTCAGATCAGACAGCTAGGGTGACTAGGATGAAGAACCAAGTCCAACAGGAACCCAGATGTTGCGACAGGAAGGTCCCACCATGTACCCAGATGCTCGAAAGGAGCAGCCCCTTCTCAACCAAAGATAGCTGAACTGGGTACAAGGGAGACGAGCTGAGGACGAGGTCGCAAGGTCGCGACTTGATCTCTAAGGAAAAGGAATCCAAAGACTCAGCTAGTATTTCAAAAACGAAGCTCGCGAGTATCCTGCAGAGGATTTTAGGTGCCTCACCTCGTACCCCTGGGGTCCTATTTATAGGCAAATCCAAAGAGGGGAGGTCATATTTATACCCCACCCCTGACGACAAGGCGACTTCCAGAGGAGCTCGCACGGGCTGGACGAGTATCTCGCCTAGTTGTCTACCTGGTGAGTATACGAGGTGAGCTCGCCATACTCGTCCAGGCCTTCCGCGATCTTGCATGCTGACTTTGAATCCTGTCTTAACGTTGTTGACCTTGACTTCTGCTGACCCGGTCGTGGTAGGACCCATCCTCGACGAATATGGGTTGTACAGGTGTGTATGAAATGACACTAGACAACTAACACTAGCTAGAGATGGTTGCTCGACCAATTGTCAAACAACACATTCTTTTGATACCAACTGTCACAACCAGCATTTTCTCAACATTTAAGTTATATCAGAATTAGAGAAAACACGCGCTGTGATTCCACGTCGTGTAGTGGATAACTGTAGGTGCTCAGGAAAGACTCCAAACTCTACAGTTTATATGAAATCCATATGTTATTAAGTAAAAACCATTTTAACTTTAGTTGTTGTATCCCTCGGCACAATGGATCAGCTAGTACACAAGTAAAAGTATAGTTATACGCTGCAAAAATACTTTGATTATGTTGGATTAACATCCTAGACAAGCATAAACATCCCCGAATGACAACTCGCGGTATGCAAGACTCTAGAATTATCATAAGTATAGAATAGTTTTTACGTTAGTTAGAAACTAGCATTTTCGTTTTAGAAAAATGACATGTATAAAATACTAGCAGTAATGCTTTTATAAGTTAAAATACCTAACATGTAACCTAGCTTAAACATTCCCAGAGAGCAAGTAAATACAAACACAAGACAGGCCAACTAGGCAGCTTAGCAAAGTATATAGCACTTCAAAAGAAAACCCCCAGGGGGCATCAACAACCTGACACGAACCCACTAGAGAGTATGTATGTATGTACTAACATGAAAGAAACAAAACACTACCTCACTACTTTGAGGAAAACCTCTACAAACAGCAGTCCTCTAGCAAACTTCTAAACCTAGCCGCACACCCGACTACTGCCCTAAACCTGAGGCATTCAGAGAAAGAACACCTTACCAAGAAAATACAAGTGGCAAAAGGAGAGATTAGACAATAATTAAATAATAGTATAAGGGGTTACCAAACCCAATTATATGGAAAGCTCACAACCTCAGTTGATTAAGAAGTAAAAGAATAGCGGTAAAAGCTAACTTACCGACTCCAAGAGTAGAAAAATTGCACCAAGTGCGATAATAATCTACGCTTCAAGAAACATGAATATAAGTAAGTCTAGGTATCAAAAAATAGACTACCCATAACCTTATAAGTAAAATCACCGGGGAAATACCGGCACCTGCAGTGGAGGGAACCTACCCAACACACCAATAGTCAAGAGAAACCAGAATCACTGTGGCAAAACTGACACCTGCAGTGGTGGGAACCTACCCAACACACCTGCAGTCACAACCCTTTAAACAAAACCACCGGAGAAAAACTGGCACCTGTAGTGGTGGAAACCTGCCCAACACACCTGCAATCACATACCCCAAGCAAAATTACTGGGGTCAAAATTCATAACCAACCATGGCCACACCAACACCACCTAAAAACTGTTAAAAACCCACAACCCAAAACAAGGGTTTATTCCAAGGAAATGAAGAAGAAAACACAAGAAAATTCCCTAAGGCATATACTAATTGAATCGGACCATACTTGGCGAGATAAATCATGCCTAAGGGAAAAGCATCGAGTGCACTCGACGCTGTGTGGAGTGCAGTCCATGCACTCGACGTCATCGCCTAAGGGAAAAGCGTCAAGTACACTCGACGCCATCCGGCTAAACCCCGCGAAAAAAACAAACCACTCAACGTCGCGTTGAGTCCACTCAAAAGCCGCGTTGAGTCCACTCAAAAGCCGCGTTGAGTCCACTCAAAAGCCGCGTTGAGTCCACTCAAAAGCCGCGTTGAGTCCACTTAAAAGCCGCGTTGAGTCCCCTCAAAGCCACGTTGAGTCCACTCAATGTTGTCGATGCTTTTTGACTTAGACTCAGAATTCCTACATGACGAGGCTTCACTCAACGCCGCGTTGAGTGAATACCACTCAATAAATGTTTTCTTACTTAGCAAGTTTAAACGATGGCGTTGAGTGTCTTAAACACACTCAACGCCGCGTTGAGTGAGATCAGCTCACTCAACGTTTTTACACTTAGGATAAAAACTGGATTCAGTGCTATGACTACACTTAACGCCTAACCTGCCAGACTAATCTGCTCCATTCGACGAACTCCGTTTGACGAATTAGCTCCGTTCAACGAATCAGCCCTCTGTTCTACGAACTCCGTTCGAGGAATTAGCTCCGTTCGACAACTTAGCCCTCTGTTCGACGAACCCCCGTTTGACGAATTAACCCTATGTTCAACGAACTTTGTTCAACGAATTATTCCAACTCTGTTCGACGAATTAGCTCTGTTCGACGAATTAGCACTCTGTTCGACGAGCTCCGTTTGACGTGTTAGCCCTCTGTTCGACGAACTTCGTTCGACGATTTACATTCTGTTCGCCAAACTCCAACCACTCCTAACCGACAACATTAAGATTTACAACAACTAATTCGACGGATTAATCTTTCCAATAACCATAATTGATGACATCTAATCTCTCATATACAATGAATTAGATCAGGTTGAACTAATACAATGAATCTAATCCCTCATATACAATGAATTAGACTAGGTTGAACTAATACAATGAATCTAATCACTTATATACAATGAATTAAACCAGGTTGAAGTAATACAATGAATCTAATCCCTCATATATATAAGTTGAACTTGGCCGAAAAACCATACCATAAAGCTGATTGGCAAAAGGCTGGATCTAACCCTACTCCAAAAACTATAAGGGAAGAACAATATGAAAAATATACAAGGAAAAGAAAGCTTGGCAAGGGGAAAAATTCACCACTTGCCTCAAATCGCCGAATCCGGCATATAAACGCTCCTCCTCAAGGATCTGGCCGCAGAACACCTAAACAACACTTCCTAAAACTTTTCAGGATGAAAGAAGGTCAAAATTGTAACCTAAACCTCTAAAATCCACGAACGTAAAAAACTTCAGGTTGAAACGTAGATCTAGGTGAGAGTTATCCGGATCTACTCTCTGATGACAATTTCGTACACCAGAGCTCCTCCAATCGATGGCTGAAGGCACTACAAGGACGCATCTTTCTTACGCAAACAGGCCAACGGTTTTCAAGAAGAAGACGATGAATAGAGTTTGTCTATTCACAAGGCTATTTATACTTAGAAATATAAGTATTATAATAATAGTTTCTTATTAAATAATGTTCCAAACAACACAAAATTCGCACCAATACGGATTTCTACGAAAATCACACCGTAGCTAAATACCGATGCTACGAACCAACCGACGTAGTCGAAATTAAGAATCGACGAACCAAACTCGGGCAAACACCTCACGAAACCAAAACAGAGCAAAGGCCAGCTTTTCCAGGATGGGATAATGAAGCTCTGTCTTCCTCAGGACCCGGCTTACATAGTATATAAGTAGTTGCTTCTTACCCTCTTCCCGAACCAGGATGGAGCTCGAGGCCTCCTCTCCGACCCCGACATACAAAGATAGGTCCTCCCCCTCCTTTGGCCCTTGGAGTAGGGGTCCTGAGTTAACTGCCTCTTCAAGGCCTGAAACTCCTCCTCGTATTCTCCAGTCCACTCAAATTTCTTCCCTCTCAACTCTTTGAAGAAGGGGGAGCACTTCTCCCCGGCTCGGGAAAGGAACTTGCTTAGCCCTGCCAGCTTTCCTGTCAACCGCTGCACCTCCTTTACGTTCCGAGGGGACCCCAACTCCAAGATCGCCTTGACCTTGTCAGGATTTGGCTCCACCCCCGCCAAGGTGAGAAGATGGCCCAAGAACTTGCCCCTGCTGGCCCCAAAGACACACTTCAAGGGTTCATGCTCATCTTATTTTTGAGCAAGGTGCCAAAGGTCTCCTCTAGATCTTGGAGGTGGGAGTCCACCACTCGGCTCTTGATCATCAGGTCATCCACATACACCTCGAGATTCCTCCCCTTCTGCTCTCAGAAGACCTGATCCATCAACTTTTGATATGTTGCCCCTGCATTTTTCAGCCCAAAAGGCATCATCTTATAGGAGTAGCACCCATCCCCGGTGATGAAGGAGACATCTTTCACATTGGGGGGTGCATCCTGATCTGATGATAACCTGAAAAAGTATCTAAGAAACTCATTACAGGAAAACTGACGGCTGAGTCAACCAGCGCGTCTATTCGAGGCAAGAGGTAACAATCTTTGGGCATGATTTATTAAGTAAAGAAAAAATCAACACACATTCTCCATCGGACGTCTCCTTTTTTACCATTACTATATTGGAGACCCAGCCGGGGTATTGAATTTCAGATACAAAGCATGCCTTCAGGAGCTTGGCCGCCTCCTCTCTGATGGGCTCGGCCAGCTAGTCCGTGATGGACCTCGTCTTCCGTGATATTAACACGCTCTGTTTGGCCATCAGTTTGAGAATGGAAGGCGGAGCTGAAGTTGAGTTTTGTTCCTTGTTGGTTGCATAGTTCGCGTCAGAATTTGCTTAGAAACACGGGTCACGGTCGGAAATTATGATTTCTAGAACTCCTTGGAGTTTTCTGACGTGATCCCAAAAAATGCGAGCCACTGTCGGAGCTGTAGCATGGATAATTGTGTGAAACGCGCTCCTTTAGTTGATCGATCAACCACGAGTAAGATATTAGTATAATGTTCAGATTTGGGTAGATGAGTAATAAGGTCCATACAAAGATCAACCCATATTTGAGTTGGAACCTACAAGAATTACAACAACACAAATGGATTTTGGTTGACCGTCTTCTCTTTTTGACATAAGTCACCTGTTTTAAATAATTGGTTAATATCTTTTAACATAGTAGGCCGGTAATAGTATGTTTTTTAAACGATGATACGTGGGTTTTATCACGAAATTTCCACTGAAACGTGAAGCATGAGCTACATGTAAATTTGTTGGCTTAGTGGAGATTCTAGGATACATAAACTATTTTTATAGAATAGTTTTTGATTATGTTGGATCTACTCTGGCCCGGCTCTCAGATTTTGACGTAAAATAGTTTTGATTTCAAGTGCCACTGGATCGGATTTATGTAATGATGGTAATATAAAAAAAAAATCTATACATGTTGGGTTAGCCGCGTGGTCCGGTAATCGAGATAATGTGTCCGCTACTACATTGAGAGAAACGAGTTTATATTCTATTTTACATAATGAGATTGATCGTCGTAATAATGTTATGTGAAGCAACAATTCTTCAAATGTTGAGGGTCAAAGCGATTATGGAGGGCGAATTAAAATTCATTCCAATTGTAATAAGGCTCATCAGGATTTAAGGATTCCTACCACCTAGAAGCGGGTGGGTCAAGACACATTGTCAATATCGTCATATGATCAGTATAACCATTTTCAAATAGAGGGAAAAATATTTTTACCTGATGAAGATTAGAATAATTTGTCATGTTGTAACCTGAGTTTTGTGTTGCTGGGGTTTGCGTTGGTTGCCATCGATTTGTTGTCCCTTGCTTGAAAAATTCTTGAGTCGATGTTGCTTGGTTATTTGGGATATAATGCAAAAGTCTTGAAAGGAGCAATTGTCATTGAGGCGGCTGAGTGTAGTTTGCTTGGTAGCTCTGGAAGCAGGTTTGTCCTAGATTGAATTTCATTGGTTGATTTTGATGATAGATTTGTGTTGGTTGCGTAGGAGTGATTGCAACAGTCACGAATATCCTTGTGATTCTCCCGTCAAGATTGGATGATAAGAAAGATATCTACCAAAATTTCCATCAATGAAAGATCCTGGAGATGAATTTGTGGATTGAGAGAACCACGTGTGTTGTCATGTAGCTGTGCCAAAAATCCCGTTGATGATGAAAATTGATGTTCTTGAACCCTTGCCTGAGGCGGGAGACCTGTATGACCGCCGTCACTGGTGGAGATACTTTTAGAAGGGTTGCTAGTTCTTGCCAGAAAGAACTTAGTTCTTTGGATGTCTTTTTTGTAGATTGGTGGACTGCCTTCTGTAGATTGAGCATCTCGAATTCTAGGCGTGTGAAATTCTGGGCTGGTTCCTCTTGTCGAGTGTCCATGGCCTTCCATAGCTCCTGCTGGCCAGAGGCGAGGTCCTTCAAGCGGGTCGTCGGAGGTGTTCATTGCCAGCCCATGGAGGGAGGCTAGACTCTCAACGAGAGGACAAATGTAACCTCACTAGCGAGAATGTCGGTGAGGGTTACTGGAGTAGCACTAAGAACTAATTAACGAAAAGATAAATGTTTTTTTATTAATCTCAAATTAATTACAATCAGTATTTTAATAGCCTATTTACACAATCGACCTTAATTGGACCGATACTATTATGAGATAGCTGGCTGACTAGGATTGGTTCCCCTTTCTTCCCTTGGATAGCTTTGGTTGGTATGTTGTAAGTAGTTGATTGAGAAATGACATTGAGATCAAAACTGGAGCGGTATTTTTTTTGCCTGCCACAGATTTACTGCACACCGCAGACCCCACAAAACACATGTCTTCTCCTGTATTTTATTGGCCCGGATCTTGGTTTAGGTTTCAGCCGCGGACCAAATTTTTGCTCAGGTTTGAGAACCCGTTTTCCTCCATTTCGATTCAAACAAAATGAGATTTTTGTGTTTGACGTTGTTTAGGATTTTTCATTTTGGCTCCATTCCGATTTGAAATCGGAATGGAGGCTCTCTTTTGAACTTGACCCGAGTGCCAATTTGAAAGGGTCTGATTTGGAATCGAAATAGAGCAACAACTACCACAGTGTCAAACAAACTTTACAGACAGTAACGATGGGATCCACCTCAGCTAATGACATTATATACAGTTAGTTAACACCCGAAGCGAACTCAAAACGACGAACAGTTGGGCTGCATCATATGACACTTGTCGAAAAATTTGACCAAAAAACCAAATCCACGTCACCAAGCTCCGACGAAAGAAACAACGGGAAATATGCCCCGACAATCAATTCCCACCGTCGTTAACAACTAATCAAAACAT